>CM021107.1:541786704-542046067 GCA_007115665.2 Sequoiadendron giganteum | reverse complement strand
TCCATGCTTAAAAAATTTGAAAGGTAGCTTAGCTTTGTACTTGTCAGCACCCCTCTTCAAATTCTTTAAAAAAATTGCTTCTTTTTTAGTGTCACTACTTTTATCAGATACCTCATACTTCTCCTTCTTACTGGCTTTGAAAGTTGCTTCTTTATTTGGAGCTTCTTTTTCAAACTCTCTCATTTCATAGGTAGTGATAGCACAATATAATTGATACATTGAAAATCTCTCTAAATCTCTAGCTTCCTCAATAGAAGATACTTTAGGATTATAAGCTTTAGGAAGATATCTCAATACATTTTTACCACCACTGATTCTTCTAGCTCTTCGCCAAGTCCTTTGATTGCATTAACCACTTCATCTACCTAGAGCAAAAAACTTGCAATATAGTCATCCTCTAATATGTTTAGGTTCTCAAACTTTTCTTTGTAGATCTATAACTTGGCTTGTTTCACTTTAATGTCTCCTTCATTTATGTCACTAAGCTTATCCTAGGCCTCCTTTGATGACTTATAGTGTATTAAATTTACAAGTTAAAATTCTACTAGCACAATCAAGATAGCATTCTTAGCCTTTCCATTTTTCTCATAGGCATTAATATCTATTGGATCAGTTGGAGGAGTAGCAAGAATAGTATAGCCATCCTTGATTGATTGCAAAAATCAAAACCCTAAAGAGGACAGATAGGTTTCCATCCTAAATCACCAGAAAGAAAAATTCATTCCATCGAACCTAGGTTCCTTGTGAGACCCTTCTTGTGTTGTCCCAAATATTCCTCAAGTTGGTAGACTTCTAAGGAACTGAGATTTGATACTAATTTTTGAACACACTCGAATACTAAGAGGGGGGATGAATTAGTATTCAATTGAATATCAAAGCCTCCAGAACAAACATATACTTTAAACTCTACTACATAAATAGGAACATGAAAGATGAAGATAATGCACAACACAACACAACACTAAATATATGTGGAAAATCCCATAGGGGAAAAACCAAGGTGAGAAAATATGATAGGAGCTACTGTCCTAAACCAACCTCACGTGATGAACAAAATTTTGAATTTTTTTTAGGGCTACAAACCAAGGAAGCTACAATTCACTGAATATACAATTTTATTTTAGGGCTACAACCAAAGGAAGCTACAACTCCTTGATATTAGTAAACACTTAGGAATGATTAGAGAATAATAGTCCTTCCATTGTCTAAAGCTAAAAATTAAGCTCAATCTCTTTTGATGATTTCAATTCTACTTTGCAATCTCTTTAAATGTGTTCTTAGTCACCCACTAGATAACTACCTTTAGCAATTAAGAATTCTTTCTTGTGGCTCACTATCTCTTGCAAAAAGTTAGGCACACTTTTTCACTTTCCTTCTATCACAAAGATATGATAAAAATGAAACTAGACAAGATTTGCCAAAACTACTCTATCTCTTTCAATTTATTACATAATCATAATCCTCATTAGACTATCTACAGCCTAGATCAACTAGGTTTAAAATTTTTACATGATATTATATTGATTAAATTTCACATGTCAACCTACAACAACAAAAATATTTCATCTATAGGTCAGCCAAAGATGAATCAAACATTATGAAATGTGTAGAGGGAGAGACCCAAAATAATACACACAACGCCATGAATAGGAACACACCTTGAAAATTCCAACACACACTTAACCTGGTCTAAAACTATCTACACAACTTTGATCTTAAATGGATATCATCTACACTCTTTGAAAATACAAATTAGGTTAGGAATAAGCAAGAAAATATGTAAATTGTAGCGTGTTGACCTTCACATCCATTGGTAGTACACAAGATTGATAAAACACTATTTTTTATTCTCCTAGATGATTCAACATGACCCATACAACATCTTCAATCAATCCTTAAACTTTGTGCAAACTTGAATTAGTATTACACATCATCAACATACCTTAGTCTACTTCAATAGAAAAATAATATAGCAAAACATTCATTCTAGACAACAACCTATATTGGAGAAGCTAGAAAACACTTTGCAAAGCATCAACAAGAATCACATGCATTCCTTTTACAACTTCATGTAGAAACAAGCTAGTATAAGCCAATAAACATTGAAACCAGTCTCCAAACAACACAATATTGTACTATGTTACTCCTAAATTTCTCCATAGAAGGATTATTGACATGAAACTAGGGATATAACACCTTAACATCTCAATAAACTTAAATTATGAACCAGAAAACCATATCTTCAAAAGCATATATATGCATAGCCAACCTTTACACCTCTGAGAAAATCCTCATTGAAGCAACATATTCTTCAATCTGTCACTCTCAAAAACACTTTTCTACTAACTCAAATTATTTAAAACTTGGATCACACATGTCATGAAACAATATAAAACTATCCTCCAAACTAGAGGAGAAAAAAATAATTTGTTAGAGACTCTAGCAACCAAACAAGTAGATTGTAACACACTTTTGACATTAATGACTACCAAAGTGCAACAAAAAACCATGGGCCCTACCTTAATGGGTAGTGTTATTTTCTCCAATGGTCACCTACCAACATTATCAAAGACATGGATAGCAATATTAGTAGGATGAGATTATTATTTACACCAAGTTTATCTAGAGGATCAATAATATAAATTTTAAGACTTGATCCATTATCAATAAGAGTACATCTAACCCTAGTTTTATTAATGACAACTAATATCATTAAATCCTCATTTTTTTTAATCCTCAAGTGGAGGTAATTCATGTTGAGGGAATGTAATATCCAGCTTTTTTTCCTACATAAAATAAAATAAGGCTGCTACATCATTTGGTTTGATAGAAGGTGAGATATCAATCTTTTGTAAAGCCTCTTGGAGCATCCTATGGTATGTAAGTGAATTTTGAATCAAATCCCAAAGATAGATCTTGGCTAGAGTAGTATAAAGTTTCTCAAAAATCTCATATTCTTTACTGCTACAATGAGGAAGAATGGATGGGGTGGAAGATATGGCTGAGTAAATGGAATGGATGATGATTTTTTTTGGTTTCTTATTATTTATAGTGTTATAGATGTGAGAAATTATGTGATAACTAGGTTGTTGTAACACATTTGGTACACATGATTAATTCAAGTGAGTTTTTTTAGAATTTTTGGTATATGACCATGAGTTTTTTGAGGTCCTATAACAAGAGGAGGTTTAGAGGGAGACCCGATAATGAGAGGAGATCCCATAATAAATTATGGGTTTATAAATTCAAATAAGCTAACTACTTATTGAAGATCTTCTATCAACATAGGACCTAATGTCAATTTTTAAATTTTATCTATGAAAACCACCTTACTATCATTTAAAGGAGGAAATGTATCAATGATTAAATCCTTTTTATGCCATGATATATTCCCAAGTCTAGTTGAGTTATTGGGAGAGAAACAAAAAAATTATCATTATTCTTATCATTCTTAATCATTTCATCCTTTTGCACCAAGATACCCTCACAAGTATGAAAGATATTGGGAGAGGGATCAAAGAAAAATAAAAAAATAAGAGAGGGAAACTCATTTTTATAAGCTTGTAAAAAAAAAATATTTTAATTTCTTAACAAATTTTGACTATAAAATATTAATTATGAGAACACAAAAAATTGGCAAGGAAACGACAATACTATATCCTTAGATCAAACTATTAATGCATAGTAAAATCAGATAGTTGCAGGTCTACTTTTTATAAACTAAAATTAGATTTGAGCAGAGACCACATGCAAGGTTATTCATAGAAAAATTAGCTCAAATTGAGTGGATAGGGGTGTTGGGTTCCTTAGCCTTGAGAGTTGAATTTTGATGTTAAACTTTTTTTAAATTGAATAATAGTTTTTGAAACCCTACAAGTGTGGAGGTTTAGGTTTGAATGCATATAGATTTCTAAAAATGCATGGAAACCTAATTTTTCTATGTGAAGAACACACAAGCACGCAATAATTGTTTTTGAACATCACAAAATTAGTTGATGGCTTTAGGCAGGAATGGGAGTGACTCCCATATTTTGAATTATGCATATGAAGAGGGCAATCCCAGTGATGATTTTATGGATGATGATGTTCTAGTTTGGTTTATTGTGATATTCAATGGAGATGAATAGTGTTGTTGGCCTCCTTGTCACCTTTCTAGTGTTTTCCCCATGTTTTTTGTGTTGGGACTCATCATTTTTGCTCCTCTTTCCTCTACTTGTGGCCAATCCTAGTTGGGTGTGTTGTTATGTCGTAGAGAGTGGAAGTTGTTGGGTGGGGGTCTTCCTATTTGACTCTTGCTAGTGTGTTCGATGGGCTTGGAACCTTTATATTGGGGGCTAGGCATCAGTGGTACCCTTCTTAGCTTTGCTCAGGCTGCATGTGTAGCTCTATGTCTTAATTGGTGAGTGGCTTGGGTGTGCGGTGGGACCTATCACCGTTGGTTGTGTTTTCTCTATCCCTTTGGGGTCAATTGATGGGCTTCAGTTTCTTCTGACCAACCTTCTCTATGCTACTAGGTTTGGAGGTTTCTATGGTGATCTCCTGCATTCTAGGCCTCGTTGGGCTTTGTTACGCTGTGTTGGAGTTAGTTTCCTCTCACATGGCCTGCCTTGGTTGTGGTATTACCTTTTTCTTCTCAGAGCACTTGGTTGGCCCTAGAGTGGGTTCTATCACTGCTTATGTGGTGATAGGGGTTTATTTTTGTTGGTATAGCATTGGTTATGTTATTGATATTATGTATGGTGTGTGTGGTTGTGGTTTGTGGTTGCTTGAGGATGAGGTGTTGGATCTCACACTCTTTGCGTCCTCCTCTATTCTATCTTGGAGAGGTTGATTGGTTATGTGTTCCCTTCTGATGAGGTTGGTGCTATGGAGGGTGGATTCCATGGTCTTGAGAGTGAATCTATGGCCTTGTATGAATCTAGTTGATCCTAGTGTGTTTGTTGGGTCTATATTGTTACAGAGCCTCATCTCATTTGTCGGTTATGAGGATTGTGTTCCCCTTTCCATGGTGTTTTAATTAATCTTGAGCATTGAAGTTGGCTCAGGCTTCCCTTTGTGGTGCAAGAAGAGTGGGATTGAGTATGGCGATGCAGGGTTATTTTTTGCTTTCACTGTTGAAGTCTTTGTGGTTGTTGTTGATGGTGGTTTTTTGTTGGATCATGGCCTCCTTTGCTCATTTTCCCCTTCAAGGTATCTATTGGTTGTGGTGTGGGTGAGGGTAGATCTTCCTCCTCATCCTATGTTGGTGTCCCTCGAGTGCTAGTCTTCTTTTGGATTGTGGTTGCAAGGTGGTTTTCTTGAGGCTTAGGTGTTGTTGGTGTCCATGTCTCTTCCTACGATTAGCTATTATTTGCAAAGTTGGTTTGTGGGGGTTGTCTTGATAGCTCCTTTGGGATTCTTTCTAGCTTGAACTACCCTATTCATTTCATGGTTTATTTGTATAGTTGTTTCCCTTTCTTCTTCTCTTCATTCACTCCTTTCGGGTCCTTAATTTTTGGCTCCTTTAGAGGTGGGGTTTTCTCCTTTTAGAGGTGGAGGTTGTGGACTTGGGGAGGTGAAGCCTACTCATATAGATTTGTAGTTCAGTTTGGTTGATAAGAATGGATGGTGCTATAGGGCATTGTTGTTGCCTGTGGCATTATTCTTCCTTCAAACTCTTTTATTGAGGTGGAGAGTTTTTGGTTTGTTGGAATGGTGGCTTTGGTGCTTCAACTTATGTTCGCTCTCCTTGTCTCCTATAGAGGTGGAGATGGAGTTTGTTGTTGGGTCAACTTTCTTTGGTTCTTGGCCTTTGGTACTTTTTGTATTTGACCTACGATTGTTGTCGGTCCTTTGAGTGTTGTTGCTCATGGTTACTTGGTAACTAGGTGTTGTTTGTTAGTTTTTTGTGTGTCTACGATGTGACCATTGTTTCTATTTCTCTGGTTTGTTGGCTCATTTGTGACTTTGGTGTTTGGTTTTTTCAAGGTTTTAGGCCCTTTCAAAACCCTATTTGTCTCTTTGTGTAAAGGGTACGATACCTTGTAAATGTTGCTTATCTTATCTAAAACACACATGCACGCAATTTTTATATTTTAAAAATAATTTAATATATTTAAGTCATGATTTTTAGAATTTAAAATGTTGTAGTTGACTGAATTTTTCTTTAAAATATAGAAAATTAATGTTTCTTTTATCTTTTGAAATGCAAATGATATGTAATTCTTTCACTTTTTCAATGTGTTTCACTAAAATATGCATGCATAAATGTCAAATTTCAACAACCTAAGATTGTACTCAGATTTCCCAATGAAATAACTTGGATATAAGCCCCAAACAAGGAAAAATATGCAAATTCATAATGATTAAAAAATGTAATTTTTTTACAAATGAAATAAATGAAAATCTACAATAAGATCTTGAAAGCACATAGGTTTTTTTGAATAAATTTTTAGAATTTATGTTGTAAAAATATCTAGAGAATTGTAAGTGTATGATATGTTAGGTTCACCAAAATGTGAAGAAAAGTGTTCCTAGATCCATATAGGATTATCTTCTTTTCACTTGAATCCACATTCAAACATAAACCGCTAGGGTTTTGATGATTGTATTGCTACAATAAGGGAGAGACAATATTCTAGGGTTTATGTTCTTTTGAGTTGTAAATGAGATAAATTTTATTTTATTTTTAGCAATCCTATTTGACATATAACCATAAATATGAAAATGTAATTTATTGCATAGATGAAAATGAAAAGTAAAAAAATAGTTTCATATCTAAGAATGATATACAAATAGAAACTTGTGATAGTAATTTGACCCTAAATTGCAAGGATAAGGGTGTTGAGTGACCTATATTGGGATGCATATTTTCTAAATTTAGAAACTCTAAAATGTAATTTATAGCCTACTCTATGTCTTCTATAGTTGTCTCATACTGAAACCTCCATATTTGAATTGCACACAAAAAAATAAGGGAAAAGGTTGTGTTTTATATTATCTTTCCTAATTTAAACCCCATTTTGGTATTTCTACCTCCACATACATTGATTGATGATGGTCAAAAGGGCATATTTCGTGCAGGGGCACTAAGCTAGATTTTGTAATTAAGGTGTTAAAGTCTTGTTTTTGGGTTGGATAAGGTCATGTAGACCATTTAATTCTGTAATAAGTCTATTTTAGTGGTTAGAAGGTGGTTAGAAGTTTTATATTTCAAATTTGAAAAATATGCTAAAAATGTCATTTTTCAAATTTTGTAAGTGCAAGACATGCAAAATGGGGAAGTTGAAGGGTCATGGAAGGTGAAATGTCCTTTGAGTCATTGGTTTTCAATATTGTCTTGATTGGAGGGAGTTAATATATGTCTGAAAAACACGAATGAAGGACGGGATGGTGATTTGTGTACAAGCATTGATCAATAAAGCTTTGTTTTCTTTGTAAATTTGAGTTTTTCCCTCTTTTTAGTGTTGTAGCAGCAAGTTGCATGAGTCCATACTGAAGGTAATTTATTAGAAGTGTTTTTTATTTGATAGAGGAATTTCTTAGCCACGTTTTTGTCTTTGTGGCATTGAAATACACTTTGTTTTGAGCCCTTGGTGCTGATTTTATTGTAGGCGACCTCAAAATCTGAACTATTAGTTTTATGGTCATGAAGTGAATAAATGGCTCATTCCACCTTATGTACATACTTTAGCTTAGTGTAATGAGCCTAGTAGGTTTTTAATAGGTTAGGAATGGTTCTGGAGCATGGGAGATCATTTTGGGAGTCTTGGCATCAAGCCTTGGATGGGAAAAGTGTGATTTTTGAGTGATTTTGGGTGGTTTTAGAGTGAATGGATGAAATCCATTGGGGAAGTCATTTTTTAGTGTATTTTGAGAATTTGAAGAGATCATATGATATTTTTGGGGGGTTTTTTATGAGAGTTGAGTGTTGGAAGAGTGATTTTCAATAAGGAGCCTTGAAAATCCTAGGTTTGGTAGCTAAAAATAAGGTTTTAGTGATTTGATACCTTGGTGAATATTTGGAGGTCTACGGATTGTAGAATCTTGTGTTTGGAAACTAAATAAAGACTTTTTTTAGTGATTTATTTGATTTCATGTGTTTAGGAAGGTTTCCCTTTGTAAAAGAGGCATAATTGGTCTAGTGGCTAGAACGGTAAAAGCCTAGTTTGGAGGATTTCTTTCAAAGGAGCATATGCTGAATTTAAGATATATTTAAGACCATGGAAAAGGGAATTAAAATATGTTTTTACAGTCTTGATAATTCATCTATATTAGGATTTACATTTGACAATCCATTGAGGGAGGGCTACTAGCGAGTGAAGGCTTAGAGTGGGTTTATTGCTAAGTTTGGTTCTTTGAGATTTGTGAATGGTTTGGTTGTGGTTTTTTTAGATTTTAATCTTGTTAGATGCCTCTCCAAGTGCATGAAAGTTTTTTAAGTCTTAAATGTAAGTTTCGGTCCTTAAAGGCCTAGTTCCTTGAGGAGTTTGTGAGTATTTTGGAGAACCAGTCAAGGAGTCTAGTTTATGATTTTGATACTGATCTATTTGATTGTGCATGTGGCCCACCTAGCTCTACATCAATTGGTATCAGAGAATAGGGATTAGATCCCTTGAAAGTTAAAGTTGTAGGTTGAAGCTTGGAAGATTTTGGAAGTTGAACATTGCCGAAGATGCCTCCTAATAGCAATGCTACTACTAGAGAGTTGCAAGGGGTCAAAGAAAGACATGCTAAGTTGCAGGATTCCTATAATGCTATGTTGGCCAGACTTGTTTCCCTGGAGACAAATCAAAGAAGAGGTGTGGATTTGGGAGATTCAAGAAGAGGAAGAAGAAGAGTATGTTGATATGGAAGAAGAAATAGATCTTGAAGATCAAAGGATGGCTAGATTACTAAAGGCAGTCAAAGGTGAAACTCACAAGGTAAAGGTTAATTTGCCCATTTATGGTGGAAAATTGAATGAGGAAGAGTTATTAGACTAGATTTCAGGTATGGATAATCACTTTGAATGTGATGATGTTCCTAAGGAGCTGAGAGTGAAGATAACAAAGAAAAATGCTAAAATATCACATGTTGTTGTGGTGGGACTATGAACAAGCTATGAGGAGAAAGAAAGGTAAATCAACTATCATTTCTTGGGACAAAATGGTTGGTAGAATCAAAGGTAAATTTCTTCCCAAGGATTATGAAGTTTAATTGTTTAAGAAAATCCAAGGTTTAAATCTAAGAGTTATACTGATGAGTTCTATAAATTGAGCATAAGATCAGGTAGAATGGAAGATGAGGTTGAAAGGGTGGCTACATACCTTGGTGGGCTTATATTTAACATTCAAGATGAGCTAGTTATGGAAAATACAAGGATAGTTGAAGATTGTTTCCAATTGGCTATTAGAGTGGAAGAGAAGATCAAAAGAGGATAAGAAAGATCCATTAGAGGAAGAGGGAACAATTAGAGAGGAAGAGGATCATTTCACACATCAAAGCAGTCCCATGAAGAACAAAAAGATGCAAACAAAGGTAAGGAGCAAGTTGTTGATTCTAGAGATGGTTTCAGAGCTTCCAGAGGCAGATTTGGTGGAGGTAGAAATGCAAATAAATTTTCTAGAAGATGCTACAATTGTAATGAATTTGGGCACCCAACATACAAGTGTCCTAATAAATAAGGATCTACATCAAGTGGAGGTGAAAGGAGAGGTGAAAGGAGGATTCAAATAGTTCAAGAAGATAAATGTGAGAGTGGCAATTCTTCTAGTCTTCATGCTACTCCAGAAGTGGGAGAAACATTAATGATGGAAATAAATTTCTTGAAGAAATCTAGGGAGAAAGAGCTGATCCAAAGAAGAGCACTATTCAGAACAGCTTGCAAAAGCAAAGGAAAGGTATGTAAGGTGATAGTAGATTTAGAATGCACTGACAATATGGTGTCAAGTGAGATGGTGGATAAACTGAAATTGGAAAATTTTCCTTGTAGAACACCCTATAAAGTGTCTTGGGTAAGTGATAATCAGTCCATTGTGGTAAGTGAACAAGAATTAGTTGAATTTTAGATTGGTGGTTATAGAGACAAGGTAGTTTGTGATATTTTAACTATGAGTTGTTGTTATTTCTTTCTTTGTAGGCCATGTCAATTTTATAGGAATGCATTATATGATTGAAGGGATAATACATACACCATTGAGAAGGATGGAAGATATTTTATGTTAACATCATTGTAGGAAGATGTCAAAAGAATAGGGTAAGGCAACAAAGGTCATCATGTTTGGTGAGAAGGAGATTGTGAAGCTTGTGGAAGATGAACAAGAAGTGAAAAGAGGATTTTAAGCCACTTCAAGGCTAGGAGATGTGAAGACAATGAATTTGAAGGATGAAGCAATATTAAAGAGGAATGAGTATTGTAGGTTGATGAAAAACTCTGAAAAAGGTCAAGGATGAATTCCTTAAGAAGACAAAAGATGAGATGGAGAAGTATGATGGGATACTAATTGAGATAGTATTGTGTCTTATAACAAAAAACAAGGTGAAAGGGAAGTTATATAGTGTTCAATAAAAGGTCTATAAGGATGATAAGGCAGAGATTATTGGAGCAAAGGGTCAGATGACATAGGTTAGGGGTGAAAAGACAGTGATTAAAGGTGAATGGAAATGCCTAAATGGAGAAAGAAAGCATGAAAAAGGGGTATGAAAAAAAGAAATCATGGGTTCAGCTAGTAATAAAATATGTGAATATGTAAATATAGCTTGGAAATTATTTCCAACTGAGAGGTAGGTCAGAGACATGATATCAAGTCAGTGTGGGATGGTGGAGTCATTCCTACACAATAAGGAGACTAAAAGTGTAAGAAGCAAAGAAAATTTCTAGTTTTTGACTCCAAGGAAAAGATTACCAGATGAAGGATATTTTAAGGACAAGGAGGAGGAGTACACAAAGGTGTACAATCAGAAAAACACATTCCAAGAGACTTGAAAAATTTTCAAGCTCGAGTGTATGGTGCAGGGGCACCAAGCTAGATTTTGTAATTAAGGTGTTAAAGTCTTGTTTTTGGGTTGGATAAGGTCATGTAGACCATTTAATGTTGTAATAAGTCTATTTTAGTCTATTTTAGGTGGTTAGAAGGTTTATATTGAAAATTTGTCAAATATGCTTAAAATGTCATTTTTGAAATTTTGTAAGTGCAAGACATGCAAAATGGGGAAGCTAAAGGGTCATGGAAGGTGAAATGTCATTTGAGGAATTGGTTTTCAATATTTTATTGATTGGAGGGAGTTAATATATCTCTAAAAATCATGAATGAAGGATGGGATGATGATTTTTGTACAAGCATTGATCAATAAAGCTCTGTTTTCTTTGTGAATATGAGTTTTTTCCTCTTTTTAGTGTTGTAGCAGTAGGTTGCATGAGTCTTTACTTAAGTTAATTTCTTAGAAGTGCTTTTTATTGGATATAGGAATGTATTAGCCATTTTTTATTCTTTTTGGCATTGAAATCAACTTTTTTTTTAGCCCTTGGTGCTGATTTTATTATAGGCAGCCTAGAAATTTGAACTATTAGTTTTTTGGTCATGAAGTGAATAAATGCCTCATTCCACCTTATGTACATAATTTATCTTGGTATAATGAGCTCATTAGTTTATTAACAGGTTAGAAATGGTTCTTGGATCATGGGACATCAGTTTGGGAGTGTTGGCATGAAACCCTGGATGGGAAAAGTGTGATTTTTGAGTGGTTTTGGGTGGTTTTAGAGTGTGAATGGATGAAATCCATTGGGGAAGTCATTTGTGAGTTTATTTTGATAATTTTTAGACATAATAGTATATTTTTTGTAGAAGTTGATAAAACTCAACCTCACAGTCATCAAGAATCACCTGCAAGCAATCACCTATCACATGCAACAGATATTCAGAACAAAACAATAAGAGATGTTCTGTAAACCCTCAGAGCAAAAGTATCTGCAAGCATAAACCAAAATAATTATTATTGAATAATAAGTTTTACAAATACTACAAAATCCTTAAAAAGGAAATCATGCAAAAATAAAGAAATGCACAACCCTAATCTTATCTTGAGCAACAAGATAGCTCAATAAGATAAAGATTATAATTAACCTAGGAAATAAAATATGCCTAAGTAAACTTATGCTAAAGTGTAATTAAATAATTAATTACACCAACACCCCCCCATAAGTGCAACTCAGGGAGAAGAAAATTATTATGCAAAGATGAGTCCCGACAACAAGGCCTGATTAGGAACCCATTTACAAATGCAATGCAAACTAAATCAAACGGGGTAAAGGAGAAAACCCAGTGGGAACAAAACTCCTCCCCAAAATAGAATGCAAACTAGCTAAGTGATGAAATATGGAGGACTCCACAAGACCCCCCAAGGAAACCATCCATCACAAAGATACATGACATAACCCCCCCAGAAGCAAGTGTGACCTCAACAAATGAAGAAGTCAAATTGGGTGGAGATTGAATAGGAACCTCCAAAGATGGATGATTAATTGGATCTTGCTGCACTAAAATGGAAGAACCCACATCTGGAGTCATAGAAGTATCAGCAACTGCAATAGTAGGTTAAGGAGATGGAAAGGATGGCTCAAGAGTAGGATATAAAGTGAGAAATCCAATGTTCAAGTAGCCAAATTTCTCCTCTGAATGATGATTCACACTAGAAGTGTGATGAATAGTTGTAGGAACAAAAGCACCATCAGTAAAAAAATTTGCAAAGGAATACAAATGAGATGAGTGATCCACCACCCCAGTAGCAATAACCGCTCTACTCTCCAAGTCTCCGATGATAACTAAATCAGGTGTGAACTCCATAGACCTCCCATTGCCTCCATGAGTAATCTGATATATAGAAAGAAGGTTGTTCGTCAAATGAGGAACACACAAGACATCTTGAAAAGTGTTGTCCCAAAAACTAATAGACCCCTTCCCTGTAACACTCATGTATGTATTGTTTCCCATCAAAATAGGAGACATAGTGTGAGACTCAAAGGAAGTGAACATAGTCTGTGTAGAAGCCATATGATGAGATGCTCCTAAATCTAGAAGCCATCTCCCTAATCCAAGACTCGAAGAAGCACAAAGAGCATGTCCCTTCATATATGATGAAGTATGTAAACCACTTGTGACCATATCATGTTGTACTAAAGAAGAAGAAGAAGAAGGAGGGGAAGGAGATGATGCAAACATCCTAAAAGGAAAATCAATCTTATGTTTCTGAAGAAGATTCTTTAGCTCATCAATGTCCTTCTTGTAGCAATTATGTTTTGCATGTCCCTCTCTCTTGCAATATGCACATGGGCCCTTCTCCTTCCTAAATGATTTCCCCTTAGAAGAGGATGATGAATCTAAGGAATCCTTCTACTGCTCATAAGATTTGGAATCCTTTTGTTTATGTTTCTTTCCTTTTCCTGTAGAAGCCTTCTAATCTCTGGGCTCTTGTGATGCAATAAGTGCCTGTGATGAAGAGGGCTTCAATTTTCCCGTATTGGCCAACTTGGCCTGCTCTCGAGTAAGAGAAGATGCAAAATCATCAAAAGAAGGCATAGTATATCTAGTACCAAGTGCATCCCTAGTAGCATAAAAGGTAGAAACAAAAACTGAATAATTTGGTCCAAGCTTAGAAAGAATGGACAATATTAACTAAGAGTCTTCCTTCTGAACACCACACTATGACAACTTCAATCTAAGATACTTGAGTTTGGTGAAAAACTCTTGGATGCTATCAAAATCCTTAGGATTTAAGCCAATAAGCTCATTCTCTAACTAAAACCCTCTCATAGTATCCTGTTTCCCAAACAAAGACTACAAAGTAGTCCAAACCACATGGAGTGTAGTGCAAGACTCAATATGAAAAAAAAGGTTAGAAGAAAAAGAAATACATAATGTACCATAAGCTTCATCACATCTATTAAACCACTTTCTCTTTTCAGCAACACTTGTAGGTTCAATTTCTCCGCACATGGTTACCCTGTACAACCCTTTGTGTTTCAAGTGAATCTCCATTTGTTTTTTCCAACCAAAATAGTTGAATGGAGTAAGGGGTGCAATTTTATGTGTATCCAGGATAGAAAACATAAATATATACTCTCAAATAACAAAGACAATGCTCGTTGATCTCAAGAAAAAGCCTGATAGCACGCTTCCCAAGAAAATAATTGAAAAACTAAAGGCTGAGATCAAACAGTAGAATCAGATACCTCATAAAAAAATATAGAAAAATAGGTTTGAGATCTGTGTAGAGCACTGAACCAGCTTTTCGACGCCTATTTGTTTTCGCAAAACTGAGTTTGGATGCAAAAGATATGCCTCTCGGAGTGAAAACAACAACTTCTGGCTTTGACAGGCGAAAAAGGCACCAAAACAAAAAAATCAAAAATTCTAACCTCCACCACTACGAAGAATGTCAAATCAGCTTTTTGCTGATATTTTATTTTCAAAAAATGGCCTCTGTTTGCAAAAGTTATTCTAAAACGAAAAAATTGCCTGTAAAAGGCCCTTTTAAAGCTAACTAGGTGCAAAAATTAGGCACCTTCTTCTTTAGCTCTCGGTCCTGCATGTGACCTACTACCAGTGTTGGGGGCTAAATGGGCTGGCACCTGGTCACAAATGTGACCACCGATTGGGGGCTTCAAAGCCCACGGGGGCTGAGCCGAGCGGCGGCGGAGGCTAATCGGAGCGACGGCGGCAGCCTGAGCGAAGCGGCCGGCGCACAGGTGTAGAAGCCGGTGGTGGGTCGGCTGAGCGCCGATGGCCACTTGGTGGCATAGGCTGAATGCTCTAGGTGTGGTTTTTCAACGGCGTTTCTGATTTTTTTTTTAATTTTTTGTCAATTTGTGAGCCTCAGACTACATGCTGGGGAGGCCGTACGACCTCTCTAGCAAATTTTTTTGCCTTTTTTTCAATAGGTCCAAAATCGATGAAACAAAAGGCATTTCTAAGGTTTTTGGGCACTCTGAATGCGATGGTGATGTCTGTTTGGCCTAGAAATATGCAAAAAAATTCTCAATCCCTAGAAGCTCAATAAATCAGTCTGGCTTGAAACCCTTGCACAAAAAAAAATGCTGTGAGAGAATATCTTGAAATCACGAGTAGACAACCACAGGTCTGGAGCTCTGATACCATGTAGAAGTTGATAAAACTCAACCTCACAGTCCCCAAGAATCACCTACAAGCAATCACCTATCACATGCAACAGATATTCAGAACAAAATAATAAGAGATGTTTTGTAAACCCTCAGAGCAAAAGTATGTGCAAGCATAAACCAGAATAATAATTATTGAATAATATGTTTTACAAATACTACAAAAGCCTTCAAAAGGAAATCATGCAAAAAGCAAGACATGCACAACCCTAATCTTATCTTGAGCAACAAGATAGCTCAATAAGATAAAAGATTATGATTAACCTAGGAAATAAAATATGCCTAAGTAAACTTATGCTAAAGTTTAATTAAATAATTAATTACACCAACATTTTTTGGGTGTTGGTTGTGATATTTGAGTGTGGGAAGAGTGATTTTCAATAAGGAGCCTTCAAAATCCTAGGTTTGGTAGCTAAAAATGAGGTTTTACTGATTTGATACCTTGGTGAACATTTGGAGGTCTAAGGTTTGTGTAATCTTGTGTTTGGAAATCTAAATAAATACTTTTTTTGGTTATTGAGTTGATTTCAAGTGTTTAGGAAGGTGTTTCTTTGTAAAAAAGGCCTAATTGGCCTAGTGGCTAGAATGATAAAATTCTAGTTTGGAGGATTTATTTCAAAGGAGTATATGCTAAATTTAAGGTATGTTTAAGAATATGTAAAAGGGTATTGAAATATATTTTTACAATATTGATACATCGTTTGGATCAGGAGATATGTTTGATAGTCCATTGAGGGAGGGCTACTAGTGAGTGAAGGCTTAGAGTGGGTTTATTGCTAAGTTTGGTTCTCTGAGATTTGTGAATGGTTTGGTTGTGGTTTTTTTAGGTTTTCAATCTTGTTATATTCCTCTCTAAGGGCATGCAATTTTCTTAATTCTTAAATATAAGTTTGGGTCCTTAGAGGCCTAGTTCCGTGAGGAGTTTGTGAGTATTTTGGAGAACCAGTCAAGGAGTCTAGTTTATGATTTTGATACCGATCTATTTGATTGTGTATGTGGCCCACGTAGCTCTACATCAATATCCTAGGTCAAGAAGAGGTCAAAACAACAATAATAATTGACTAAAATGATAATATTACGTTGACATGAAATCATTGATGAATTGATGTCACACCAAAAATTAACACAAATTTTGATCAATGGATAAATTGATTAATTGATAGACCTACAAAAGTTTAGTTCCCAAAAAATAATAGCTTGTTGTAGCTAACAAGTAGAGGATAACTCAATACGTATCCATTATTTGGTATGATTCATCATAATAGATTCTTGTACATAAATTTATTCATTCTTACTAATTTCTTGCCAACATGGTCTTTATTGATTAAAGAACTATAAGAATTCTATTAATTCTATCCTTCAATTTTCTCTCCAAAATTTGCTAGGTCTTGTTAGGATTTCAAACGATGAAAAATACTTGTATTTATATGCAAATCTTTAACTTACCAAAAATCAAATACTGTGAGTCGACAAATGATTCTATATTTTCAAATATTAAAATGCCAACACCAACATATTTAAAATTTAGCCAAAATCAGTTGGACAAGGGCACTAGGAACCCTAGTCCAAACCTATCCTTTTTGAGGCCTTAAACATTGGTATTAAATATTACATGTTTATTTCCACTCCCATATTTTATTTTTGGAAGATATTTATAAAATAGGAAAATTAAATACATAATTAAGTTCAAGCACATAGGGGGAGCTAAACCTAGTGTAAAATTGTCATGGGTGACAATTTTCAAAACTATACATATATACAAATCATATTGACTGTACAATTTTTTTCATTTACAATTAATGAAAAGAACCATATGAATCTTCTTTACTCTTTTTTGTGTCAAGTATTGCCTCATGATAAGACTCATGAACCTTCCAAAATTTATTATTCATTGGTCTACCTCCATATTTGCTCAAATAACCATTTGATGCCACAACAAGGTTAGAGTAAAGAAGAATATTCTAATGCATGTCAAATTCCTCAAAAATCCACACAATAGACTATTGGAGTACAAGACCACTAAGGGAGGGGGGTTGAATAAGTGGCTAAATTACAAATCAAATCATATTAAATAACTCACATGGATTATTCATATAAAACCATTTAGATCACTTCAAAAATCATAGTATATAGGAGAAAATTTGTACCCCTAATCCAAATTCCCCTTTTTCCCTTCTACACTCTAGAGAACCAAATTCAGAGGCTTAATTCCACATAAGCCTGCTACCTCAGTTCCACTTGGCACCTGTTTTGAGTGTCGGTGGGGGAGTAACTATCGAGGATGCCCACATGGCACACAAATGTTTGTGTGATGCTTACATCCTTGGTAGATTCTTGCTACTACAGTCTGCAGAGGCATTACACTTCCTATTGGAAGTTGAATTGTAATGCCTCCCTTTGGCTAGGCAACTTGAATATGGTTGTTTCTTCATCTCTATTCTTCATTTTCACCTCTCATTCATTCATTTTAAAGTTAGTTGATCTCTAATAAATCTCTCCAAGAATTCTAGCATTCACCTCAACTATTGAAGCATCATTTTTCACTCCATCACTTCAATAGAGCAAGCGTAAGACAACACCATTGCAACAGAGGCTTGAGTTCCTCTCATTTTCTTCCCCACTAGCCTTGAGCACTTTGGACAGAGGCTGTAATATCCTCACTCATCTTCTCTATTAATTTATTGAGTTATCATATTACTATTTGTAGTTCTTCAGTGTTCTATTGCTTTCATTTCCTTCTTTAGTGCATTATTTCTACATTGTTGCAAACTTGGTTGTCCATGGAGGTGGAAAAACCAAAATGGGGGTCTGACTGAGGCAGACCCCTAAATAGGCTCCCAACATTTTCCCTCTCTTTTGTGTGTAGGTGAAGATATCTTGGAGTGAGCTAGCGAACAAGCTAGTATGTGGGATCCTTTTTGTCACCCTTGTGGTAATAAACTTGTGTTATCACGTTTTTTAATATGTTTCACATTTCATAGTACTATTCTACTCCCTTAGAAACTATTAACTAGGTTGTTGATTTGTTTTTTAGTGGTGGAACCTTGTCTTCTTGGTTATTTGGTTGTATGGACTCCAACACACCTGAGAGATTCCAGCATGCCACATTTTCATCCTAGAATCATGCTTCTATCCTCAGGTAGAGAGCTGTCCAAGACATAGAATTGACCCTAAAAATTGACTCACCTAGTCTCCATTCAAATCTTAATTTTGTAGAGTGATCGAAGGACCTTATAGTCCTCATAATTCTCATGCCACATCTCCCAACACTTTCTCTAAATTTAGGTAAGTTATGGAAGCCTACTACTCTCATCCCTCCATGACTTGGGGCCTTGTAGTGGTTGGTCCCCCTCTCTTACATTTTTGGTGAACTTCGCATGAACCAACGTCTACCTGTTCGTCAGTGTTTGAGCTTTTCCCGTTGTACCCTCTTATTTTTATGCCCCTATGTGTTGTTAATGTTTATGAGAATCACAACCCAATCCATGACCTCTGGGTATATTGTTAGGAGAGTTTTGTGACACCTTTCGATGGAGAAGATGAAGGTCACTTTGAATATCTCTATAGGCCTTTTCTCTGGTTCTACAGTTGGCCTTGCCACACAAGAGCAAGTATCATGGGGTGAGTCAAGATTCTTTGACAAAACTAATGACATCCCTATAAATCTTGTGTCAACTACAACATATTCCATATACGAGAATGAATTTGTCCACATTCCCTCTCAATATGTCACTATTATGAGCAAAGGGTTGAGTGCTTTGGAAAATCACTTGGAGAAAAACCCAAAGTTGGCTAGGGCTGCTAAATTTATTAGCAAAATGAAGTATATGGTAGGAAAATATTGAATAGGAATAGAACTCTTGGCTAGTATCACTAGTTTAGTTGAACATGAGAGGCACTTAGGAGTGTCGATGCCTCCCACATTCATGTACATGAGCAACATAGTCCCTTCCATTAATATCCCTACTACTTCTAAAATTTATGAAACTATCAAAGTAAATAGAAACCCTCTAGGTTTCACCCTTCACCCTCTTGTCATCCTCGGTGGTGGGGGATTTGGTAGGATGATTTTCAAAGGCTTTGGTAGTGGTAAATTTACTAGTGGAGGTAGTGTTGGAAGAAATGGTTCCAGCAGAGGTCATGGTGGTGGCTCCAGGGGAGGTCACACCAGTCGTAGTGGTAGTCATGGTGGTAGTTTTGGTGGTGGATCTGGTAGCAGTTCCACTGGTCCTATATCTTCTAATGACCCAATTTTGAATACCCTTGTTCAGAATATGGGGAATATGTAGAGCCAGCTAGTGAACCTTTCCCAAGCTTCAACCCAACCTATCTTCCAACCTTTCTTCTAACATATCCCATTATCGATAGCTATCCTAAACACTCCTTTCCCGCAAGGGATGGAGATTCCTAAATTTGAGAAATATGGTGGCAAAGGGGACCCACAAAAACATATATCTGCCCTCAATTCCTTGTGTACTAACTTCTTCCATCATGATGCATTAATGGCCAAACTGTTCCCTCGATCTCTCAAGGACACAACACTTGAGTGGTACTTTTCCTTGCCCGACAATTCCATATTTTTGTTCGATCATCTTGTGATCCAATTCCTACAATAGGTCCAAGCCAACATCAAACCTATGATGACCTTCTTTGACCTTGTATGATGTAAACAAGGGGATAATGAGAAATTTTTGACTTCCTAGCATGCTATTAGGTTCTCTTTTTTCAAATATCATACCCGTTATCAAACTTTGATGTGTATAAGGTGTTCATAGGGAACTTACAAAGGCCCTAGCAACTAAATTTTTCCCTTATGAAATACCCTTCTTTCGTGCATTTGTGTGCAGATTTATGAGAGTACTAGCAGATGGTGGTTCAGTTCAGGGGGCCTTCCTCATGCTTCCATCCTGAAGGGAAGTCCATCATATCAATCTCCATAAAAGGAAAATCCATTGTGAATGTAGTAGCCACTGTGGATAAAAATGGCCTCATACGCAACTGAAAATTCACAAAGTTATCAAAATATTATTCCTCCATCTTACAAAATTTGTTGAAGGATAAGATCATTAAATTTCCAAGCCCTAAACCTATTAGGGAACCTTACCCTAGCTGGTATGAAGTGAATGCCTATTTTCAGTACCATCGAGTCAATGAACATGATATCGAATGTTTCATGCACCTACATCATGAGATACAAGATCACATTGAGGACAGTACTATTCCTCTTGATGGGAACAAACATAATAAAAATAAATCAATGGAAAAAGCTAATAGTGAAATGTAGATATACATGGACCCATTTCTATCACATTTTTCTAACATGATTATCAATCCCTCTGATTCTATTACCCAACCTGAGGCATATGTTAACATGGTTGCTATTGCCTCTTCTCCTGATCTTGCAACCGGTTCTCCAGATCTAACATTGAATTCATAAGATGTACTGACAAATGATAAACCTTCTCTACAATACATTGCTACTCGCCTCAATGTAAAACATTATGATGGGGGTGTTAGTTGACCACGTGAGTAGAGTGAATGTCATCATAGAGGAGACTTTGTTTTTGAATTCCTTGCAAAGGGAGGAATATGGAAAAATGAAGTTCATCATTTGAACACATGATGTCCTTTCTCTTAAACCCTATGGATCGATAACTCTATTTGTCTTGGTTGGACCCAAGAATGTAGCCATAATTTTTGATGTTATTCTAGAGTCAAACCTATTTAGGGTGAAGTTAAGTATACCATGGCTAGCTTCCATGAATAGGATCACCTTTTTAATTCACAAATGTTTAATTTTTCCCACGAAGGTGTTGTGCACATAGTGCATGACACTAGATACCAATGTGTGGTGTCTCATGGAGGATACTCATTAGATCACTTTTGGCCCACTCTATTCGGTTTGTTTCCTTCGAGAATGGAACTACTTTACAAAAACTACGTGAAGTACAAAATTGGAGGCAAGGGACTGCCAAAACTGACCCTTCCTATAGTAGAATAGCAAGCCGCCTCCTCTTCCCAAAAGTGAAAGGCCAAGCTTGCTTCTTCTCAAGCTACCTCACCTTCTCCCCTTTCTTGGGAGGAGTGTTGGATGAGTTAGCCTAGTCTCTATCCATTGAGTTTGATGGTGCCTGCTTGGCATAGGCCCAAGATCAAGATATTGAATCTCCCTACCAAGCCTCCTGAGGGGAATCCTCTATGTGCCAATCTCTGCAGCCTCCTACAAACCCCGCTCTTAAAAAAATAAATGGGAAGAGGCCGATCACTGAGGTGTTGGATCTAACTCCCCTAGCTATTTACGAACCTATCCCTCTTGCTCCCATGCGAGATCCTATCCCTCTACTAGAAATAACTATAGAGGAAACACCGATGGTTGAGCAAGAGTATTCTGCTCCTTTGTAATCTCTGGCCCCTAGTTCTAAGATCCATAGAAACTACCTTACATGCAAATGCAAGTACCGATGAAAGTCTCTCCTAACTAAGCAGGCCACCT
This sequence comes from Sequoiadendron giganteum, assembly GCA_007115665.2. Taxonomy (NCBI): domain Eukaryota; kingdom Viridiplantae; phylum Streptophyta; class Pinopsida; order Cupressales; family Cupressaceae; genus Sequoiadendron; species Sequoiadendron giganteum. The sequence goes on along the minus strand of CM021107.1, from coordinate 542,024,441 downwards.
CATAGAGGATAGAAGAGAAGGTGACTTCCCCTATATCAGGGCCTCTTGTTGTGTCTTCCTCTCTCCTCCCCTTTGTTCCCATTCAAACTAGCTCTATATCACTCCTAACTCCCATTGCAAGCGTGAGTGCACCTAACCTTAAAAGGGTGCATGTCTTCATCGCTCCTTTAGTGGAGCCACCCTTGTTGACATCCATTATGGATGTCCTTCCTTTCCTGAAACCCATAGATATGACTAATACCTTAGTCATATCTGATATGGTTATTTCCTCCTCTTTCTCTACCTTTCTTACCTCATCTATGGGGAGTTCACCTCATCAAACAAAGAAGAAGGTAGAGAGTGGTCCCTCTAGCAACGAAGGATGCAAGAGGAAACCAAATTCTCTGAAAGGTGGCCCCTTGCTGACTTATTCTATCCTAGTGATGAAACCAATCCCGACCACCCCTGAGTTCATCACCACTCCCAAATTACTCGATGAACCTTGGGTGCAATATTCCCCATCCATTGAGGTAAAACATGGCACTCTCGTGAATATCATGTTTAACTCAGTGGATGAAGTTTCAACCTTTTCACTAATCTTCATGAATTTGTTGACCTTGGACCCACAAGAGTTGAGTGATAGAGACCTCATGATTCCTTCTTCATTAGCCCTTGTTGTGGGAGGATCAAAATATCCTCCCCTTAACATTCCACCATTTTAGACTTTTCTTCCTTCCTCCTACAATGATCTAGAGTGGGAGGTTGGCATTATCTTGGCTGATCAATGTTAGGGGGGGACCCCTTCTTTATCTTTAGATTAGATGTGTGTGTGTGTCATGATGTGTTCCCCCATGAACATGCTATATGTGCCTGGATGAACCTCGTCACCCCTGTGGGTGCTTGGATACATCCATGGTGTTTGTGTTGTAAATATTCTTCTATGTGTATCATCATTCTTCCATGTTTGTGATTAACTTTTGTAAAATTGGGAATGATGCAAATCATTGGGAGCATTTAGGCTTCCCCTCCATGTTGATCCATTTTATTTTATTTTTACTTTATCTTCTTGTGCATTCCTCGCATGGCTTGATATAATAGGGGGTTGATGAAAATTCATTTATATACTATCATTATACTTATATATTTTTATGAATAGTTATAATCTCAAAATATCAGGCTACCCTTGTGCCCTTTGTTCATTTTCTCTCTCCTTTTTTCTTTACCTTTATCTTTCTCTCTGCTTTTCTAGAGTTGTTCCTCTCATATGTGACAGTGCTACCTCTATGTCACTTGATCTTTAGAAAATTTATTTGTTGCCAATAAATTTTTCATTGAAGAATCTTCACACACTTCTTTGATAGAATTGCATTCTTGACTTGAAACACTCACGAAACATGTTTCCTTCAACATGGGTTCATAAAGAAAGGACCTAGACTCCTTCCTCTAAAGTGGGAACAACTTTGATCTTCCCCTCACATGGGGGCATATCCTTCCTTTTGAATTCCTTGATGATGAATCGATTTGAGAAAGAAGAAATTTTCTTTTGAACAGTGTGTCCCTTGAGTGGACCCTTTCTCTTCACATCAGGTTCCCAAGGAACCCCTTCAAAAGTCTTTACATCTTGATGTCTAGCTTAGGGGTAGCCCGACTAGACCTGTTTCTTATTTTTGCATCTAGCTCAGGGGAAGCCTAACTAGACCTACTTCACATCTTTGTGTCTAGTTTGGGCGTAGCTTGACTAGACCTCGCTTTCAAATAGTGTGCCCCTTGAGAGGACCCCTCTTCCTTTTGAAGGGTTCCCAAGGGACCCCTTTGAAATTCATCCAACTCCATGATTTGCATGACTATCCACTTACTATCCTATGCGGATGCTTCCTGATGTGTTCTATCTATGGGTAAACATTAAACCACTTTTTGACTAGGTGGAGTCTTCTTTTCTCAATCTCCCTTGTGTGAGATTTCTTCGGGGATACCTTCCTTGGAGGTCTGTGTGTCTGTAAGGAACTTTCTTCGGTTTCCTTCATGTGAGATTTTTTGGAGGATACCTCCCTTGTAGGTCCATAGGCCTATAAGGTGCTTTCTTTCTTCAACTTCATAGTTCTATGGAGCTATGAAGTCCTTTTCTTGTCCTGGACTCTCTGGTTTGATAGATCATGGTCTACTTCCTCAATGGTTCAAGTATACATTTCTAACCCTGATACTTCTTCGATCTACTTTACCAAAGCACTCATCAGTACTCATTCTCACTAAAGTGGAGGAAAAATGTATAGGAGCAAATTTTCACCCCTAATGGAAATTCTCCTTTTGTCATTCCACACTTTAGAAAACCAAATTTGAAAGCTTAAATCCACATAATCCCGCTACCTTGGTTCCACTTGGTGCCTATTTTGAGCATGGATGAGGGAGTAACTATTGAGGATACCCATGTGACACACAGACATTTGTGTGGTGTGCTTACGTCCCTAGCAGATTCCTACAACTTGAGTCTGTAGAAGTGTTACACTTCCTATTGGAAGTTGAATTGCAATGCCTCCCTTCGACTAGCTGACCTAAATATGACCATTTCTTCATCTCTCTTCTTCATATTCACCTCTCATTCATTCATTTGAAAGTTAGATGATATCTACACAATCTCTCTAAGCATTCTATCATTCACCTCAAGCATTGAGGCAAAATTTTCCACTCCATAGTAGGAAGCTCATCACTCCATCACTTCAATAGAGCAAGTGTAGGATAACACCATTGCAGTAGAGGCTTGAGTTCCTCTCATTTTCTCCCCCACCGGCATTGAGTGCTTTGGTCAAAGGTGGTAATCTCTTCACTCATCTTCTCTATTACTTGGTTGAGTTAGCACATTATTGTTTTGTAGTGTTTTAGTGTTCTAATTCTTTTATTTCCTTCTTTATCACAGTATTTCTACATTGTTGAAAAATTGGTTTTCCATGGACGTGCAAACACCAAAATGGGGGTCTGTGATCCCTAAACAACCCCCCAAAATTTTCCCTCTCTTTTGTGTGTAGGTGAAGATATCTCTGAGCGAGCTGGAAAACAAGCTATTGTGTGGGATCATTTTCATCACCCTCATGGTAATATACTTGTTTTATCACAACTATTTATATGTTTCATATTTCATAGTATTATTCTACTCCCTTAGAAACTATTAACTACATTGTTAGGGTATTTTTTAGTGTTCAAACCTTGTCTTTTTAGTTCTTTAGCCGTACAGACTCCAACACACCCAAGAGATGCCAGCGCATCGCATTGTCATCCTAGAACCACACTTTTTCCTCTAATGAAGAGCTATTTGAGACACAGAGGTGGCCCTAAAAATAAAATCACCTAGTCTCCATTCAAATCTTAGGTTTGCAAAGTGAATGAAGTACCTTATAGTCCTCATCATTCTCATCCTGCATCTCCCAACACTTCCTTTAAACTGAGGTAAGTTAGGGCAGCCTACTACTCTTGGCCCTTCGTGACCTAGGGCCTTGTAGTGGTTGGTCCCCCTCTCTCACACATAGATATTCAATGTTGAGTGAACCACAAACATATGAATCAAAGCAAGATACATGAGTAAGAATGACTTATCAAATCCATGCTAACAAACAATCAAGATAAGTCATAGCATAGGGATTATGAATGGGAAAACCCTAAAAGGAATAAAAACCCACTCTAAAAATTTAGTTCATTAAGCCTCATTGGAAAATCAAAACCTCACTCATTACAATTAATGTCTCATTGAAAAACTACCTCACTCACAAATCAAAAACCTCACTAGTTAAAATTAATGTCTCACTGAAAACCTGCCTCACTAGAAAACACACACCACTTTCACTAAACTCAGAAGAAAACAACAAAATTCAGAGGGTTACTCTATTTCAGGATAATTCACTGCTCATGTGATCTATCTTTGCATCTACATTTCAAAAAACATCATATCCCCTATTCACACATCCCATAATGTCATTTTTTTGAAATGTACAAGACAACTGAGAGGGGGGTGAATTAGTTGTACCAAATTACTTTTACTTCTAACCTTAATTAAATTCCACTTTAACTTGATCTATTATTAATTATAAAAATGAAATTCAGATAACAGAAAGAAAACATCAGAGACACTAGATTTACGTGGAAAATCCAAAGAGGGAAAAACCACAATGAGGATTATCTCATAATATAGTAGTAATGTAATACTGAATACAAAGGCTCACTACCCAAAAAGGACTCACTATCCAAATAAAAAGGCTCACTGCCTACAAATAGGACTCATTTTTCAAAAGGAGGCTCACTACCTACAATAAAATAAAAATAAGTAGAAAGATCCACCACAATAGGTTCCACACATTCAAAACTTGATCAAAGGATTGCAGATACGATCAGCTCACCGGTTTCAGGAATCTAAAACATCAAATTATTGTTGCCTTGATTTGCTCCTACACACTTGGATTCTCACACTTGTTCACACACTTCACACATCTACTCTCTATTTGCAACATCTTGACTTTCCTTCATACCATCTTCAATCTTGAAAAATTTCTCCAAGGTTAGCTACATATCCTTCCTTTTACAAATTCAAATTAGGTCAGCTACTCAACATTCTTGAGGTGGATAAGAATGAGAGAGGACCAATTACATATTTAATTAGGACCCAAAAAACATCTTGTAAAAATCACACGCTTCCTTAATCGATGCATATTCTCCATGTAATGTGTAAACACCAGGTCAACCAAACCTAATGAAAACACCAATAAACTTTGAAGTGCATACATCTATAGCAAGATTATCACACATGGATCACCCAACACACTTTACCAAACATTGGAACACCTCTTAGAAACCTCCAGATGCATCTACAACAATTACAACAAACTTTATGCACAAAAAACTCTTCAATAGTCCAACCGAACCGGGCAGATACACACAATAGCTCTAGAAAAAACCTTTTGGAGCACCAAACCATGGTACCTTTCCAAAACAGAGAATAAATAATATTATCCTATCAAGATTCCATAAGATCTGAAAATACTGCATTTATAGAAGAGATATCTCCCAAATATTCTCAAATCAGCTCACATATATTACTGGAATACATTCCTAACATCGTATCAATCTGCAGCCAAAATCATGACAGGCTGATTCAATTGTAAAGCCTGCAACAATACCAATAGATTCAAAGTATAGATCAATACAGTAAGAAATTAGAGAGACATTACAGCAGCACTCCAAAACACAATACACAACATAGCCTTTGAATATTTTTATTAATTTTCTCATACATCACCACATCCTAAATATCAAATATAGCTCCAGTAATCTCAACACTTCTATAGACTAATTAAGGTACCACCTAATCACACCGACCAGTTGACATCAATGGCAACATTAATGATAACAATTAACAAACATACATCCATGTTTCAGGCCAATCTACCTTTGTCATTATTGGCATAAACACATGATGTGAAAAACCATCAAAGATAGCATACACACTCTCCTTCTTCTTCCTTTATTTTTTAGATTAGACAACCTGCACAAACATTTTTGTACTCTCTTCTCCCTACAAGAATCTCCCTTTCAAATTTTTCACATGACACTCTCTCCCCAAATTAAAATAGGATTTTTCACATGACACTCTCTCCCCCTTTGACATCAATGGTGAAGAAAAGTTTTGTATGAAACATCTACCATATAAAGCTTTGATCGCTCCCCTTCTGAGTGCACCCACATCTCATACTGCAACAATGATACTCTCTACTCCCCCTGAGGAGTAGACCTCAATAATTATTCTAGACAGATGAAGAATCAGTAGATCCATTGGACTAATGCACCTCCATGTGCACCTAGTTTAAGGAAGGAGGGGTAGTAACCCCTAACTTCCCCCTGAGATACTCAAAAGTATCATTCAGAATTTTGGAAATATGTGCCTCAATCTCACTGGATTGTATCACGTTGGCCTGAGGACTTCATGTGTTCAACTTTTTTCTTTGTCGCTGAGACTCTGTCTGGTCGATGGGACTCCCGGTGGTGTTCCAGGAATAGCCCGATGGGTCTAGCTTGGCGGCATGATTTATCAACTTGTGATCGCTATCAGTAAGAGACTTTGTGTTGTTCCACTGATGTGTCGATGCAATGAGCTTTGGCTTCATTGAAAGAGTGTTCTCATATTGGTGGGTGACATTTAATGTCCCATCGATATGTCGATAATGTGTTAAATGGTTGCAGTGTGACCAAGTGGCGAGGAACCTGATCGATGTTTGTGGATGCTTTAATCTGATGGTGCTTGTTATGTTCCATGCCATCTTGAGGCAAGTACCACTAAGAAACCTTTTTCCAAGTGGAATTGCTTGTGCATTCGACGTGTGGTAGTGTCTTGGTGAGTGCAATGAAAGGAAGGTGGGTCCCCGAGTTGCTTTATGCAAAAGGGTTGTCTAGTCGTGGACACTTTTCAGCACCTCAGGAGATCCTTGGGGAATATAGCAAATGCCACTAGAGATTCCTCAAAGGAGCTCTAATGGCTGACATGTGGCTGGTGGGACCTGATAAAGCTGGTGGTCAGTGTTTTCGAAGGCAATTTCCTCTTGACTACAGTTTTGCTGCCTAGCGGTTACACGGGGTTGGTTAGCTATTGGCGGTTATTTGGATAACCACCATACCATGAGGCCTCTTCCCTTGGCTAGAGGTAGATTTTTTGACCACCGAAACTCAAAGGTTTGATGAATGGTAGTGCAACACGTGGAAAAATCTCATTGGTTGATTTTGCATCATTGTTTCAAATCGATGACTAGTGGAAAAAATCTTGGGCGGTGGTCCCAAGGGTTTGATCAAAGTGTTGGACTGATTGCAGGGAAGCTCGATGTCAGCTACAAAGGTGGTGCACGCAACCCGAGATGGTGAAGCTTGTCGGTAGGGTATTATGAGACCCTAATGGTCATTTGGTGGGTAATGTGGTTTTTTTACCTAAAGCTGAGAGGTCAACCTGAGGCCGATGGAATGCTAATGGATGCTGAGCCAGAAGGTGAGGTCAAATGTTGATTGATAGTAAGTCAAAGATTCGAAGCTGAAGTTGAAAGAAGAGAAGGCCAATAGAGATTAGATCGAATGATTGAATGATCGGTGGATCTATAGATCCATGATTGGTGAGATCGATTAGAGATCAGAGTGTGTTTGTTCAAGTGGTATGCATAGAGAATTGTAGTTGTGAACACTGAGACACTCGAAACCTGAGTAGATGTGAACCTGAGGAGGCCATGAGGTTGTGCTAGCTGAAAGGTTGGCTATGCAAGTGGGTTGAGGAGTTGAAGGGAATCTTCACTATATGTCTTGTGAAGACATTGTAATAGTGCAAGGTTGTAGATCTATGATTTTTTCTATATTTCTCCAAATGAACAAGATGTAACTCCTATAATGGCTATGAGCCTGATATTGTATTGTAACCATTTAGTTGTTGAATAATACAATGGCTCTATCTTTTGGAGTGTGGGGTTTTTCACCCAAAAGGGTTTCCCACACATAAATCTATGTGTTCATTTGTTTTTTTGTTCATGTTGTTGAATCTGGCTTTGTTTGCATGTTATTTTCTTAGAAGGATCAATGGGGGAGCTATAATGTGCCTATTTCCGCTTTATGGCATAGTTGTTAGTGCTTCTGGGGTGATTTGAAGAAATGAAAATCACCAAAGGTATTGTTCTTCTTAGATATTTTGTTCTAAGTTGACCCATAATTCCCCAACAAGTTGTATCAGAGCTAGTTAAAGGTGGGAAAGGCTTGTTCATGATACCAACAAGTGGTATCAGAGCCTTCTCCTGGTTACTGGGGTTTTAGGTATTTCTCTTGCGAAGATTTTTGAGCCTGGAAAGCTTGAGGAAATCTGGAGGAATTGGTTGATGCTTGATCTTTCTAATGAGTAAGAGTTCCTACTATTTTGATTCAACATGTAGCATGAAAGACATAGTAGGTTTTGGAGTTGATCATATTGTGGTGATGTGGCCTGAGACTCTTATTTGGTAGAAAATGATCCTGATGCAGGGGGTGTGAGTTTATGCTTATGGTTGTGTTGTAGCAGAGTGTGGTTCATATAGGGTGTTTGTGTGAGAGACCCCCTAGTGGTATGGAGTTGGTTGGTTTATTTCTCATTCATGGAGTATTGTACTTGTGCTGGGTGTTTTGACTTAGCATTGAAGGTGTTTTATTTATTACCCTAATTGCATGAAGGCTATGAAGTTGATCTGGGTGGTCTGAAACTTTTGTAAAGCCTGGCTCTATCATATGCTTGTGCATGAGTGTGGTTTTGTAATTGGTCTGAAATGGGCCTAGAGTTCTTGAGTTACTTGTACCTTGTACTTACATGTTTTAGATTCATGTCTTTGGTTCTCAAGGGTTTTCTGTAGATTTTCCTAAAAAGTCTATGATGCATATTCATGATAGTTCACTGTTCTGGTCAACCATGATGGTTGTGTTAAGACTCCCGAGTCATCTAGATGTGTGGTTAATATGGAGGTGCATGTGTGTTTTGAAAACATGGTGGTTTTGCAGGTTTTACACGATCAAGGAAAACTTGTGGTTATGTGGAGTTGTTGTTAAGCTATTTTCTAGACCCTAGCCTTTGAGGTGTAATTGGATGAGATAGTTCTAGTTCAACATAGTTTGAGGATGTGTGATGTCTTCTCTACATGGGAGTGTTTGTATGTTTTTTTCACTCAACATTCTTGTGGTGTTTTCTTGCTGGTTTCCTAAACTATTGTGCTTGAGTTGTGGACATGATTTACAAATTAGATCTGAGCTTGATCTGGTGTTTGAGTCATGTTGTCTACATGGGATTTTCTTTGAGATCTTAGTTTTGCAATTTCTAGTGTGATGATAGATTTGTAGGGTTTTTCATTGGCTGCATCTACGAGTTGTGCAATGTTGTGGGTTGTCTTTACCTACATGATTGTTGTGAGTCAACTTGAAAGTGGACTATCAATATCCATGAGGTTGCTTCAATGGTGGTGCAAATCTATTAGCTAGCCTTGTTTGTGGCCACTTGTGCATTGGTGTAGTTGTTTTGAGATGTGAGGAGGAATGGTGTTTGAGTACCTGAATAGTTAGTTATGGGGACTTGTAGTGAGAGTATCAAAATTTCATGGAGAGCTTGATACACTTGCCAGTGTAAACTTTTGAAAGTGATGGTGTAGTCTATGTGATCTAGAGATTTGGGTGTTGTTCGGCATTGTTGTCCGATGAGCATGTTGTCGGTTGTACCTAGGTGTTTTTTGGATCAGCAGGTGTTCGTTCATGATGCTTGGAAAGCTTGGTGCCATGTTTAGTGTGAGCTTTAACAGTGGTTGGTGATCTTATTTGGTGTTGTAGATGTTTTAGGTGGAGCTCTTAGATCCTATTGTTATAGAAGAGCTCTCTCGCATTTGCATGGACATGATGTGAAGAAATGCAACATCTTGGAGCCATGGATGACTCTTGCGAGTCTTTGGTTGAGGTGTTGATGGTGCTTGATAGGTGGTGATGGTTTAGAGTTTTTGCACAAGGATTTTCTCTTCAGCCCATGGTGGAGTCACCTAAAGCATGGTATCTCCTAAGGGTGATGGTAAGATCATGGTGTCATGATAAGTTCTTGTTCCTAGGTTTGGAGCTTTGATAGTGGTCTGGTAATTCTTTGTGTTTTGAGTACTTTGGTCATATGCTTGAGAACTTCATGTTAAGTTTAGTAATGCAAGATTGAAGTTTACCATGAGGTGATCAATTTTTGGTGCACATGGGTACATGGAGAATAAGGTGAGGTTGTTGGGTTGTTTATAGTTGAAAGTATGAGTAGCCTACACCTTGGTTGAACATGAGTTTAATAAAGGCCAATAATGAGATTTATCTTGGATGAGTCATGGTGGCTTGTATATCCTGGAGGAGCATCTTTTTCCCTTCAATCTTCTCAACAGTGAAGTTCTTCTAAGAGGTATTTTCCCATTATATCTTTCAGATGTGTTTTTTATGCTTGCTTTCATGATATGAAACTTGATTTGTTGTTTAATATTCTAGAGGATTCATAGTGGAAGGTGGAAAGCATAGTTTATCTCCTGGTGCTTTTGAGAACTAGTAGGAGATAGGTATATCGGCTCGTTTGATCTTCTTTGAGTGGTTTCCCTTTGTGATGTGAAGGAGATCAAATTGGACACATCTAGCATATAGAAGTGTGTGTAGAAGGGCATGTTTTGTTTGTAGATTTGCATATCATTGTGGATGTTCCTTGGTACTATATGGTTATGTTCTTCTATGTGTTATCACTAGTGGACTTGGTATGCCTGGATCACTTGTGATGGTGCCTTATTTTTTGGGATGCTAACAAAGAGACACGTTGAATACACCCATTCCAATTCTTCACATTCATCTGGACAATACCCTTGCAGTGGGAGTACCTAGATGTGTTTGGTCTTTTCACTGGTTGGCACATGGTGCTTGTTTTCTACATTTGATGGGTGAATATGTGATGGCATGAGTTTATTGATGTGCATACCTTTAGGTATGGGTGATTGGATGGATTAGCATGAGTTGTGTGTGCTATTTTTAGTCACGTGGGTTTGATCAGTTGGATGGGAGTAGTGATTTTCCTAGTTGTTTTTCTAGCTAATGTTTTATCTTGTTATGGAGAATGACTTCATGTTTTGTGTTTGTGTTTGAGATCTTTGAAGCTAGAGTTGCTTTTGGATAGCTAGCGAGCATAGTGGCATGGTGATAGCTTGATCCCTTTTTCATTTGAAGGATCTAATGCTTGTGTTTTGGAGACTAGTGCAATTTTTCGTTGGCTTGTTTCTTTTTTTCTATTAAGGATGGTTGGAACTATTGCCTAAGTTGGTGGACATCTCAAATTTCGTTATAAGTGTCTTGTTTGGAGCGCAAAAAGCATTGTGGAGAGATTTTTTTTTTCAAGTTCTGGAGGAAGCCAGCAAGTCTTCGTCAAGTGGGAAATTGTTTAAAATATGTGCCTCAATCTTGTTGGCTTGTATCGCATTGTTTTGAGGACTTCATGTGTTCAACTTTTTTCTTTGTCACCAAGACTCTATCCAGTCGATGGGACTCTTGGTGGTGTTTCAGCGACGGCCTAACAGGTCTAGCTTGGGAGCATCCTTTATCAGCTGGAAATCACTATTGGTGGGAGACTTTGTGTTGTTCTATGGATGTGTCAATGTAGCGAGCTTTGGATTCATCGACAGAGTGTTCTCATATCGGTAGGTGACATTTAATGTCCCATCGATATGCTAATAATGTATTCAATGGTTGAAGTGTGACCAACCGGTGAAGAACCTGATTAACGGTTGTGGAGGATTTGATCCAATGGTGCTCATCATGTCACACACCATCCTGAGGAAAGTACCAATGAGAACCTTTTTTTTGAGTGAAATTTCTTGTGCATTTGATGCGCGGTAGTGTCTCAAGCGGTGAGCACAGTAAAAGGAAGTTAGGTCCTCGAGTTGCTTTATGCAAAAGGTCTATCTGGTCGTGGACACTTGTCAGCACCTCGAGAGTTCCTTGGGGAATATAGTGGATGCCACTAGAGATTCCTCGAAGGAGCTCTAGTGGCTAACACGTGGCTGGTGGGACTCGATAAAACTAGTGGTCGGTGTTTGTGAAGGCGGTTTCCTCCTAACCACGATTCTGTTGGTTGGTTATTATGCAAGGTTGGTTGATTGCTGGCAGTTGTTTGGCTAATTACCATACCGTGAGGGATTAAACCTCGGCTAGCGGTAGACCTTTTGACCGCCAAACCTCGGAGGTTTGATGGATGGTTAGCAATGTAGCTCAGGGTGACCGATCTACAAGTGGCGGATGAATGGTAGTATGGCACATGGAAAAATCGCATTGGTTGATTTTGCATCGTTGTTGCAAATCAACGACTTGTGGCCAAAGCTTGGGTGCTTGTCTTGAGGGTTTGATCAGAGTGTAGAATTTATTGCAAGGTGGCTCGATGTCAGATGCAAAGGTAGTGCACGTAACCTGAGATGGTGAAGCTTGTCGGTGGGATATTATGAGACTTTGATGGTCGTTCGATGGGTAATGTGGTTTTTTGACCTAAATATGAGAGGTCAGCCTGAGGCCGATGGAATTTCGATGGATGTTGAGCCAAAAGGTGAGGTTGGATGTTGATCAATAGTAAGTCGAAGCTAAGAAGTTGAAGCCAAAATCAAAGCAAGCCGATAGAGATCAGATCGAAAGATCGAATGATCAGTGGATCTATAGATCCATGATCTGTGAGCTCAATCAGAGATCAGAGTGTGTGTGTTTGAGTGGTATGCATAGAGCATTATAGTTGTGAACATTGAGACACTCAAAACCTGAGCAGATGTGAACTTGAGGAGGTCACGAGGCTGTGTCGGCTAAAAGGTCGGCTATGCAAGTTGGTTGAGGAGCTTATGGGAATCTTCACTCTATGTCTTATGGAGACATTGTAATAGTGAAAGGTTGCAGATCTATGATATTTCCTTTATTTCTCCAGATGAAGAAGATGTAAGTCTTGTAATGGCTATGAGCTTGATATTGTATTGTAATCATTTAGTTGTTGAATAATACAATGGATCTATCTTTTGGAGTGTGGGGTTTTTTACTCGAAAGGGTTTTCCCCATGTAAAAATATGTGTTCATTTGTTTATCTATTCATGGTGTTGAATCTACCTTTGTTTGCATGTGCTTTTCTTAGAAGGATCAACAGGGGAGCTCTACTGTGCATTTTTCCACTCTATGGCATAGTTGTTAGTGCTTCTAGGGTGATTTGAACAAATGAAAATCACCAAAGACACTATTCTTCTTAGATATTTCATTCTAAGTTGACCCATACTTCCCCAACACGGAAGATCCTTAGTGAATATATCAGCAATTTTTTCTTTAGTAGATACATATTCAAGTTTGAATTCATCCATCATTACCTTCTCCCTCAAGAAATGATACCTAAGAGATATATTCTTTTCCTATAATGCATCACTAGATTCTTTGAAATTTTTATTGCACTTATTTTGTCACAAAATATAGGGAAAGGCTCATCACATATCACACCTATGTCCTTCAAGGTTTGCTTCATCCAAAGTACCTATGTATAGCAGGATGCTACTATAATATACTCGTCTTCTACAGTGGACAAAGAAATTGAATCACATTTCCTGCTTAACCATGAGATCAATATTCCTCCAAGAAAAAATGCACCACCACTTGTACTCTTCTAGTCATCTCCACAACCAACCCAATCTGCATCATTGTAGGAATTCAAGGTGAAATCAATATCCTTAGGATACCATAGACCATAATCTGGAGTCCCCTTTAGATATCTGAATATCCTCTTAATAGATGTAACATGTGTCTCTTTAGATTCTTCTTGAAATCTGGTAACCAAACATATTGCATGCATGATATCCAGTCTAGTAGTAGTAATATATAACAACCCACCAATCATAGATTTGTACATGCTCTGATCAACTTTAGAAGATTCATCATCCTTACTTAGTTTGCATATGGTTACCATAGGGGTAAAAACCGGTTTGGAATCATCCATTCTAAACTTCTTCAACAATTCTTTGGCATACTTAGATTGTGAAATGAATATCCCCTTATCAGTTTGATTCACTTGAAGTCCAAGGAAGAAATTCAACTCACCAATCATAAACATCTAAAACTCTTTTTGCATCTCCTCTACAAATTTCTTGCACATGCCTTCATTTCCTCCAAAGATAATATCATCAACATACACTACAACTATCAACATTTTGTTTCTCTCAACTTTGAAACAAAGATTGTTGTCCATAGATCCTTTCTTGAATCCTTGTTGTGTCAAGTATCTATCCAATCTTGCATACCATGCTCTGGGAGCCTGTTTAAATCCATATAGTGCCTTTTTCAATTTGTAGACCATGTTTGGTTTATTTGATAACTAAAACCCTTTTGGTTGTTCCATTTAAACCTCTTCTTCCAATTCTCCATTCAAGAATGTCGACTTGACATCCATCTACTACACTTTAAATTTTTTATGAGCTAAAAATGCCAAAAACATCTGAATGGCCTCCATTCTTTCCACCGGGTCAAATGTCTCTTCAAAATCTATTCCTTCAACCTATGAATAACCTTTGCATACAAGTCTTTCTTTATTTCTTGTCACTTCACCATCTTCATTCAACTTATTCCTGAACACCCATTTTGAACCAATCGCATTATTGTTTACTGGTCTAGGGACTAGTTCCCATGTCCGATTCTTCTTTATATGTTGCAATTCCTCTTCCATTGCTCTAACCCAACTCTCATATTTGCATGCCTCACTCACAGTCTTAGGTTCTATCTTATAAAGTAAACACAAATTTACCTCAACCACTTTGCTTCTTATCTTTACACCTTCACTTATGTCTCCAACTATCTATTCCTCTAGATGATTCTTCTATACATATTTAGGAGTCTATGGAGCAAGTTCTGGAATCTATTCTTCATCACTTTGTTCTTTCTCTTCATTTTCTTCTTCTTGTATTTGTGCACAGATAGGATCATCTACTTCAACTTCACTTATTTTCACTAGTCTATGCATTGCTTCATTAAATTTTACATTTTCACTTTCAACTCTTTTCCTTAGTCTTTTATTGAAGAATCTATATGCTTTGATGTTAGTTGAATATCTAATAAAAATACCTTCATTACATATTACATCAAACTTTACAAGATTCTCATCATCTCTTTTAATGTAACATCTACTTCCAAACACCTTAAAGTACTTAACAATAGGAATCTTACCAGTCCATAACTCATAAGGAGTCTTTGTGTTGTTACCTCTAATCTGAACTATGTTAAGAATATAAACAGTACTGTGGATTTCTTCTCTCTAATATACATTAGTAACATTTGCTTCTTTCATCATAGTCCTTTTATCCTCTTGGACAGTTCAATTCTTCCTTTCCACAACTCCATTCTACTGAGGGGTTCGATTAGTAGAATAATGTCTCTTTATACCATGCTCTTCACAAAATGCATTAAACTCACTAGAAGTGAATTCTCCACCTCTATCAAGCCTTGAACATTTGATTCTCAAGTTTACTTCATTCTCTACTCTTTCTTTGAACACTTTGAATCTATCTAGAGCCTAAGCTTCCTCTCTAAGAAAAGTGACTCATGTCATTCTAGAGTAATCATCAGTCAACAGTAGAAAATACTTGTCACCACTAAGGATTCCTATTCTTGTAGGACCACAAAGTTTTGTATGAATCAATTCCAACATTCTAGTAGATGATTGTTTTTTCCTTTAAAGTTGCATCTTGTTTGTTTTTCCAATAGACAACTTTTTCAAAAATTAATTGTAGGCTTTATGATTCTAGGAAAATCTCTAACAACTTCTCGTGAACTAATCTTGATCAGATTATCAAAGTTTACATGTCCCATCCTCTAGTGCCATAGAAAAATTTCATTAATTTTAGAAGCAAAGCATTGACCATCACCACTCTTAAGCTGATAAATGTTTCCATGAGTTCTTCTTCCTACTGCTACCGTAGTTCTAGACCCTTTTTTGATCTCACAGGTGTTATCCTAAAACATAAGCTTAAATCCCTTGCTACACATTTATCCAATGCTCAAAATATTATGCCTTAAGCCCTTAACATAATAGAAATCATCAGTACTATGTTTTCCATCAAGACTAATTGTTCCTTTTCCAACAATATTTGCACCAAAATCATCTCCAAACACAACTAATCCTCCATTATAGTTTTTAATTTTAGCGAACTTACTTTTGTCTCCATCATATGATTTTAACATCCACTATCAATTACCCAATACTCTTCATCTTGTCTAGTATGAAAAGTAGTAACTAGGTTACCTTCCATTTCATCCTTCTTGATCTCCAAACTATATTCCCTTGCACATCTTCCATGGTTAGTAGACACATATTTACTTTCCAAGGCAAGAAACAAGCATTCATTTGTATCATCCTCAAAATCAGACTCATCATCAGAAATTTCAGCATCTTCTCTAACATAATACAATTTCTTGAACTCCCTATCCTTACTATATTTATTATTATTATTATTTATGTTCTTCTTGTTTCTAGCTCTATTTGGAAATCTTGATGTATAGTGACCAATATTTCCACAACTAAACCATTCAAAAGGTAACATACCTTTTTACTTACCAATACCTTTCTTCAATTTCCTTGTATATTTTTCTTCCAACTCACCTGAACCATCACTATCTGAATCACCTTCTATCTTAGTTGTTTTAAAGGTTTTTTCATCTTTATGCTTTTCTTTACCAAACTTCCTCATCTCAAATGCAATCAAGGTTCCAAATAGCTGCTCTTTAGTAAATTTCTTTGGATCATGTGATTCTTCAGTAGTAGAGACCTTGTCACTGTAATTCTTTGGTATGGTCATCAAGATCTCTATTATATTTTCATATGTCATGGTACCACCTTGGTTTTTGATTTCATTTGCTATAAGTTTAAATATCTGATAATAGCTTAATGTCTTCACCTTCTTCCATTCTAAGGTTCTCAAATATGTGCTTAGCTTTTAGCTTCCTTGACAATTTTACTCTATCATTCCCTTCATAGATATCTTTCAACTTTTCTCATACTTCACAAGCAATGCCTAAAGAAATAACTTTATTTAGTTTTAGATAAAGCACTGAAGATATAGTACCTTGCGTTTTCATTCTCCTCATAGGAAAAAATCTCATCTGCAAAAGAGGGACCACTAGTTGGTTCAACATATTTTGTCTCGGTAGCTTTCCAAGTCTTGAAACCAAGAGAGATAAGATAACCTCTCATCTACACTTTCTAATCACGATAGGGCATGTGCAGGATCATCATGGAAAAAATAGGCCCTTAAGTGGCGATGAAAATTCAAAGAATAAGAGTTAGGCAATTTGACATAAATATTTGAATAAGTTATCTTTATTATTTCAAAAATATGTAAGAATAGAATCTATAGAAAATTGAATGTAGTTTCTAAACTACTAGGTTTATTTTTAAAAAAATCTATTTGGTGAAAATTTAAAATTTCAATGCAGGAGTACTTAAATTTCAAGGAAAAAATAAGAAGTAGGTGTCTAACTGACCACCCTAACCACAATAAAATGATAATATTTTTTAATAATATTTTAGATATAAGTAGATGACTCATGTCCCGATGTGATGCATATTGTTTTGTAATTTTTTTCCAAGTAAATAATTAATTATTAATTTTTTATTAATTTTTAAAAAAAATATAAAAAACTTGTATGTTTGACCACATTAACTTGGTCAAAACTTCATGATTTCTTTTTTTAAATCATATAGTATGTAGAACACAGAATGTGATGCATGTTTCAGATTCAAAAAATGTGATATTGTTTGAAAACTATAGATGTTTTTCAATTAGCCTATCAATGAGGACTTTAGTCATAATTCAAATATAAAATGAATAATAATTATTTATTAAATTCAAAGTAAAGCATAATTTATATTGGTGGAAAGTTGAGAATCTCCTTTAAAAACCCTTTTTTCTTAATCAATTTTGGGTTAAAAAAAGTCGTCAGCCACATGGGTCATCATATCACTTACATATCACCACATTTTGGCCTATCATGATCCTGCACATACCCTATAATCAGCTCCATCAAATATAGGGATTTTCAACTTGTGTTCCATCTGATCTACCTCAAGCAATTAAGCTCTTCTTTGAGGAACCAAAGCTCGAATACCAATTGTTAAAATGCACAAGACAACTGAGAGGGGGGTTAATCAGTTTTACCAAATTACTTTTACTTCTAACCTTAATCAATTCTACTTTAATTTGATTTGTTATTAAGTATAAAAATGAAATGTAGATAACAAAAAGAAAACACCAAAGACACCAAATTTACGTAGAAAACTCAATGAGAGAAAAACCACGATGAGGATTAACTCACAATATAGTAGTAATGCAATACCGGATACAAAGGCTCACTATCACATGGCTCACTACCCAAAAATGACTCACTATCCAAACACAAAGGCTCACTACCTACAAATAGGACTCACAATCCAGAGGGAGGCTCACTACCTACAATGAAAAAAACAAGTAGAAAGATCCACCACAATAGGTTCCACACATTCACAACTTGATCAAAGGATTACAGAAACCATCAGCTCATTGCTTTCAGGAATCTAACACATCAAAGTATTGCTACCTTAATTTTCTCTTACAAACTCATCTTTTTGCACTTGTTTGCACACTTCACACATCTACTCTCTATTCACAACTATTAGAATTGGCTATGGCTACCAAGATCTTGAGACCAAATAGAAAACAAAAAGAAGAGAGAATATGAATGTGACAGGAATAAACTATATTCTCTTCAATATGATAACGATATGACATTGCTTGTGATTCTTTACAATGAGAGACCCCTTGGTTATATAGCCAAGGTGAGAACATAGGAGCACATAATATTATGATGTCATAATCTTATGATATGAGACAACTATGAAAAGCTATCACTCCACCTAAAGTGGAAAAGTGATAATGTGATAATCACCACAAATAGTGGATCACCCACAAAAGGTGGAAGTGATTAAGTAATAACATGATAAGTCCACTAAAGGTGGAAAAGCTCCAAATACCTCCTATGTGGTCCCTAAGTAAACTTAACTAAGGTGTAATTATGACCTAAGACAAGGTACAACACATTTAATTACACCAAAACCTCCCCTTGAGTGCAACTTAGGGAGAATATACACAAAAGAAAACAATGCAAGATGGGTCCCGACAATGAGTCCATGTGAGGTACCCATGTACAAATGCAATGCAATCTCTCATAAACAAAGAAAAAGAGAAAACCCAGTGGGATAAAATTTCTCCCCACAAGAGAGATGAAATACAAAAAATGAAATTATCTCAATGATGCATGAGAAGGTGAAAACCCCATGTGAGGAAAAATAACCCCCCATAAGAGAGAAGTAGAAGAGAGACAAGGTAGCCCCCTCTCAATGAGATAACCTGCTACAAGAGAAGCACTAAAAGTACACTATGGAGTAACACTGGAATCCTCAATCTGGAAAGCAAGGAAAAATACTTTTGTTTGCTACTGAAACCATATGTGAGCCACTGATTGACTCAAGGTGGAATCATGATAAAACAACAACAAACCCGATGACAAAGAACACTAGAAAAACTCACAAACTGGACCAACCCTGGAATCCATGAAGCAATAGTAGATGAATAAATTATGCCCCCCATAAGAGTGAATGATATGATGAAAAAATCCAAAATCTATGTGTATCTCGATGTTGATGTCAAACTGTGACTAAAACTGATCCATAGGAGCAAGTACCATGAAGATTCTAGAACATTAACCATAAAATAAAATGCCCTCAAAATGAGATGTGACCTGATGTGAATTTGATGTGATTCAAGATCACTAACCATAGAATCTCAATCTGATATGTGAACCGATGTGAACCAAAATGTGTCAAGCTATGCGCAAGATGTGGCCAAAAGAAACAAAAAAATCCAGATACAACTCATGCGAGTTTTCATCAATAAAAAGATGAGATCAAAATGCAAATACACTCTAATCAGATTATTATGCAAGAAACCCCCCTGATGAAAATTTATATAAGTTCATTTATTACAATACCCGATGATTGTAAAAGGAGAACATGCAAAACATGCATAAAGCAAAGAGAAAATGAAAACTTAATGCACACAAAAAAGGAAATAGTGCATGCACTGATAAATGTTCACATCTGCCTCCATGATGAAAAATAGCCTCAAATTTGTGTAGATGACAAAATCTGAAAAAATGGTCTGCACCACTATGAAGTACTCAAAAATAGCTTTCTATCGATATCTTGTTTGCCAAAAATGAACACCATGGCCAAAAGTTATGAATTTTTCAAAAACCTGAATTTAGCTTGCAGGAAACAAATTTTCTAGCAAAAAAGTTTATTTCTAATTTTATTTCTGAAAAATCTACTCACTGTTTGTAGACAAAAACAGAAACCTAAAAAAATTTTGATGCTAAAAACAAAACCCAGAAATTGTTTTTTGATCCAACAAGCAGAAGATGAGAAAATTATTTTTTTACCTTCAACTAGGAGAAAAATGACACGCGCCACTTTTTGGATAATAATTTTCTCTATATTTGTGCAAGATATGCAAAATCTAAAAGATACTCGGTTCAAATTATGACCCTGGTTACAAAACCCAGAAATTGTTTTGCTTGCAAATGAGTGAAAGCTAGATTTTTGAAGCAAAAATGATGACGGCTCCAATAAAAAATGGCCTACAACAAACCCTTGTTTTCCAAAAATACAAATGGTGATCAAATTGAGTGAAACAAAAGTCAAATCTGACTTTCTCGAGCCTCCTAGACGCAATGGTGAGCTTAGATTTGCAGCAACAAGCTCCAATATGAACCTGCAATAAAAAGCCAAATATGAAACCTCCCTAAATATGATATCTCTCTTCAAAAAAAAACTCTCCAATGGCACCCAACTTGCTCTAATACCATGTTAGAATTGGCTATGGCTGGCAAGATCTTGAGACCAAATAGAAAGCACAAGAAGAGAGAATATGAATGTGACAAGAATAAATTGTATTCTCATCATTATGATAATGATATGAGATTGCTTGTGATCGTTTACAATGAGAGACCCCTTGGTTATATAGCCTAGGTGAGAACATAGGAGCACATAAGATTATGACAAGTTTCGTAATCTTATGACATGAAACAACTGTGGAGAGGTAATCACATGATATGTCCACGAAAGGTGGAAGTGATAAAGTAATAACATGATAAGTTCACCAAAGGTGTAAAAACAACAACTACCTCCTATGTGGTCCCTAAGTAAACTTAAATAAGGTGTAATTATGACCTAGGACAAGATACAACACATTTAATTACATCAACAACAACATCTTGACTTGCTTTTATACTATCTTCGATCTTGAAAACTCTCCAAGGTTGGCTACATATCCTTCCTTTTACAAATTCAAATTAGGTTGGCTACTCAACATTCCCATGGTGGATAAGAATGAGAGAGAACCAATTACATATTTAATTAGGACACAAAAAACATCTTGGATCAATCACATGCTTCCTTAATTGATGCATATTCTCCATGTAACATGTAAACACCAAGTCAACCAAACCTAATGAAAAAACCAATAAATATTGAAGTATGTTCATCCACAGCAAGATGATCATAGGTGGATCACCCAACACACTTCATAAGACATTGGAACACCTCTTAGAAACCTTCAGATACAGTTGTAGCAACTGCAACAAACTTTATGCATAGAACACTCTTCAACAGTCCAACCGGACTGAGTAGATACACACAATAGCTTTGGAAAAAATCTTCTAGAGCACCAAACCATAAGCACATTTTCCAAAACACAGAGAACAATAATATTAACCTTCTTCCAAATCCACAAGATCTGAAACAAAATATTAAAAGATTGCAGAGTAAATACATCTCTCCCTATCCACAGACAAATAGTTCTGCTAAATCGGTTGACACACCAATGGACACATCTTTCACCTTCCATCAATCCAAAAGCTAAAACTCATGATACATTATCCATTGAAGATCATAAAAAATATCACAAATCCGCATAGGTATAGGATCAACATAGAAGAAATGCAAATCACATTACTAGAGAAGACTCAGAACACACACACAACAAGATATTCATTATTTGTTAATTTCTCAAACGCACTTGGCATCAACACATCTGCAACATCATAAATATAGCTTTATGTACTCTGAACACTTCTACAGTATCTCAACTATACATGCACCACCTGCAATCACATTGAATTGTGTTGACACCAATGACACAATTAATGACAACACCACCAAAAAAATCCATATTTGCAACATGTTTCATCATCAGACTAAAACCTCATTATTTTCCATATCACACTCATATATGCAAAGCAAACACAAAACTGAACACTATCATATAGAGGCATTAACGGGTATTTTATGCATTTTTATTTCAATATCTCTCAGTGAAAACAAAACAAAACTCTGTGAATATAATCATAGAGCCCTTGCTGGCACACACTATCATTTTAATCTCCTTCATTATGAATAATACTAACATGAAACATAATATTCAATTCACTTTCCACATTCTCTAGACCACAATCACAATTCACTCAATGCACTAACTCGGTTTCTCATTCCATTGTTGCTTCAAACAAAAATAGTTACAAGACTATGTTACTAAAACAAGGGCAAAAACTATACTAAATTTTTTAACTTCCAACAAAACCCCAAGAGACTTTAACTTTTCTTGGCATTGGCACAATACATTTACATGCATATCTTAAAGCATTTCAATTTAAAATCATAAGTTACAAAAATTTAGTGGATTTCCTTAAAGAGGTTGTTAAGTGGATGAAACACATCTAATATTTAGTAAATATAACTCAAGTGCATGAGGCGCTAACTTGGGAAATATTCACCTTTAACTTGCTTAGTTAAACTTCCACCTCATTCATAACATTATCCATGTAGTCTTCAACCTATGTCCAATAGATATCCTCATCAATATCCATTAGAGTAGTTATGACCACTAAACTTTAGAAATCAACTTTTTATTATCTATTCACATTTTATTGAAAGTTTCTAAAGTTTTTTCAACACATCCATTATATCCCACAACTCTGCACCCCATGAAAAAACATCTCTTTGAGATATTATGTCAAATCAATTTAGTACCTCAACTCTGTTTCCATTTTGTAGGCATCTATGAACATAGGTGTAACACCAACAAAGGTGTTGCAACATATTCAATTATGTAGACCTGCCATATTTACATTTCATTTGATGGGATTTTCTTTGAGGCTCTTTTTCAAATGGTTAGTGTGCCTTGTTTGTGCTTCTATAAGTCCTAATGCTAAAATTTACTCATTCTTTCCACTGAATACCTGAGCTGATTTATGAAAGATAACAACTCATCTTATGTCGGAAGATTGTTGTGAAAATATCATGATGAATGAACCAACACCCTATCACCTCACAAACAATATACATTGTAAATAATTAACTTTGTGACATGAATTAATCCTATCATATAGTTTAAATTAATCATGGAATGCATCAACATACTCATTGTCACCTTTGGCATCTCATGCACCTAACTGCAGCATTTGTTCCTACCTTATCTTTGCATGATAAACCAAACCTACCTTTCCTTTGCACAAGAATTCATCAACGTGAACTAAATAAAACATTTTTCTTGTCTCCATGACCTTTGACATCAATGACAAATATTGTCAATGCCAACAAACTCCCCCTTTGACATTAATGTCAAACCAATCATTTCACCCAATTAGTGCACCCTGTATCTGATTGCTCTTCCCCCCTTTGATAACAATGAAAAATAATTTCTCACTCCCCCTATCAAGAAGACCTTGAAGATCCATTAACACAAAAAATTTCATGATTACGTCACTGAGTCCCATCAACATCAAAGTATCACTATCAAAACATCAAGACTATCATTGGAAAAAGCATTGCATGAGAACAAAATGACTCACTATCATATCAGTGTCACAACCAAGGAAGAGATAAATTAGTGGAAAGTGTAACTATACTGGCACAACTCACTAAGGAGGTTGACACACATGAACTAAAAAAATGGCTAGATTAAAAGTGACTAAAAGATGAAGATCACGAAACATTTTCAATATGAACATGATACTACTAGGAACACATCAATGAAACTTTTTCTCCTTCAATGAAAGTCACTGCCATAAGAAAAACATTAACCATTGTGCAAACTTGTTGTCATTTTTTTTGCAAAATGTTACCTTCAAGAAGCATTACACAACCCAGTTTCTAGTCTCACGAAGTATAGGCCAACATTACCACTATTTCTTGAATGGAAACCTTCATGGAAATACATGAATATTGAGACAAGATATCACTGGCATTATACTACTATCCAAATAAAAATATGACTGACATGAAAGGAACATGGAGACCACTAGCATAAAACACATGTGCATATCAATACCACTACCCAACATGGAAAATAGTGAAATAAGCACTATGATATGAGAATTTTTTGATGTCAAGATGTTGAGTAATTGCAACTTGATTGTATAAGAAACACTATCCTTATTGACCAATATACTACTTACCCTAAGAAAAATGATAGCATGTACTACTTAATGGAAACTATCCTTTACTCTGTCCAAAGCACTAAGTACTACTATTATGAATATTTAACAGCATTGTGACCACTAAATTAAATGTCTTAAAGTACATTGTCATTGTGAAGAAAGGTGTCATTAAAGGAACCAAAAAACCATTGTCAAACTTGTATGCCAAGCCTATCACATTGAATAAGTTGCAAACTATCTCTTGGCAAGAATATCACAAATACAAACATGATACTATCTTGAAGTAGGAATGTTATATTAACTCCCAAGAAACATAAGATATTTTTATGAAAAATATTAAACAAGGACTTCTTCTAAAGAACTTTCCAAGAAAAAATGTGCCAAAATTTCAACAAGAACAACTACAATAAGTGACCAAAATAAAGAAAATTGTCAAGGTTTAGGGATGATAAATTAAAACCATAAGCTCCCCTTGAAACCATGCTTACAAAAAAAATTTTAGCAAAGAGAAGCAAGAGAAATACCATCCAATCTCTCCCTCATCTATTCAGAAATATCCATGGATTTGGTTCCTTGTAGGATATAGATGTTTCCTTTAGTCCTCAACCCTGCTACAATAGTTTCACTTGATTTTTTTCTTATTTCACATCCGTGAGCATCAAAAATAAAATTAAATCCATTGTTACAAATTTTAATTACAGTTAAGAGATTATGTTTTAGACCTCCTACATAGTACACATCATGGAAAGGTGTGTCATCATCTAAAGAGATAGTACCTTTCCCTTTGATTTGAATACAAACATCATTTCCAAACCTGACTAACCCACCTAAATAGCCTTCTAATTCAATGAACTTGCTTTTATCCCCAGTCATGTGATGAGAGAACCCACTCTCTATAACCCATAGATCTTTCTTCTTGTGATGTAGGAAAATTTGAACAAGCATAGCTTCAACATTTTTGTCAATCACCTTTGGTCTCCAAACTAATTTTTCCTTATCAACATTAGGAGATGTCCCCTTGGAATGAACACTCAACTTATTTTATTGCATTTCCAAGTTAGATCTAAAAAACTTAGTTGTATGTCCTGAATTACCACAATTAAAACATCTCAACTTATTCAAGAAATAAAAATGATTTCTACTCACTAAGTGTAATCTCCTTCTAGAAGCAATCTTACATTCACTAGCCGTGTGCCCATATTTATTACAATAAAAAAAATAACAATTGAAGTGTAGATTATATCTAAATGGGATATTCATTTTTGCACTTGATGATCTCATGATCTTTGTTCTTCCATTAGTATTAGCATGTTGGATCAGATATGTTTTCGAACCATATTTAGATGACATTATATGCTTCCTTTAATCCTCTTTCACTTGAGAGCCACTTGAAAATGAGCATTGTCCTTTTACAAATCCTATACCAGTCATGTCCTTGTATCCCTTTTTTTATCCAAGAGAACTACTAACTTGTCATTGCTATCACACATTTCAAGCCTTTTCCTCAAGGCCACAACTTCAGCCTCTAACATACAACACTCATTTTTCTAAGTGTCTAACTCCATTTTGGTGACATAGAACTCTCTTCTTCTCTTCAAGTTGAAGTTTCAAATCCATAACCAATTTTTGATGATCATATTTTAAGTATCTTTTTAGGTCTAATTTATTTGTTCTACTACCTGCTTTTTGAGTCTTTTTATTTCACCAAGACCACATCTCAATTTTCCCTCAAAATCAGATTTTTCTTCATGATTATAGATTGATCTTCACTCTTTGCTTTCTAATTTTTACTTAGACTACTAGTATTCATAAAAATACTTTCCTCTCCTTCTTCAACAAAACCTTCTATACAACTATCTATTACATCAACATCCTTAATGAATAGACTCTTATTCTTTTTGAAAGAGTTTTTCCTTTTAGAATTATACTATTTCTTCTTTCCTTGTCTACTACTATCCTCTTCATCACTTTTAGAATCTTTATAGGGATGTTGAGCAGCATAATATCCAATATTACCACAACTAAAACACTTGAATGAAATTTTCCCCTTTGACTTTCTTGTGCCCTTTTTCAATTAGCTTATAAATATGGATTCGTTGTCATCCAATTTCTCTAAATCAAAATTTATCTCTTTGTCATTTTTGATAGATTTAAAGGCAACCTCTTTACTTGTGGAGTTATCATTCACATTATCATAGTATAAGATATAAATGTGTCATGAATTTCATCTAAGGTAAGTTTATTTATATCCCTCTCTTCTACATCAGACACTTTGGAATCATATTTTGGTGTTAGTGACCTCATTAACTTTTTAACAACTATTTTTTCATCCAAGGACTCACCAAGTCCACAAATTGCATTGACTATCCCTTGGAATCTTTGAAGGTAATCAACAACCTTCTCATCCTCATTCATTTTCAGCCCTTAAAATTTGGCTCTAAATATTTGTAACTTAGCTTCTTTGACCTTTACATCACCCTCATAGATACTAGGCATCTTATCCCAAACAGCCTTTGTAGTTACACAATCCATAATCTTGACAAGTATACCATTAGTCAATCCATACCAAATAGCATTTTTGGCCCTAGAATTACACTCATAGAACTTTTTCTCATATAAAATGGAAGGCACCTTAGTAGTTGTTGAAAGAATGAAGGTCTTGTCATTGATGTCAACTAGTTAATTGGTTATCAATTGGTTTTTGTCTTCATTGATGTCATGGGAACAAGTTATTGGTTGTATATGTTGAGGATATTGAGAAAATTGTAATGAACAAAGGTTGTAGGTGTTCAATGGTTGCTCCAAGTTTTTCTTCGGGATTTTCTCCTATGTTCGTGTGGTTCAGATATGTTCATTATGGTTGTTGGAAGTTGCTATATCCATATTTTTGGCTTCTGATTCATTATAAAGTGTGAGTTATGTTCACCAATTTTGAACTATGGTTTTTTGTGTTTCTAGTTGAGGTTCGAGAGAAATATTGTTGGTCTAGATTTCTCTTTGGTTGAGTCTTATGGCTTGCAGTCCTAGAGTTAAGTTTTTAAGATCATGTTGAAGATAATTTTGGTGTCTGGAAGGATTCGATCGTGTTAAGGGTTGTGTGTGCTTAATTGTTTATGTGTTTTACACTGGTTTGGTTGACATTGTGTTGAATACTACTTTAGAAGTTTATGAAGCATGTTGGGACCTATTAGGTTCCTTATCAAGCATTTTTTTGGGTTGCCCTCATTCTAATTCCACCCTAGGATGTTTTTGTGTTGACCTAATTTCAATTTAATAATGGACGGATGACTTTGGATGTGTTTCAAAGTTGAAGATGGTATAAATACAAGATGAGTTAGTGGTGAATGATGTACAAAGAGAATATTACAAATAAATATAGTAGATAGATGCAAAGTAGATGTGAATCAATGTGTGTATGTGATGTGAGTGTGGTAGATCAATGCAAATTCTAAATGCTAAGTTTATGGATGTAGTGAGTTGAAGGTGTACTCTATCATCCAGGAATGTCTACAAGTGGTTGATTAAATTATGGTGGAAATATATATTGCACTGATATTTTATTCTATTTATAACATATCTCTTCTATCTTCTTTTTATCTCTACAAAATTGAGCCCTCTAGGTGGTTAACCTTGTTGGATAGTGAGTCCTAATCAAGATAGTGAGTCCTTGTTTTGGTAGTGAGCCTTTCTCTAACTATGAGCCTTTGTAATCAGTTTTGATATTCTCTATAGTGTGAGCTAATCCTCATCATGGTTTTCTCCTTATTGTGGTTTCCCTGTAAATATGGTGTTACTATGTTTGTGTGATGGTTTTTCAATTCTTGCACTTGCACTTAATGTTTAATCATTTTATCAAAGTTAAGGATTTTTAATTGATCTAAGTTCTGGTAAATGTTTTAAAAGTTTAAATTTGCTATAATTGATTCACCCCCCTCTTAGTTGTCTTATTCAACAATTGGTATAAGATCTTGGTTCCTTAGAGAAGAGATTACCCACTTGAGGAAGGTCTTGGATGGCTGGAAAAGTTACTTATGAGTATCCAAAGTTCATTGGAACTAATTATGCTATCTATAAAATATTGATGGAAGAATATTTGGATTATTTTGGATATGGTGTGGAGAAAGATTACAAGACTCCCTACACTCCTCTTGCTAATGGTCCGAGTACAACTGGTGAGATCAAGGCACATGAAGAAAACAGTAAGGCAAAGTTCATTTTGAAGAATAGTCTTGTGCATTCCGAGTTGATTAAAGTTCAAAATATGAAGACTTCTAAAGAAGTTTGGGATGCTTTAGAAAAAGTGCATAAAGGTGATGAAAGGGTCAAAGAATCAAATTTGCATAATTTGGAGAGACATTTTGAGCTCCTACATATGTCTGAAGATGAGAATGTTAAAGCTTATGTATAGAGATTAGATGAGGTAGTAGCTAGAATGTGAGGACTTGGTGCTACAATAGATGAATCCAAGATTTTAAAGAAGATTCTTAGAACTCTCCCTGATGCTTACAACAAAAAGCTATGTGCTATTGAAGAATATATAGATTACAAGACTTACACTAAATATTTTTTTTGGGAACTCTGACATCTTATGAGATGAGAAAGCCAAATTTGAGAAATGGATCCAAATTAGAAACTACTTTTAAGACTACAAGAGATGAAGATTTAGATGAAGAAAATCTTGATGAAGTAAAAGCTAACTTTGTGAGAAGGATGAGGAAAGGCTCTAATAAGTATGAAGGTAAGTTAGCCTTTAAATTATTTAGTTGTGGAGGAATAGGTCATTATGCTTCAAGGTGTATGGAAAGAACTAAGAAGAATAAACAAATATATGAAAAAGAAAAAAAAAGGTAAGAAAATCAATAGATCATATTAAGTGAATGAGGATGCTAGTATATCTGATGAGGAATCTAATTGTGGAGATCTTGATGACAATTAATTCTTGTTCCTAGCTATAAAAGATGAACATACTTCTGCTAATTCTAAAAAATGGGTGAAGAAATGCCCTCTAGAGAAGGAGAAAAATAAAGGTATTTTAATCTCTACCCTATATGCTAAACATGAAAAGAACTATTGGGTTGTTGATAGTGGTTGTTCACATCACATGAATGGTGGTAAGAGTAAGTTTTTTAAACTTGAAAAATATGATGGAGGCTTAGTTATTTTTGGAGATGATATTGGTGCTAAGATCTGTGGGATAGGTTCAGTAAATTTTTATGACAAGCATAATACTAATGATGTCTACTATATTAAGGTTTTAAGGAATAATCTCTTGAGTGTTGAATATATGTGCAGTAAAGGATATAATCTTGTATTTAAGGAAGAAAGATGTGAAATCAGGAAAGATTATAGAACATTTCAATTGTTGTAGTAAAGAAATTTCAAGATAATATCTATCAACTTAAGGGTGTTTATGGATGATGCTTTATGAATCATATTAATGATAGTTGGTTATGGCATCAGAGACAATTTGGAAAGGATTAGTGTAGTTCAAGCCATGAGAGATATATCAATGATTCCAAAGCCTATTCATGCTATTTGAAGGAATTGTCACTTTGGAAAGCAAGCAAGAAACCATTTCAGAACAAAGGAACAATCTACTACTAAACTACTAGATTTAATTCATATAGATATATGTGGTGCTACAATAGTGAGAAGTCTACAATGTGAAAGGTAATTTATTCTTTTGATTTATGATTATTCTAGATATACAAGTGTTACATTTATTAGAGAGAAATTTGAAGCATTAGACAGATTCAAGACATTAAAATCTATGGTTAAGGATGAAGTAAATTTGAGGATAAAATGCTTAAGTTCTGACAAAGGTGGTGAATTAACCTCTTGTGAGTTTAATATGTTTTTTTAAGTACATGGAATTAGAAGACAACTATCTGCTCTAAGAACTCCTCAACAAAGTGGAGTTGTTAAAAGAATGAACACAACAATTTGAGAGGCCACTAGATCAATGATTATTGAGGTTGGTCTACTGGAATTTAATAGGAGAGAAGCTATTCACACTATTTTTTATGTATTCAATTGAGTTCAAGTAAGAGAAAATAGTTCAAACACCCCCTATGAGCTATGGTGTGGAAGAATTCTTACTATTGAGTATTTCAAGGTATTTAGTAGCAATGGAGAATTCAATTGATCTTGATGGATATGTATATGATGAACTTAATTGTGTAAGGATTGGAAAAATTGTGGAAGAACAAGAGAAGGATGAGCAAGAGAAGAAAAATGAACAAGAAGATGAAGCTCTAGTGGTTTTTTCCCCCAAGACAACTAGATATGTGCAAAAAAATCATTCAAAAAGTCAGAACATTAGAGACAAGAAAAAAGGAGTATTGACAAGAAGCAGAACTACTACTAGTGAGGTAAATATATGTTTACTTTTTGAGATTGCACCAAAGACTGTAAGTGAAGCATGCAAACATGAGAATTGGATGGAAGCTATGAAACAAGAACTAATGTAGATTGAAAAGAATCAAACTTGGGAATTAATCCCAAGAACAGTAGATAAAAAAATAATTGGGTCAAAGTAGGTATTTAGAAATAAGTTTAATGAGAATAGAGAAGTGGTCAGAAACAAAGCAAGGCTTGTGTGTAAGGGTTACTCACAAGTGGAAGGCATAGATTTTTCAGGAGACTTTTTCTCTAGAGGCAAGAATGGAAGCTATCAGGATGTTCTTATTGTTTGTTTCCCATAAAGATTTCAAGGTCTATTAGATGGATCTCAAGTCTTCATTTTTTATTGGTGAGTTAGAGGAAGAGATCTACAAGGAACAACTGGAAGGATTTCAGTTGTCAGATCAAACAGATATGGTTTGCAGATTGAAGAAATATTTAAATGGATTGAAGCAAGCTATTAGAGATTGGTATAAAAGGTTAGATAGGTACTTGATTCAACAAAGTTTCAAAAAAGCTACAACAAATAATAATCTGTATTTCAAAATTGAAAATGAAAAAATCTTGATTATGGTTGCATATGTTGATGACAATATTTTTTGAAGAAATGAAATTATGTGTAAGATGTTTGCAGAAGAAATGCAAAAATAATTTGAGATGTCTATGTTTGGAGAGATGAAATAGAAAACGGAATTTTTATTTCACAATCTAAGTATGTGAAAGAGATGTTGAAGAAGTTTGGGATGGATAGTTCCAAACTTGTATGCACTCCTATGGTGATAGGTTACAAATTAGGTAAAGATGATGATTCACCTAAGGTTGATCAAAGAAAATATAGATCTATGATTGGTGGACTATTGTATTTGAGTGCTACTAGATCCGATATTATGCATGTTGTTTGTCTTGTGGCTAGATTTTAAGAAGATCCTAAGGAAACACATGTTGCCACTATTAAAAGAATATTCAAATATTTGAATAGAACTCTAAATTATCGCTTATGGTATCCTAGGGATACTGAATTTACACTAAGTTTTTATACAAATAAAAATTAGGTTGGATATGTAGATGACAGAAAAAGTACAAGTGGTGGTGCGTTCTTTCTTTGTTGCAGATTGGTTGCATGGTTGAGTAAAAAGTAAGATTTAATTTCCTTATCTACTCCTGAAGCTGAGTATATTGTTGCTACATCTTGTTGTACACAAGTTTTATGGATGAAACAGACATTGAAATATATCACAATTGTGTATGATGGTCCTATTTCTATCTTCTGTGATAACACAAGTGTTTTTAATACTTCAAAGAATCTAGTGATGCACTCAAGGACAAAGCATATATCTATCAGGTATAACTTATTAAGAGAGAAGGTTGTGGAGAATGAAGTAAATCTTGAGTATGTCCCTATGAAGGATCAAATTTCTAATATATTTATGAAGGCTCTTCCTAAAGATACTTTTGAGTATCTCTAGGAGAAGTTAGGGTTCATTTCCCCTCCCTTCTAAAACTAGATGCATATGGAGATGCATCAATCCTGTTGGTTCTGAAATCTTTAATTCACTTGAATCCTAAAGGGTTGTAGGCCTAATGGTCAGATTCAAGGAGATATTTGTCCAATGAATGAGCAATTGAATTAAAACCCCTTCTCCCCTACACTTCGGGCTATATGGAACCTGGGAAGGTGATCTCTAAAGTGTGCTTGTAGATACTTGTGTGCCAAAGTATCTAAAATAGTGTAAATAGATAATTCTCATTTAAATGTTTAATGGACATAACACCCTAAAGGTTTGGCTAACCTTCATGGTAATGTCTAATTTAAACATGAGAGATGTAAAGAATTACATTCTACACACAATGATACCAAGGTACATAAGTAAATTTGATTTGATTTAAAGTTGTAGCTGCCACAAACAATATCAAGAAACTATAACATTAATAAACTAGTATCATATCCCAAGGTTGATTCACCTAAATCAGGTAATTTTTAATTCGTCACAACATTCACTCTGTCATAACTATGCCTACTAGATGATGCATTACACCATTGATACCAAAAACTTAACTACTCATACTTAATAATCTTAGAACACAATTGCATAAACCTCTATTTGTGTTAATACAATTTAATTCATCCTTTGAATGATAGTAATTACACTAAACAAACATTCAAGGAAAGACAAGAAGAAAAATATTTGAAATCTTTGATTACTCGTATTTAAAGTCCATACAATATGCACTATGGAGACAACTAGCTTAGAATATTATGTCAATTACATACAAATATGACCATGCCATTAATGAATTCTATATTACATGACTTAGACTCATCCAGAAACTTGAAATCAATACATTCATGTGAGACCCTATTACAAAAAAAGTATTCTCATGAGACCAAAAAATGAGCAACTCCCTTCAAAAATGGAAAAGAAATTACATCTTAAGATAAAGGAGAAAGTAATAAAGAAGCCCTGAAAAGAATCCACCATTGACACATGGCATCTCTCTACACCTTTTATTCTGCAATAGAATGGCATTTAGAAAATACCTCCTTTTTCTCCATTTTCCCTCCTCTTTGTCTTCATTTACAAATCTCATGCAAATTTTTACCTTCTTGTAAAAACATGTTTTCTATCCACATTTTGACCTACAAGTGAAAAAAATTTACTTCTGGGTAAAAACCCACTTATTGGCAGTTGAAACTTTCATTTACCATACATTTTAACTAAGTAATCTTATCAGAAAATCACAATTTCCTCTGCTTCTTAATCAAATATTGCATTTGGGGTCATTTCTTTATTTCCTGACACTCTACAAAAACTCAAACTATTGCAAAAATACTCCCAAGACATAAGGAATAGATTGGGAAAGCTTTTGGATGAAAAAACATTCAAATTGAAGTTGTAAGGATATTTAAGTCATTTATCTATATGCTTCAAACAACATCCAATTATAAACCCTTTTCATGTTCCCAACAATAAAAAATTTATAATCTTTTGTTAAGACTAGCTACCAAGGTGCTGAAGAAACTTCAAATAATTTTTACAAATTAACAAAAACAATTTCCAACTCCTAAATAGCTTCAAATACCCCCAAATTACATCTCCACATGGTGAGAAAGGAAAAATATTCTCAGAAAAAACCACTTCATGCCTCTGCCCACTTCGTCGCAAGCCTTTTCCTATGATAGCAAAGCTCCAACAAGTTGGTGGGCAACAAAATTTTTTGAGCTCTTAAAAATTTAATCATCAATACAAAGGTTTTAATAAATAATAATAATGTTTTTTGCTCCAAACAATACTTCCCTTCATCTCCCCACTTCCTTGCTACTCTCCTTAGTCATGAGCATTTTTTCAGTGGGCTGGCAGGCACACACCAAAAGAAACACATCAAATATTTTTCTTCCTTCAAAATTTTGAATGAAGTCATTAAAAAATTATTTGCAACCCTCATAATGCCTGCTGCAAGCTTTCCCTACTTCCCTGCTACTTTATATTGTCATCAGCAAAAGCATCCATGGGCTGGCAAGAAGAGACTGCCATACTCAGGAAAAACAATTTATAAAGGTAGACTTTATAATATTTAATTTTCCCCAATTCATCCCTTTTTTCACATGCATTTTCAATTCAATAATATTTAAAATATGTAACGTATTTTAAACATTAGTTTTTGCAACATTAGGAAAATGTCAAGTTTTTAATTTCGCCTGCCACCCAAATGGGGAAAATTCACTATGGGAAAGTTGAGACACCTGGAGGTGATTTTTTGTCATAGACCATAACAATTATTTAAAGCATGGGTTTGTAATTGCATTTCACCCAGCCATAAGAATTTAGGTACCTCCTTTGTAAATTGACTTGTAGGACGTGTTTGTCGTAAATGAAAAAAATTAAAATAATTCATCATATGACCTCCATTTTTTATTACAATGGATTTGGAGATGTTTTAGACCAAAATGAGAAATGGGTTGCATTTATAATTGTGAAATTTGAAACATTCCAAAACACCAATTTAAACCTGGTCGCGATCAGAAAATAATTGAATAACTCATCAGAACTCATCTAGGGGTGCCAAAACTGAGCAAGCATGTTACTATATGTACCAAAAAACATTTTACCAAATGGATTTGCAAGATGACCTCCAATTTGTAAAATTTAAATCGGCAAAGTGGACCTCCAAGGCATATTCAGTAGGATGCAGACCTAACCTATGTTGGTGCATTTAAGAGATATAGGCACTTCAATTTTTTCAAATTTGAAGGTTCCATCTATGGCTCCTATTCAAGAATGCATGCCCCTTGTGGGCATGGTGAGATTCTAGATCTCTAAGGAATAGACCAAGTACCAAATCTATTGGGTGCTCTAGAATTGCTCCTATGTTCCATGTTTTCAAACCACATTTGATGGCCCCAAGCCACCAAACAAAAAAGGGAAGTCAACATTTACCCTTGTCAAACACCAGCCTGTTGAAGGAACTGATTTCCCTCAACCCACATTTACCTCTTCCACACCACTACAACAAGTATATTCTTCTTCTTACAAGGACAAATATGTGGTTACCACTAAACAAGTGAAGACATGATCCATGCTTGATCCCACTATTGCATGGCAGCCATATAACATAGGTCCCCACATTGTGATTTAAAAAAAAAAATCTTTGTAGCAGGTGGTGGAGAAAAATGAAACTCTAATCAACATCATATGAAACCATGGTGCCTTCATATCTGTTGACCTATCCAAGTGAATCAAGGAAAAATGAAAATGTATTCAATTCATGTGGAAAATAAAAATATTCCCCTTCATTGTGTTGACTTTGAAAGGGAAACTCATCCTCTAACATGTCAAAAATAAAACCTTGAAGCTCGGGCATATAAGAAACATGAGCAGCTAGAACATCACCAACTTGGACAACTTGTTGCTACTCATCATGACTACAAGATGTATGTTGATTCCAAGTGAAGTGATCAAATTCATGAACATTGGAATCCACATTGTGAAAAACTAATTATTCATCACAAAGAGATGCATCATACTCAACTTCACTCAAAATAGGGACCATGGATGACCAATATATCTTGGGGTCACTTATGTTGATGTAAACCTCATAAGCACATCCATTCATATCATGAGACATTTTGTGTGAAGAGCCATACTCCTCTGATTGTCTCTCTATTTTAATCTCTTGGTAATCTATTCAGTTACATGTGCCAAAAAAATCAAACCTAACTCATATTTTTCATGCTTAATTTAGCAACTCTATCCTTTGATGACTTATTTGAAGTGTACTAATCATGAGGAAAACCAGAACTAGCACACCTAGAAAAAAGGTTCTCATATGCATCCATGTGATTGACACAATCACATTCTTCAAGTACAAACTCATCATAAAGAGCTTCATCAATTGTTTCAACTATGAGAACTTAAATTTTCATTTGCTTCAAACAATGACCAACATTAGCATTAGTCAATTTAAACAAAGCAAATAAATTACTCTTATTAGATATTTAAACATACTATATATGCAAACAAGACTATAAAATACCAAAGAAGTTAAATAAAAACATATCAAAGCATGTTCAAACCCTATCCCATAGTGGGAGTGGTGCTCGTTTGATGTGGAAAGAGTTCCCTTTCCCACCCCCTTGATGTACAAAATGATAATGGACAAGCTTCCAAGATGTGATGTGATGTAGGAGCATCCTTAGTTCTTTATAACCTTGCATCAACCAGAAATATTTTTATTTTAGTTTTGTTCTTGTTTAATTTAAGATGGCAGATTCAATGGATATATGTTTTCATCGTGGACATGCTCATTTTCCCTTATTCTAATATTTCTAAATGATTGTATCTTTTTCCAACAATTTATCACTTTCGGATTAAGTGATAGTTTCTAGAATGAAGCACTGAAGCAGTTTTGAGCCTAATGGCTAATTTTGTCTCTTGTGGATCCTTCCTATAACTTGCAGATCCTTGTGAGGTGTTCTGAATCATTTTGTGGAGTGTCCCCAACCTTAATTCTGGTCCACACTTCATCTTATGCACCTTTCAAGGAGAAATTCAAATTTAAAGTTGACCTATTTCATGAACACGTTATGTTTCCTTCATTGGAGATTGTAATGAGCTTTGGAAGACATGGAGGATTCTAGATCTTTGAATGTGATATAAATCATTGTAATAAATCATTAGGAGGACAACTAGAATGAATATTGTATTTGATAGGTAATATTTCATCTCGCATTAAGGATCATAACTATATTTTGAGCATGTTGTATCAAGCCTATGAGCCCAATCTATGAACCTAGATGTTGTCAGCTAATTGTAACTAATTTTTTTGATAATAAGAATGTTTGAATCTGCATTTGCCTCCATATTTTGTGTGGCTTCTATTATCTACCTCTTGTTGTATGGTCTAGACTATTCTCTCTGAGGACCCTCCTATCGTGACTACACTAAATTGGTATCAGAGTGAGATTCATTCCATGAGAGATCATCAAAGTTTATGAAGTCTTGTTAAAGATTTGTTGTGGGGTGGAAAATTGAGGATCTGGCTTGCAACTATAGAGGACTTGTGTAAAGATGGCGGGAAGAAGAAATGGTAGAGGAAATGAAGCACACGGAAATATAGACCCAACTATAATGGAGATGTTGAGAGGAATTGTTGCTAGATTAGAAGCAATCAAAACGGCCCAAAGGAGAGGTCAACCAGTTGATGATGTGAGTGATGAAGAGGTAGAAGAACTAGAAGAAGGGGAAAGAGAAAATCAACCTATCCTTGATCAGGGAGAAGAGAGGTTCATAAGAGCCCTAACCAGAGTAAATACTAAACCACATTTCAATCCACTGGATTATAGTGGTAAGTTGGATTCAGATGAATTGCTTGATTGGATAATGGAGATGGAGATGATGAAGTATTTTGATATTGAAGGTACCACCGAAGACAAGAAGGTGAAATTTTCTTGTAAAAATTTGAAAGAACATGCATCCCTTTGGTGGGAACATTTGCAGATAGATAGGAAAAGAAGAGGAAAGGAGAAGATAAAATCATGGGATTAGATGGTGAATAAGTTAAAGATGATGTTTATGCCCATAGATTATCAAATTAGTTTGTTCTAAAAGTTGTAGAATTTGAAGCAGAAGGATTCAAGTGTGACAGAGTATACTAAGGAGCTCCACAAGTTGAATATCAGATCTGGACATTCAGAGGATGAGACCGAGCAACTAGCTAGATATGTGAATGGCTTGAATTCATCTATAAAATATGAGATCAATTTGATCAAGTTGTTGACTGTGGAGGAGGCATATCAATGTGCCCTAAAAGCAGAAGAGAAGTTGAATAAAAGACATGAGTAGAGATAGAGAGGAAGAGGCAGAAGATTTTGGAGAGGAAGAATTTTTACTAGAGGAGGAAGAGGATCTTTTGCATATCAGAATAAAGATAAGGAAGTCAGTAAGAATGATAATCCATACTCTAGAGATGATGGAAACTCTTACCGGAGAGGAGGATATGGTGGTTACTGAAATGAGGGTTATCGAAAATATGATAGAGGACAGGAGAAAAGATTATTTGGGGGAACTTGTTTTAAGTGTGGTGGAGGACATAGAGCATTTGAATGTAATCAGGGAGAGACAAGCAAAAATATAGAGAATAGTAGAATAATAGACTTTGTTGAGGAGGATCATGCTAGATCATCTAATAAATCGGAAGAGGGAGAAATGTTGGTGAATAGAAGAGTATTTTGTCAAAGTGAGATGTAGCAGGAATTGTTGCAGAGAAATATTTTTTTCCAAACC
Organism: Sequoiadendron giganteum; assembly: GCA_007115665.2. Taxonomy (NCBI): domain Eukaryota; kingdom Viridiplantae; phylum Streptophyta; class Pinopsida; order Cupressales; family Cupressaceae; genus Sequoiadendron; species Sequoiadendron giganteum. Next base: position 541,986,177 of record CM021107.1, on the reverse strand, counting down.
AGATGCAAGGTAGTTGGTAAATGTTGTTGAATGATTGTTCATAGAGGAAGCTCTGAGAACCTGGTTTCTGAAGAAATGGTGACCAAATTGAAGCTAGAAAGATTGAAACACCCAAAGCCCTATTAGATAGCATGGATTCAAGATGAGCATAATATACTGGTAAGTGAACAATGTTTGGTGAAATTGAAGATAGGAGATTATCATGATGACGTCTTGTGTGATATCATGCCTATGGATGTATCCCATGTTTTTTTGGGAAGGCCTTGGTAGTATGATAGATAGGCTATTCATGATGGAAAAAAGAACACATATACCATTGTTGCTAATGGGATGAAGCAGACTTTGTTTCCATTAGAGGATGTTCCTAAAGTTGAGGTTTGTATGAATGCTAGAATTTTTTTGGTTGATGGAAGGAGATTTCTGGATAGACTGAGACATGAGAACATGTGCTATGCCTTGGTTCCTAAGAAGGCTGAAGACTTGAAGCATGTAGAAGAACAACCAGAGGAGATAAAGGAGATGCTAGCAGAATATGAAGATATCATTTTAGATAATGTACTTGATGGATTGCCACCTATGAGAATTATTAGTCATTGCATGGATCTGATTCCTGGAGCTAGTTTTCCTAATAAATCAGCACACCAGATGACACTGGTAGAGAATGAAGAATTGAATAGACAAGTGCAAGATTTTTTCAGGAAGGGTTTGATCAAAGAAAGCTTAAGTCCTTGTGTAGTACCTAAGAAGGATGGAGAATGGAGGATGTGTATAGATTCTAGAGCCATCAACAAAATCATAGTGAAGTATAGATTTCCTTTGCCACAGATGGATGACAATATGGATTGTTTGAGTGGAGCTAAATACTTTACAAAGATAGATTTGAAGAGTGGATACCATCATATCAGAATCATGGAAGGGGATGAGTTGAAGATAGAATTCAAGACAAACGAGTGATTGTATGAGTGGTTGGTGATTCCTTTTGGACTAACAAATGCATCGAGTACTTTCATGAGGCTGATGAATGAGGTATTGAAGAAATTCTTGGGTAAGTAAATATCTAGGATTTGTGGATATCTGTGGATGGATTGGACATAGATCCTGAGAAGGTAAGAGAAATTTTTGAATGGCCTACACCAGAAAGAATTGAAGAGGTAATATCATTTCATGGATTGGCTAGTTTTTACTAGAATTTCATTAGGAATTTTAGTTCTATTTTCAATCCTATGATAGAAAAAAATGAGAGGGGATAATAAATATTTTAGGGGGACATTTGGAGCTAACCGAAGTTTTGAGTTGTTGAAATAGAAGGTGACTGAGTAGCCTGTGTTGGCTTTACCAAACTTTAATAAGGTATTTCAAGTAGACTATTGATTCATGCAAATACAAGTAATGGAAGTAGGTCATGAACTAATGGCTGCCCATTTTATACAATATTTAGAAACAAAGCAAGGTGGTGGGGTCCATGTACAAGAAGAATCAATTGAACATGTTCCTATGGAGCAAGAAGTTGATCATACATTCCCCTCCCTTGAAAGGGATGATGATCTCAATATTAATGTCTCTCCTAGCAAGATAATTAAGTAGGAGTATGCTGAGGATAAACATGATGATGTTAGGATAAAGGCTTGCAAGGATTTTATGAGTGATTCTACTTTTATTAAAACTAAGGAGTTTAAGCATTTTTTTATCCAACTCAGACACTAAGACATCAACAAGAGGATTGAGGATGCAAAAGCATAAGTTGACCCCTCATTGCATGAGGAGGCTAAGAAAGCAGAGGAAGATAAAATAATGAAGAATATTTATGCCATTTGTACACATGGAAAATATACCAACACACTTGAATCCTATTATTAACATCATTTTGTCCTGAATCACCTTCTTAGCTTGTCATCAACTTTCATCCCTTAATTAAATAAATCATTATCTGATTAAATCATTCTTTCATGTTGATTAAATCAATCAATTTGATTTAATTAACCCTATGTCTATATTTAATTTAATAATTCATTTTATTTAATTAAATCTCTAAATTCATCTCCTTAAATTAAATAAATTAACCTTTATTTGATTTAATCTAACATCACTCTCTTTAATTAAATAAATCAATGTTTATTTAATGAAATCTAAAAATCATTTTCCTCTCAACTTTGATTTAAATAAATCCTAAAATCTATGTCAAAATTTTCAAATCATCTAATTTCAACTTAATCTAATCAAATCAGGATTAAATCTAATCCTAATCACTCCAATCCTCTAGATTTTGCAACTTGCATAATAAATTAATTTATTTGATCTATAAATTCATCAATCTTCATTCAAAAGGGCATCTTTTGTGGAATATTCCTCCAATTCAAAAATCCCTCCAAAATGGATGGGTACTTCAAACAAGGCATTTAAGGCCTCTTACATGTCCTTTGCCTTGAGCCAAGTGACATTAATTTCATTTCCCTTCCCTCGAAACATGTCACTTTCAAATTTCAAATTTAAATCTCATAGAATTTATCATGAACATTGAGCAAAATGTGCTCATTCCTCGTCCAATCACATGTTGACAAGTGGCCTCTTCTCATTGGTTGGTCTTTTGTCCAACATTCACCCAAATTCTTCAATCCTTCATTCTTCAAATCTATAAATAGAGGCCTCCTCTATTGAATTGGGAATCCAAATATTGAGTAAACTTACTATACTCAACTTCATCCTCAAGCATATATACTTTCATCCATTTTATCAAGATCTTAGCTAGGTTATCCAAGTTTTTCATCATGGAGCTTGATTGAATTTGCATCAAAGTGGATCACTCATCAACATTGCATCATAGGAGTTGGGAAAGGACCAATTTCTACACATAATTGGCACCAATTCCCCCATGGGATTGAGGATTTTCATTGCTTAAATAGGATTTAAATTATTTTATTTTCTTGTTCTTCATTTCTTTCTAGTTTGAGCATTGCTAATGAATTTCATGGGGAATCTTTGTTCTTGCTTGCATATGGATCTAATAATGTGTTTGTTTTTTGTGTTTGTGTAGGTCTAGGATCGAGGTTCATATTTTGGCACTAGGAGGGAAAATCTAGAGAAATTCATTGCATTTTTTCCAAAAATCCATGGTTTTTTAACTTTTTTTGTGTCTATAGGAAACTTCGTCGCTAGCAGTCCAGCGGTGCCAAATTGCACCAATATCAGTCTAGCAGCGCTATATTGTGCCGCTCCAAACTCCAAACTCTACCCTTGGAGTCTTCCCACCCAGAAATTTTGAATTTCCAACTGAGTTGCTGACTTTCCAAAATCCAAATTGTGTCATTTGCCAAACAATGTCGCAATCGTGGTCACTATTTTGTTGCATAGCGCAACTCTCAATAAATAACAATGCTATATTGTGTCGCTGACCTTTCCAAACTGCATTGCACCCCTAGATTGCACCACTAGAGTTGGATAAAAAGTAGATTTCAGTTAATTTTCAACATGTTCTTTTTTTCATTCAGGTTATTTTGACTTCTAACAGGTTTTTTGGCCTTTGTTTTTATAGTATTAACCGATTTTTGTGATGGAGAGACTTTCAAAGGGCATAACTTTTGACTCGAATGTGGGTTCTGGCTGAAATTTTATAGGTGATTTCGATAAAAGGGGGCACGTGGATCCCAACAATCTTGAGTTGATTGGTGGCCATTTTGGCACATTTTTGGGGCTTCAAACTTTCATTTTGGCCCTCAAAATGCCAATTTAGTGTTTTTTTCTAATTTTCTAAAAGTCTTTTTTGTTAATAACTTAAAACTCATGTTTTGAATTTACAATGTTAGATGGCAATTCATCCTATCTTAGTTTAATAAAAAAATTAGAAAAAAATAGGACTCTCAAAGTTATGCATACAAAATTACCAAAAATGGAAAATTTTGACAATTGTTGAAATCTATCAAAAAAAGGAAATTTCTTGATCAGAAGTGAAGGAAGGAAAACGAAGGCCAAGGGTTCTTTATTATTTTATCATCTCATTGTATCAAGTGATTTTAAACACTTTGGGAGAACTTACAATCCCTTTATAAGGATTTGGTTACCTTCATGCTTTTAGGACAAAGTAAATTTCTTTCGGGCTCTAAAAAGAACACTACAAAAGCTTTCATTTGCAACAAAGGGTTAAAAATAACTTTAGAAAAACTTACAAGATTTGGTTTGAGGTTAAAAAATGAACAAAACAACCTTCACCTTTCCTTTTGGTTCTTTAAAAAGAAACAAATCATTGCTTTGTGGACTTAAAATGAACAAGTGCTTCTTTGTTTTGTAATTACTTACCCAAAGTAACATCATTAAAAGGATGTATGCACTTCTCTCACACTTTATAGCGATCTTGAGAATAAAAAGTATTTTTGGTGATTTTAAGTTGTGTAAATGATTGTCTCCACCTTTCATTTGGGTTTTAAAAATTCAACCAATCTTTTCAGTGTGAGTAGGGCATATTGTGAGTGTTCTCCCTTTATTTTTCAATGAAGGTTGATCGAACTACAAGATATGCTTGCTCACTTTTTTTTAATCTTAGAGAACCTAGCTAGTGGGAAAAGTAATCACCCTAGGGAACAACCCAACTGGGAACACGTTAAAGCCAAGCAACTTCCAACCAATATATAAGTGTGGATCCTCGACAAAAAATTGAGAATCACGAGGATTATTCTGACAAGAAGGGAAACAATGGTCTCTCACCACATGGATAGTCCCCCATGAATGGAATTCCCACATTAAAACCCTTGTTTAACAAAGTCCAAAATCCTTAACTATTTGTTGGTTCAAAAGGTCATGTCCTTTGAAGTCGCCACATGTAACATGCAATTTTGTTGTAGAGATGAAAAGTATGCCATGGAAGATTCATGGGTACTGATGCTTGGTTGACCTGAGAAGTGTGTTCCATGGAGGGGAGCCTGTGTGGTCAAGCATCTAGTCATTCACACTGAATATGTGCAACTAGAGTAAAATCCAAGGGGGAATCCAAACAAATATTATCTTTCCAGCCTAGGATTGTACATTCTCTTGGAATAAAAAACACTTTTCTTAGGTCTCAAAAACATTTGGAAACAAACATTCACAAAAGATTCAAAATTTCAAACCCTTTGGAGGAAACAAATATCTTTTGACAAATCTAAGTGCTCTTGCTTACCCTATGGATTCCATCCTTAGAGTTTTCTAAGTACTTAGGTTTAATCATCATTTTTTTTCACTAAGGTCAACCTAGGAAACTATGCTCTTGAAACCTTGATTTTGACATAATGGACCTTGGGGAATGAAAAGGAATTGAGACATAGACATTTAGTTTGAAATTTTAATCAAGAAATTGTTTGTGGTAAAAAAAAATCATTAAGCAAAGAAAAGAGACAATTGAACCCCACACATGTGTTCTTTCAAATTACTTCCTACAAAAACCAAAATTCAAAGAAAATAGTCTAGATTATAATTTCTACAAGAAAGCTTCAAGAAATAATCATAACTTGTATTCATCGAAGTCTTTTACAAAGGTTTATTTTTCTCACATAGGAAGTACCAAGCGTGTTCTTCAATATCGAGGTCTTGTAAGAAGGAGTCCTACCTAGGTCCAATCTAGGATCAAGGTCATCACTATCATCCATCCCTCGACCATCAAAATCAAAAATCATCTAACCAAAAAACTCTTGGAAACTTTGGAAACATCACCTATCTAAACCTCTAGGCAACATTGAAATCACCTTGTTTGGTTAAATGTGTGCAGATGAATCATTCTCACATATTTGACCAAATTATTAATCCTTGTGAACAATTTACCTCTTGATAAATTCTAACATCTTCAGGTCTAGGATTTTATTATCACTTTGTTTGACTTAACACACTTAGTCAAATTATCCTCTTGTGTACGAGTTTTCTCTAGGATAACGCAACTTCCTAGAGTTTAAAAGTTCACTATCCAAATCAATCAATCAATCAAAATCCAATCAAATCAAGTCCTAAATTTTAACATCCCCCTCAAGGTTCTTCAAGATTTTTCATCATTTGTATCATTCATCATCCGTTTATCTCATCCTCATCATCACTTTGATCCTTAATTTATCCTAGTTCTTCTCTTTTTGTACCTAAGGTTAGATCAATTGATCTCTATTTTATGGTGCAAACAAGATCTCAACACAAGAAGAATATGGAAATCACCAAGGAGACATCAACTTCAAGTGATCTAAGCCAGACTCCTCTTGAAATTAATCATGTTGGATCAATCGATCCTCCAAACAATCTCCCTCTACCATCACAAAATCCTCAAGTAGAGGACATCACTAACAACATCTTAAGGATGACACAAGATGAAGTCCTTGAGATGGTGTGAAATCCCAAAAATCATCGAATTTTCAATGCTATGATGAGGTTATATCCTTCCCAATACATTCTTGAGTTGGCAAAAGAAGGGGTTAAACTCCTTTTTGACTATGAAATAAGCACCCTTGTGGATAAACCTCTTGAGATCATGTCTCAAATTCCATCCACGTCTCCATTTCAAAGAATCAACCAAGACATTCTACAAATCACATGCATCACTTGAAACTTGCCAATTGTTAACAAGGGAAGAACAATGCTTCAAGAACTTCAAGCACACCCCTTGTGAATAACCAAGAGTTGGACACAAACACCATACTGGGCCAATCTATCCCAGTAAAACTATTACACCCATATGTTCCACTCACATTTCATGATTCCATAACTCAACATATTTTCATGCAAAACCACCGCCAAAACACAACATGGGAAATTCAGTCAACATCAACTTGTAAGAAACTCAACAAGCCACCCATCAAAAGGCAATCCAAAATCAACAAGTTGCACAACTAGATATCTAGCAAGCACAAGCACAATTAGTTGCCCAAGCCCAAGCCCAAGCTTTACTACAACAACAAAAATTTGCACAAGCCATGCAAGCTACTTAAATTGCACAAGAATTCAAACAAGTGCATGCTCAATCTCAGCAAGTGCAAGCACAAGAAAAATACCAGGCACAATTACAAGCATCCCAGCAAGAATCATATCAACAAGCCTTACAAGATTACCAAGTACAATACAAAGAGGCTCAACAACAAGCCCAACAACAAGCACTATTGGCACAACAATAACATGACCAACAACAAGCATTGTTGGCTCAGCAAAAACTGCAGGCATTACTCACTAGAAATAGCATTGACAATCTCCCCACCACAATCATTGAAAATGACGATCAAGATCCTTTGACCAATGATCATGTTGACAATGTCTCTACATCACCTAATGAGTTAGAGGACATATCTCAAGAATTTACTTTAAAGCACGATCAACATCTATCACCAAGGTCTAGCAATGATCCTTTCCAAAACATATGGACATCCTTTGACCTCATGGAATTTGAGAAACTTCCTATGCCTAATAAAGATATCCAAGAACCCTTTATAAGCAATCCATTCTTTGAAATTGACCCATTTCAAGAATTTGATCCAAAGCATGCCAAAAGCAATTCTGAAATCATTCGAGATCAAGAATTTGTATCTCTAATCTACTAAAATGATATAATGGATACTCTCCTATCTATACGAGATGATCACATCCATATAGCACATACTTCACCATCTACCCATGAGAAGATTTCTTTGGATGGACATGTAGATGATCTTCATTCAAAACAAGAGTCACATACTCTTGATATCATTACCAAGGAACAAGAGTCTGCTACTCTTAACATTTGTACACATGATCAATATATAGAGAAATCTAGAGACATATCAAAAATAGGTCATGAAGAAGGCTCCTATAGACGTAGTGAATTAGAAACATCTTGTGAAGACATATCAAAAATAGATCATGAGGAAAACTTTAATTTGGATAGTGAATCTTCAATACCTCTTGAAGAAGCATTAAAATTTGATATTTCACAAGATCAAGCCAAAGATATCAGTCAAGAAGTCATCTCACATATGGAGGATCTTATTGCTTATAAACTTGGATCACTTACCTTTTTCAGGGAAATTTATCTTATCAATGAAGTTGTCACCTTTGAAGATCCACCACGGAGCAGAGAAGGAGTAGCACCTTGTTTCCAAGGTAAATCATATCCTATTACAAATAAAATGTTTCAACAAATGAATTATCAAAGCAGAGGATTAGACCTACATGAATAGGGTATCCTGGAACCAATGCAGATTATTGGTAATCCTAAGCATCAAGGTCTTGGTTATTCGGAAATTAAGGGATCTAAGCATATCAGTGATATTTCAACAAAATTGGGGGCAACTTCATATCAAAAAAATGTCAACATAGGGAGCACGAAGAATCATTATGATGAAACCAATGCCAATACTACAACCAGCCACATCACAAATCTTCATCCACCCATCACCCTATCCATGAATTGGGACCAAGATCAAAAGAAGGTTTTGAATCAAAGCACAAAGAATGTTATCAAAGAAAAATAAGCTAAGAAGCATATCAGACAAATCAAATACATATGGATACCAAACAATACAAAGAAAGATTATCCCTTCAAAACTCCATTAGTCAAAGAAACTATGGGGAAAAATAAAAAGGGGGAAAATATCCATCAAAGATGTCGCAAAGGAAAATATGGGCTTCCCAAGCAACATACAAATTATATCAAGTTGTTGGTCCTAATTCCATGCACACTTTCATATCCATCCATCATTTCTCATCTTCCCAAGTTTGGAGAGTCAAAGGTTCCAAACTATCAACCAATCCATCTTTTATTCCTAAACACACAACACCATCCACTCCTCCATTCATAATATCCAATTTGCACGTTGACCATGTATTGGTATCAACCCTTCATCATAAGGATTCAAAAGGCACTCTATCACGATGTGCACACAAAGACAGAGTTAACTCTGGTATCAGCAAAGCATAAAAAATTTCTCAAAAGTTGCATTCAAGTGCACGTATCTTGGAAAAGAAGCATCTTCAAGCAGGATATCGATGGAACATTATGATATAAGTATCTACATCAACAACACTAGTTTGTTCAGCATGAGCTTAAAATATTCAAAAAAAAAAAACATAAAAATCAAAAAAAGGATTAAAAACAGTAAAGAGAAAAATCGTCCTCTAGTGAAAACCACTTCAGTGGCACTTTCGGCAAGTACCTAGATGAAAACCTAGCAAACAGGCGTCATGTGTAGAATCGAGCATCTACGTGTGCCAATTCAGGTGAAAGCATCTTATCACATCCATAATAAAGCCAACATTCCATCCATCTTATCCATCTTAAATCCCTTCATCCATGAACCATTTATCCATTTTGGTGCACACTTTACACTTGTTTATGGTAAACATCTTGACATGGGCCATTTTCATTGATCCTATCCTACCCAGCATTATCTGAGCTAGGAAGTATTATCCAAATGAGAATCCTCTATTCAAACACCTTATCTTATCACAAGATAATCCTTGGCATCATTTGCATGCTTACCATATCCATCCATCCACCTATCCAAGCATCCACCCATGATACTCCATGCATTGCTAAACACTAGGGGAAAATATTTACATCTTTCTTTAGGAATAAATATTGATATATATCCTCCAACTTATGTGTTGATCCGAACATTAGCAAACATGAAATCAAATCGGTCAAATAATTTTTGGTCCAAAAGCCAAGTCACTAGCCCATGGCATATTTTGACATAAAGAGTTTCCTTATCAAATCTTTATCTTTCATCGAACATCAATCAATCAATATCAGTTGCATCTATCTTGTACTTCAACATCACATCAAATCATCAAAAAAAAAATTGTTCCAAATCAAGCTTCAAAATCCTGATCAAATCAAATCCAACCAATCCATAGTCATCTCAGAATATTCTTCCCAGTCCTCATATTTCTTAACACTATCCTTGCATTGTTGTATATCCTCAACAATGTTATCATCATCAATCTTGAAATCCTTATGTTGCTTAACACTATCCTTGCATTGTTGTGTATCCTCAACAATGTTATCATCATCAATCCATCTATCTGATCAATCAACCCTAGCTTTGTTTTCAACAAAATCCCAAAATAGAGCACTGATATCATCACTATCCACATCCAAATCATCAAAATCATGTGAAAATCCAAAAAAAAACATCCAAATTATATCAAAATCCAAAACATGTCAAAAATCCTAAAAAATAAAAAAATAGAGTCATCGGTCGAACCACGTACCCTCTAATCTTGAACATAGGCAAGGTTGATCTTTAATCATCCCTGGAGACACCCTAGGTCAGTCCTTTACGTGTCCATCTCAATAAAATGGCAATTTGTTTTCCCATCTATCTCATCAATAATCAATTCAATTGTTAGTCAAAGTACGTGGTCTCTATGTGTATAATGTAGGCAAGGCTAATCTATTGATCAACTCCTGAGACCTCTAGGATAGGTCTTTAGGTTAGTCTCTTGGTCATAAATCTTGAAAATACCAAAAATGAATGAAAAATCTCAAAATCCCAAAAACAACCTCAAAACATTTCAAAAAAGACCAAAAAAATCCAAATATTTGAAAAAACCCAAAATAGTGTGTTCATCTCCATCTCTCTCTCACCCAAAATAATCATCACTCATAATAAATCATCGTCATCTTCATCCTTTGGTAATTTAGTCATAAGCAAGTCTAGCAGGTTCAAAAGTGAAAGCTCAATCGTCGAAGTCTCAAGTCTAGGTCAGTAAGTCAGCATGTTAATCAACTCAGAGTATCAATAGCTTATCATCCAATCAATCTCATCATCACCTGATCATAGCATGTCCTAGGATGCATCCTTCCTGTGATGGACATCAACATCAGGCATCACCATAGTTTAGTCTTGGCTAGCGGTATGAAGAACATTATCTTGTTTGTTTACTTTATCTTGGTCTTTTTGACTTATCTTATTTTGCGCTCATTCCAAGGACCTCTTGTTGATGCCTAATCAAAATAGGTTTAGAGAGAAAGGAATGGGGCAATGATCATTATCTTTTTATCTATTGTGCTTGTTGGATGTTCTTGTAAAATAACTTGGTTATGCATGCTTTGTTTGGTTTGTAGGGAAGGTATTTTAGGTGTCTTGTTGACCACATAGGAAGGCTTTTTTTTCTATGTTTTGGTCTTAAGATGTTTAGAATATTTGAACTACATCCTGAATAAGGTTTTGTATGTCAAGTGTGAACATGAATGATCCTATATGATTGTTGATTCAAATTCCATCACCCTAAGTACAATGTCATCCTGGTCCTTTATACCTTGATGTATCATACCTATGTTTATTATCAAACATAAAGTAATTGGCCCTTTTAAAATCTTAACTCCTGGTAGGCAAATCATCATCATCACTAATAACGTAGGCTTAATGGATCCTCCTTTCATTATCTTATTCTTCGTATTCTTCTAGTCTTGGCTAGCGGTATGAAGAACATTAGCTTGTTTGTTTACTTTATCTTGGTCTTTTTGAATTATCTTATTTTTTGTTCATTCCAAGGACCTCTTGTTGATGCCTAATCAAAATAGGTTTAGAGAGAAAGGAATGGGGCAATGATCATTATCTTTTTATCTATTGTGTTTGTTGCATGTTCTTGTAAAATAACTTGGTTATGCATGCTTTGTTTGGTTTGTAGGGAAGGTATTTTAGATGTCTTGTTGACCACATAGCAAGGCTTTATTTTCTATGTTTTGGTCTGAGATGTTTAGAATATTTGAACTACATCCTGAATAAGGTTTTGTATGTCAAGTGTGAACATGAATAATCCTATATGATTGTCGATTCAAAGTCCATCACCCTAAGTACAACATCATCTTGGTCCTTTATACCTTGATGTATCATACCTATGTTTATTATCAAACATAAAGTAATTGGCCCTTTTAAAATCTTAACTCCTGGTAGACAAATCATCATCATCACTAATAACATAGGCTTAATGGATCCTCCTTTCATTATCTTATTCTTCTTATTCTTCTATCTTTACTAAAATTTCTATCTAAAGATTGGTGTGTGGTATCAAAATATACATGAGGCTACCCATGGCCGATAACTGTCTATACATCATTAAATTTGTCTATATCAAGGCTGAATTGATCCATCTTCATCCTCTTTTTCATGAGATCACCCAAAAATCCAAATTTTCATCCAATCTCTTGAGGGGGCAATATACTAGCATAATTCTTCTCTCTAGGGCAATAGTGGGGCATCTAAAAAATTGAGAAATTTTTTATTTTGATCACAACAATTTATTCTTTCAACTAGCACAACAAGTGCATTGCTTCAAAGAGGGGAAAAATGTAGACATGGAAAATATACTGACACACTTGATCTTGAATATTAACATCATTTTGTCTTGAATCACCTTCTCAGCTTGTCATCACCTTTCATCCCTTAATTAAATAAATCATTATCTGATTAAGTCATTCTTCCCTGTTGATTAAATCAATCAATTTGATTTAATTAACCCTATGTCTCTATTTAATTAAATAATTCATTTTATTTCATTAAATATCTAAAGTCATCTCCTTAAATTAAATAAATTAACCTTTATTTGATTTAATCTAACATCACTCCCTTTAATTAAATAAATCAATCTTTATTTAATTAAATCTAAAAATCATTTTCCTCTCAACTTTGATTTAAATAAATCCTAAAATCTAAGTCAAAATTGTCAAATCGCCTAATTTCTACTTAATCTAATCAAATCAGGATTAAATCTAATCCTAATCACTCCAATCCTCTAGATTTTGCAACTTTCACAATAAATCAATTTATTTGATCTATAAATTCATCAATTTTTATTCAAAAGGGCATCTTTTGTGGAATATTCTTCCAATTCAAAAATCTCTCCAAAAGGGATGGGTACTTCAAACAAGGAATTTAAGGCCTCTTACATGTCCTTTGCCTTGAGCCAAGTGACATTAACTTTATTTCCCTTCCCTCTAAACATGTCACTTTCAAATTTCAAATTTGAATCTCATAGAATTTATCATGCACATTGACCAAAATGTGTTCATTCCTCCTCCAATCACATGTGGACAAGTGGCCTCTTCTCATTGGTTGGTCTTGTGTCCCACATTCACCCAAATCCTTCAATCTTCCATTCTTCAAATCTATAAATAGAGACCTCCTCTATTGAATTGGGCATCCACAAATTGAATAAACTTACTATACTCAACTCCATCCTCAAGCATATATAGTTTCATCCATTTTATCAAGATCTTACCAAGGTTATGCAGGTTTTTCATCATAGAGATTGATTGAATTTTCATCAAAGTGGATCACTCATCAAAATTGCATCATAGGAGTTGGGAAAGGACCAATTTCTACACATAATTGGCACCAATTCCCCCATGGGATTGAGGATTTGCATTGCTTAAATAGGATTTAACTTATTTTTTTGTTTTGTTCTTCATTTTCTTTTTATTTTGAGCATTGCTAATGAATTTCATGGGGAATATTTTTTCTTGCTTGCATATGGATCTAACAATGTGTTTATTTCTTGTGTTTGTGTGGGTCTAGGATTGGGGTTCACACCATTACACCTAAAGAGGCAAGGATTTTGGTTAAGTTAAGTGGTATTTTGTTGTTTCCTGTGTGGGATCTCACATCAACTATTGCACTGGATGCAATAAGTAATGATCCAAGTGCATCCATTTCTGAGGAGCACTTTGACAATAAAGTGTTTGGTTCAAGGTTTAGCCCAAAATTACATACTCTTGCAATATGGTCCATGGCACCCAATATTGGAAAGCCCAAAGCTTTTAAAAAGTTTGAGGAAGTGATTGGTGTTTTGGCAATGAAGAGATCCACTAAAATTACTCCTAAACAAGTTGCACAATTGGAAATGCATGTTGCAATGTTGAGTGTGGACATATCCTAAATCTCTCTGGAAAGGTATGAAAAATTTTTGGAGAAGTATAATAGGCTGCTAGATGAATACAATGGAATTATTTCTATTGTTGATAGAATAGAACAAAAGACCCAAGCTTCCAAAAATTTCTCCTCCTCTGATTTATCTTCATAAGATAGGGAGACTTTGTCATTAAGGATTAAGAATTTAAAGGAAATACTGTAGGTGGAGAAAGAGAATGTGAAGAAGGCTAAAGTAAAGACCTCAAGGGTGGCAATAGATATTTTTGATGATATTCTAAGGAACGGGGTCTCTAGATTGGTGCATGGGTCTGATAACATTTTGAATGTTTACAAGAACGTTCATGAAGCCAACAAGAGGTATTCTCAAGAATAGAGTGCCTTTCAGAATGATGGGAGTAGATGGAGTGCTAGGGTGGGTCCCTTGAAATAAATGATACCAAACATGAAGGAGGGCCCTAAGGCACCTAAACACATTCCTAATTTGATAAAGGAAATTAACTTATTGAGTGAGATATTTGCATTCATGGAAAATTGGGTGTTCAGCTACAAAATAAGTTGAAGATGCTTAGAGATATGGAGGAGGGTGGAATGCCTAAAATATTGAATGATGAAAAAGAATTCAAGGACTTCAACACATGGAATGATGAGTTAGGAGGTATTCTTCCACACTTTAAGTAATCAACCTAATTGATTATACTATGTTAAATGTTGTTGTTGATGACATGACTAGAATTGAGGTGACTATTCACACATTTTTCAAAAAGGACAAGGTGTTGATTGATACTAGATACAATCAACGCAATTCTAAGGTACATAATAGTTGGATACTCAATTTACCACTAAGGATGAGTATAATACATGGCTTGTAAATTTTATAGATTAAGCCTTGGATAAATTTGTTGGCAGATGGTCAGTGCTCCCCTTGGGATTCGTGACATGGACTAACCACCTGGTATGTATGCATGGATAGCTAAGTATTTCTGGTTAATTTTCTGGTATTAATGGTGTAAGTAATCATTGGTAGGATTTTTTATGATAGGAATAATCTTGTTAAATTTTTTTAGTTATGAGATGTAGAATTATCCACCCTAGGATAAGGCATTGGTCATTTTACGTTATAGCTTCCTAGATTTTTCATAGGAAATACATTCAAAATCAATTTTAATATCCATTTTCTATGTGAATGTTTGTTGATATGAATTAAAACATTTTCTCATGCTTAAATATGATGCTACCATGTATATTAGCTATATCTTTAAGGTATTTCATTTTCTAAGCAGTTTAGGGAGAATTTATTTGTTAATTTACAATGTACATGATAATTCTCACAAGAGTATCAAAATATAAATTGAAGGGATCAACCTCTTGGGTTTCGCAAAGCCCAAAGTGCAAAGGGAAAGACTAGCAAGCTTTCATCTGTTCATTGGCCAATCCACAAAGTTATTGATAATTAAATTTAGAAAATTCATAGATAAATGATGAGATAAAGTTTGGTTCATTAAAAATAACCAACACAACCAAAGGATATTAGAAATCCAAATTAGAAAGCCAAAGAAGAGCTATGCTCTACAAGATATTTTTCCATATCCTTTTGATCAAAAATTATCTATGGTACCTTTCCCCAAAGGCTTTGAAATACCAAAATTTGATAAGTATCTTGCATGGATCCAATAGACCATGCACATGAATTTTCAATATCTTACATGGATCTACAACTAAGGGATACCTATCTAAGGAGGCTTTTCCCATGAAGTCTCATCGGGCCCACTATAGATTGGTTCTCTTGTCTACCACTTAGTATCAGAACATTTGATGAGCTAGATAAATTTGTAAACTATTTATTGTACAACATTGAATAGGATCTAACAATCACTAATCTCTACAAAATAGAACAAATTCAAGGAAAATCATTTGCTTCGTATCTATAGAGATGAGACAAAAAGAAAGAAAATTTAAATGGCCCATTCCTAAGAAGCAACTTGTAGACATATATATCTCCAATGTAAACATAAACATCAACTTCCAACTCATTATGTTGTTCCCTAATGACTTTGGGGAGACTATTGAAAGGAATTTTCTAATCGAAAGAGCTCTCATTGCAAGGGGTGTAATCAAAATTTACAACCCTAAAGATCAACCTTCTACCTCAAAAGACAAACCAACAATATGGGCGAAGAACAAAAAAGTAACCAATGATGGAGTGATCAATGCTAAAGTTGTATGAGACATACAACCTTCCACTAACCCATAGAATCATGTTCAAACAACACAACAGAGCTACACTACAAACAACGCATCAAACAACCAACCCAATTATCCATAGAATAATCAACTCAATTATCCTCAGAACAACCAACCCAATTACCAACAGCAAAATCAAGGAGAGGATAATGAAAGGAGACCACCAGGATAATATGACCAACCTAGAAGGAAATACATCCCATTGGGAGAACCCCTTGAGGTAATCATTGGTAAATTAGTCCAAAAAAACCTCATCAAGATTAATGACAAAGCAAACTATGAGGAACCCAACTTCAAACCCCCTTGGTATAATGAGAATGATAAATGTGAATTTCACAAGATTAAGGGCCATTCAACCAATAATACAATGAGACTCAAAAACATCCTGCAAGAAAAAGGGGAGGTTGAAATACAACCTTGTCTTGGAAATAAAGACTTAAAGATCTACAAGGATCCAATCCTTGGTCATTCTATGGGAAATGACAAAGGAAAAGGTCAAGATTACCATAAACAAAACTTCACCTATGAAAAACTCATAGGAAAATTCTCTCATGACAATCATACCATCCATGTTGTAACTATACTAGGTAGAGATCCTGAGTCTAACATAACTACACAAAGGGGAAGAGTCTCAATCCAAGGAGTACCACCCCAAGTAAAAGCCACAAGTAATACATCAAGTGACTACAACATTGTGGAAAAACTAAAGAAAACTCTTTCCTTAATCTCCATCCTTAAGCTTTTGGAATTGTCACCAACACATAAGGAAATATTGGAGAAAGCTCTTTTAAAAACATTAGCCTAAAACAAACTTAACACTAATCAATTTCAAGCCATAGTTGGCAATATCACATCTATCCATCACTTAATCTTTTCTAAGAAAGACCTTCTGCAAAAATCTTTCCACAATCAAGCTCTCTATTTAGAATTGTATGTCCACAAACACAAAGTCAAGAGAGTACGGATAGATAATGGTGTAGGTTTAAAAATTTGTACCCTAAAATTAGTGAAACAACTAGGATATTTTGATGATGTAATAGATAAAAATAAAAGTATCACCATTATATCTTATGATGATATGGAAATAAATTCAAAAGGAACAATTAGAATTCTCATTAATATAGGACAAATAATAGCAGAGATAACATGTCAAGTATTGGATCTCAAGATTCCATAAAACATATTCTTGGGATGACCATGGATCCATTCCTTAAAAGAAGTTCCTTCAAAATTCCATCAGTACATAAAATTGCCTTATAATGATAAGGAAGTTTCCATATATGTTGACCCCAAACCTTTTCATTAGTTTGCCAAATTAGAGGAAAAGTACAAAAAGACTCTTCAAATACTCAACAGTGAAATATCTTTCCATCTTTTTCATATGTGGATCCATGATCAATACCTTCATCCTCCACTACATCTCCATAAACTAAGAACTAAAAATCTAATCTCAAGATCAAAGTTATTGACAAGGGTTGTGGGGAATACCACTTCAACCAATTCTTTTGCATCATAATGCTCCCCCCAACTATGAAAACTTATGGAGTACCAAAAGAGATCAAACAATTGCAAGTTATTATAATGATAGTCAAACCCACAATTTTCACGAAGTGGGGAGACATGCAAGATGAAGCGTTTCAAGAAGACCTATTATCATGGATCTACAAAGAAGAACAATGGGAGAAACCACTACCTCCCCTTCCTATTGATCAAAATAGTAAAGGGTATTAGATAGTAAAAAGCATGGGGTTCACTGGACAAGGTGGCCTTGGTTTACCTGGATAAGGTAGAAGTGAACTAGTTATTATAGAAAGGTGCTCGAAGAATCTTGGAATTGGGTATGGTTCATCTAACATGATTACCCCAAGTACAAAAAGTGCATCTTATGATGAAGGAGCTACTTCAACCAATTTTGAGACATCTTATAATTGTGAACCACTATATGACTACTTGGATATCTAAAACATGTTTGGAAACCTCAACATAAATACAATCACTATTTAATCTACATCTGACAATAGCTAGATTGAAAGAGATTCTAATGAGTATGGATGGAATTCATGTGACTCTAGTGAATATAACCTAGATACCTTATGGGGCCTTGATAAAACCAAAATCCATAACCTATCTACAACCTCCATAAGCTTTGTTGATACTAATGACAAAATACCCTTGAAATACCCACAGTTAATAGACTGAGACCAACAACACCATACACCTATTTTGGACTCATTCCAAAATGATGTGGCTATTGTGGAGTTCATGGTACTTGAAACTAATATACCATGAAGATATCATAAGGTAGGATTTGTGATGGAGCTTGATCAAATGATATATTTTGGGGGGGAGATTGCATCCTCTAGTCACAAAAATAAACTGAAATTTTAAAAAAATCAAAAAGAGGTCCCCTAAGGAAAACCCCAATGTGGATTAATTGAATCAAGAAAAGAGGAAAAGAAGGATGAATTAGAGGGTGAAAACCTCTCTAAGGTTACAAAGATGGAGGAGTCAATCTTCCCACCATATAATATCAAGAAAAATCAATGTTTTTATTTGAAGACTCTGAACCTATCAATGTTAACACAACGAAGACACCAAAAATAACGTATCATGTAACATGACTTGAACCTATGAATGGATGTAAAATTAACTTTGCATGGACATATGTAGAAATTCTAGAACTGGACCGAGCATTAGTAGTACATCACCTAGTAGTTTTCCCTAGAGCTAAACCCATCGAACAAAAGTTATGAAATATGCATCCATAGATACCACTTTTGGTAAAAGTAGAACTCCAAATATCACTAGATGTGGGATTTATCAGACCCATCAACTATCTTGAATGGTTATCTAATATTTTATTAGTATTCAAGCCCACTGGGGGCATAAGGATTTGCATGGATTTTAGGGATCTCAACAAGGCTTGTCCAAAGGATGACTTCCCTCTACCCAACATCGACATGATTGTAGATCTACTTGCGAGGCATGAAATGTTGTCACTAATGAATGGATTTTTTGGATACAATCAAATAAATATATCCCTCAAAGACCAACATAAAATGACTTTCACCTATGCATGGTGAACCTTTTGTTGGAATACCACTCCATTCAATCTAAAGAATGTAGGGGCAAACTAATAATGAGAAATGACCACCATTTTCTATGATATGTTGCATATCACTATGGAGGATTATGTGGATGAAATATTAGCTAAATCGATCACAAGAAAAGATCATTTGGCTAACCTAGAAAAGGTATTTGACAGGATAGAGGAATACAACTTGCATCTCAACCCAAATAAGTGTGTATTTGATGTGACTTCTAGAAAACTATTGGGTTACATAGTATCAAAAAGAGGCATTGAGGTAAATCCCACCGAGGCAAAAGCTAAACTAGAAAAGCCTCCTCCAAAAAAATAGAAACAACTCCAAATTATACAAGGTAAGTGACAATCTATCAAGAGATTCATCCCACAATTAGTAGACAAGTGCCATCCATTCACTCATCTACTACACAAAGACATAACATTCAAATGTGATGGTAGATGTGATCTGTTAGAGTAATAAGTTATTCCACTTAATTAATTTAATCATATTGGTTAATTAATTAAGTCACTTATTCCTTTACGTTTACTTAAGCTACTCTTAGGCACATTAATAATTATTTATTAATTATTAAGTGTACACACTAGGGTTTCATTTTAGGGTTTTTATCTCCTTCATAAGGATTGATCTCTTTGTAATAATGGATTCTCTTAATGCATTTTCACTTTGAGGCTTGCAAAACATTTTCTTTGGTTTTGGATACCTTTTCTCTGTAATAGGTTATTGCATGCAGGTGATTCTTGGGGCTTGTGAGGTTGGGTTTCTCAACTTCTACATGGTATTAGAGCTCCAGACCTATGGTTGCCTATTCATCTTTTGAATATATTTCCTCACAATGATTTTTTTGTGCAAGGGTTTCAAGCTAGGCTATTATTTTTTGTGGATCTGGGGGTAGCCTATTTTTTTGGGCATTTTTGGACAAAACGAACCTCGCCATTGAGTCTATCACACCCAAAAACCACTATTTTCATATAAAACTTGTCCATTTTGGACACAGTTGAACCAGATGGCAAAAAAAAAAATTCCTTAAGGCCGTACGGCCCAAGGGCACATTTATATTTTGCACAGCTAGTGTAAAAATTTTGTCACCCACCCACCGCCCAACGACCAATCATGCACCACCCACCACCGATGGCCACCTCCAAAACACTATTGCTTCGCCACTTTTGGCCCCCGTAGGCCCTTTTGCTAAGCCCACAGTCATTTGGGCATTTGGGTGCCAACCTTCTAGCCCCCATCGGCTCCTTAGCTCCTGACCACAACCCTTTGGAGGACTAGGAGCCCGTGCACCAGACCCTACTAGGTTCTTAGCCCCTTCGGCTAGTCATATCAGCGACTGAGGGCTTCAACCTAGCCCCCAACTACCAGCCCCCTGGTTCTACATGCAACTAAGGGCCCTAATTTTTTAGCCCCTGAGGGCTCTAGAGGACCTTATTGAGCAGATTCGACCAGTTTCACGAAAATGAGTATAACTTTTGCAAACAAAGGTTTTTTTTTAAAAACGAGATATCATCGGAAATCTAGTTCGATGCTCTATCCAGCGGTGGAGGTTTTATTTTCTGATTTTTCATTTTTGATGCCTTTTTCGCCTATCAAAGTCCAAAGTTTCTATTTTCACTCTTGAAGGCGTAATTTTGGCATCTTGACTTCGTTTTGCAGAAAAAATTAGGCATTAGAAAGCTAGTTTAGTGCTCTTCTCAAATCTTAGACCTAATTTTTGCAAAATTTTCTCCAGGTATATGATTTTTTTATCAGAACTTAGCCTTTATTTTTTGGGTTATTTTCTTAGGAAGAGTGCAATCGGGAGTTTTTTTTTAGATCAAAGAGGATTTTTTTTCCTTGAGAGTATATATTGTTTTTTTTTGTCATGGATACACATAATATTGCACCCCTTATTCCATTCAACTATTTTGGTAGGAAAAAACAAATGGAGATTCATTTGAAACACAAAGGGTTGTACAGGGTAACCATGGGTACAAAAATTGAACCTACAGGTGCTACTGAAAAGAGAAAGTTGTTTAATAAATGTGATGAAGTTTATGGTACATTATTTTTATCTCTTTAGTCTAACCTTCTTTTTCATATTGAGTCTTGCACTACACCCCATGAGATCTGGACTACTTTGCAGTCTTTGTTTGGGAAGTAGGATACTATGAGAGGGTTTCAATTAAAGAATGAGCTTATTGGCTTAAATCCTTGGGATTTCGACAACATCCAAGAGTTTTTCAGCAAACTCAATTCCCTTAGATTATAGTTGTCATAGTGTGGTGTTCAAAATGAATACTCTCAGTTGATATTGTCCATTCTTTCTAAGCTTAGACCAAATTCTTCAATTTTTGTATCTACCTTTTATGCCACTAGGAACGCACTTGGTACTAGATTTACAATGCCTTCTTTTGATGATTTTGCATCTTCTCTCACTCAAGAGTAGGCCAAGTTGGATAGGATGGGAAAGTTGAAATCCTCTTCATCACAGACACTTATTGCATCATAGGAGCCCAAAGATCAGAAGGCTTCTACTGGAAAAGGTAAGAAATAGAAATAAAAGGATTCCAAACCTCATGAGAAACAAAAGGATTCCTCAGATTCATCCTACTATTCTAAGGGGAAATCATCAAGGAAGGAGTAGGGTCCATGTGCATATTGCAAGAGAGAAGGACATGCAGAACATAGTTGCTACAAGAAGGACATTTATGAGCTCAAGCAAATTCTTCAGAAACGTCAGATTGATTTGCCTTCTCGGAAGTCTGCATCATCTCCTTCCCCTCATTCTTCTTCTTTTTCAAAGAAGCATGACAGGGGCACAACTAGTTTACATGCTTCTTAAGATATGAAGAGACATTCGCTTTGTGCTACTTTAGGTCTTTGATCAAGGAGATATCTTCTAGATTCAAGAGCATCTCATCATATGGTATCTTCACATTCTATGTTCACTTCCTTTCAGCCTTGCACTATGTCTCCTATTTTGATGGGAAACAATACATACATGAGTGTTATAGGGAAGTGGTCTATTAGTTTTGGAGACAACACTTTTTAGGATGTCTTATGTGTTCCTCATTTGATGAACAACCTTATTTCTATATATCAAAGCACACATGGAGGCAATGGGAGGTCTGTGGAGTTCATACCTAATTCAGATATCATTAGAGACTTGGAATGTAGAGTGGTTATTGCTACTGGGGTGGTGGATCACTCATCTCGGTTGTATTCATTTGCATATTTTTCTACTAATGGTGCTTCTATTCCTACAGTTGTTCATCACACTTCTAGTGTGAATCATCATTCAGAGGAGAAATTTGGCCACTTGAACAGTCGAGTTATCACTTTAGATCATGTTCTTGATTCATCCATTTCATCTTCTCCACCTATTTTTTCACTTATTGATACTTCTATGACTACAGATGTAGCTTCTTCTATTTCAGGGCAGCAAGACCTAGCTGAGCATTCATCTTTGGAGGTTTCACTTTAGTCTTCACCTACTCTAACTTCTTCATTACTTGAGGTCACACCTGCTTCTGTGGAGACATTTTGGGCTACACCTACTTCACCTTCAGATATTGCATTCATCTGGCCTCTTCCCTCTCACTTCTTTTAGGAGATGTGGTTTCTTCATTATTTTGGGTGCTACTTCATTATGGAGGGCTATGTGTTCTATTTATTCCTCTATTTTAGGGGGTTTCATTCATGTATATTTGTTATGGATGGTGTCCTGGGGGGGTCTTATGGAGTCCTCCATCTTTCATCACTTAATTTCTCTTTGAATTCTATTTTTGAGAGGATTTTCGTTCCCACTGGGTTTCCTTGTTTACCCCATTTAGTTTAGTTTTCATTGCATTTGTACTTGGGTACTTGATGAGGCCATTGCTGTCGGGACCCATCTTTGCTTTCATGCATCTTTTTCCTAGTGTTGTAGCTACTCACTAAGTTCATCTTAAAGGGGGGTGTTAGAGTAATAAGTTATTCCACTTAATTAATTTAATCATAATGGTTAATTAATTAAGTCACTTATTCTTTTAGGTTTACTTAACCTAAACTTAGGCAAATTAATAATTATTTATTAATTACTAAGTGTGTACACTGTTACGTATCAAAAATGTAAGTTTGAACCATGAGATATTGCCAAGCTCTCACAATGCTATTGGCCAAATAATAGGGCCAACCAGTATAGTTGAACCTTCTACTCTTAAGGCTCTGCTAAACCTAGGCAGGTGTACCTATATGAATGCTACAGATTTTGAACTATGATTCCTGCTTGACTAAACTATCCACAATGGCAATTTAAAAGTGGAGAGATATGGTCTAAATTTGGTATAAATTGTATATGCAATATCTAATAAGACCTAGATTTGGTATAAATTGTATATGCGATATATAATAAGATCTAAATTTGGTATAAATAGTATAAGCAATATCTAAGGTGAAATTAGATATGTTTAGTTAATAGATGTTAAGTGAAATAAATAAAACTAAGTGATGAGAATAAGGGAGACCAGTGCCTTGTTGGGTAAATGGACTCAAATGAAAGTCTCAGATGAGTGGCTTTTATCTAGAAAAATCTCTAATTGTTTGGTATATAAATGTGAGTTTACAACTAGTATAAACATGCAAGAATTTGACTAATAAACCCTACTTGAGGTAGAATATTAATCCTAATTATCTGATTCTTCTTACAGATCCAAATAACATTCCCAGATTACTATAATTGACTAAGGAATTTAATTCTTCTTTGAAGAACCCGATTAATCAAATCACATAGATACAACAAATGTGCACTGATAAATTGAATATATACTTGATATTCCAACTTAAATAACCAAGAAACATTGAGTTGGAGATAATCAAATAATTGTAGAAAACTCAACAAACAATTGATACTAGAATATAGCTACCAACTCAGAGTCTTTCATTATATTTTTCAAATCTTATACATGCAACATGGTCCCTTCCAACATTCTAAAAATATTGTGTCTCCTACTATCTAATTTTCATCTGATCTCTCTCTAATATTACAAAAAATGGATATTTATATATCAACCGCTTGAAAAGATGCGTCCTTTCAAAAATGTCTTAAGCATGAAACACTAGCAAGATTAAAATTAATTAAGCTTTGTTAAGCCATAAATGAAATATCGACATTTGATCTATGTAGTCTCAGTGCTCATGTGTATCTACATCTCCTAATGCATTCTAGATCATGATCTCCATCATCACCATCCTTTCATTTTGCTCGCATGCTTCATCCAGTGTTGCATCTTTCATAGTAGTCGTCTTTAAAATCTCCTGCAACATTAATTCACTCTCATTTTTCCACACAGCCATTTCTTTTAATTTTCCTCCACCATCAAGGAATGTATTCAATCTATTTTCGGTGGCTTCTATTAATCCTTTCTCATCCCCTTGTAACTCTTCAAATAATTCTCTGTGCTTATCCATAAAATGATTAGCATCCTCAATCATTGCATTGTCAAGAGTACCTTGCTATTTTATTTCCTTGATTTTCTCTTGGATTCTATCATCCATCCTTTTATGTTCTTTTAATGCATGAAAGTTATGTGAGTTTTTTCACCAAAGCTTTTTCAACCAAGTGGCTAAACTGGCTTGCCTCTTTTTTATCATTGCTACAAGTGTGTCATATTTTCCTTGAGAATATGAACTTGACCCCTCCCAATGATCATTTTCTTATGAAATTTCACCTTGGATGAGTAGCTTAGTTGGCCTTGTTGTAACACTTACTAAATCCTTTAGACACTCATTTCCTCTTAGCATTCTTTCATTATTTGTTTTGTACATCTCCTTTTTCTTGATCAATGCCTATATTTGGGCCCTCTTCAATTTCACTACATTAATCCCAATCTTTGTTGTTGCAAATAGATCAGACTCACCAGCCTTTAAAGTCATAACATGTCAAAATTCCTTTCAGTATCAATGACAATCGACCTCTTGTGAGTTGGATACAAGGCCCAAATCATTAATGTCTCATCATCTGGGTTGTATTTTGATCTTGCATAAACTTATGTCACCTTTTCTAAGTTGAGCTTCTGTGCAGTATTATTTTCTTTTAGGAAAATGTCGAAGAATAATGCAGAATTGAGGTCTAATCTTGGGGAAATCATGACACCAGCCTTTTCTAACATTTCCCTCCCTTTCTTGGGCATCATACTTGTCATCTCTTTCTCTACATCATCTCGCAAACTTATCAACAATTGTTCTTCATTTCCTAATGTGACATTTTCAACTAGTCCTCTTATGTGTTTTCCATTTTTTTTACATAAAAATGATTTAAATTATGAGTATTTTATAAACTCATCATCTACTACAAAATATTTGTATTCCTCATCTCTTGTATCGGGATCTTCACTTTCCTTGATACTTAATTCTCTAGCAGAATAGGTGTAGTCCTGAGTTCTTGTCTATGATACCTTACCAGGTGGACCTTGTGACCTATTAGCCTCTGAAGCTTCTTCACTAGAGGACAAAAGCTCTATATCTAGAAACTCTTGATTATGGTGTTCAATCACCATCTCTACCTCTTCTACTTCCAAGTTTTTGATCATGTCATCAAACTGGTAGGGCACATGGTGATACCCTCCAAAGTTTATCTTTTGTTTAGCATAATAAATATACCCCTCTAGATCAAAAAAATTCCTCAATGGTCCTCTTCTCATATTATACCGTAATAACTTATCAAGAATCAGATTGTATCCTTCCTTTGCTAGCACAGTAAAGTCACCAAAACATAGTGTACTGGACATAAAATCCTGCTTTCCAAAAGAGCTTAAATTCATGACACTGGAGAAAACCATTTGCCTAACAATTTCTAAGTATGCAATCCGGTCTGGAACTGTTTTAGGAAAAATAAATGGGGTATCTTCAAATCTATAAACCCTAATCATGGTGGCATTTTCTAAGCAATACCAATCCCCCCAATTGTGGCTAATTGCTCCATTAAAATCTTTAGGTCTAAGAAACCTCCTTATTTCATCAGATAAATAATAGTCACATGGATGATTATAAAACTTGTACAATGGTTTTACAAAGTATTCTTCAAAATGTACAAAACTAGAATTAGCAAACCTGTTGTCCCAAACAGCAGTCCATGACTGAATAGGCAATGACTTGCCTTCTTTATCAAATTGTGAAATTCTCAATTCCTAGGGCCACAACCCTAATTCCTGTCTGAAGTATAACACCAAGTGCATCAATAATGAATAATTCCTGAGGTGTAGGACATAGGCTCTACTTTTTATTGCCATCAACCCAGTATCAAGTTCCTTAAACACATATGAGGCATACTCAAAAGGCCTAGAATTGTGATATTGAATATCTACTGCAATCACTATGGGCACAATTGCCATATACTCTGAGACTTCCATCACCAATATTTGTCC
This sequence comes from Sequoiadendron giganteum, assembly GCA_007115665.2. NCBI lineage: Eukaryota > Viridiplantae > Streptophyta > Pinopsida > Cupressales > Cupressaceae > Sequoiadendron > Sequoiadendron giganteum. The sequence continues at coordinate 541,959,600 of CM021107.1, read as the reverse complement.
CACTGAGAAATATGTGTACTTCATATAGGGCTTGAAAAGATCTACATGGAATGGTGGTCCCTCACTATCTTCCATCAGAATTGGTTTACCACCATGCCTAATTATATGTAAGGGTAATCTCCAACCCCTATAAATGGTGTCCATCCTTCTGAATTCCTTTTCAAGCTTTTCACCTACAATCTTTTCGTTGCACATCCCTTCTAATTTAAAAACCTCACATATTGCATTTTTTGATAAATGTATTAATGGGTTCCCAAACATATAACATATGGATTTATGTTTAGGATTATAATATCTGGCCATCAATTTCACTAGTTTGACATCGACAAAAACATTAGGGCAAACTAGTTTACCTAGATTAAGCTTTAATGGGTTACCTACTGGCTCAAAACGATTCCTCCAATAGTAATGGAAGATGAAAAATTCATAGCCTCTAATTGGGGTCCAAACATCTCCTATGAATTTACATTTATCATCTAATTTATCTACTTTTTCCCTAAGTTGTACAGAACGTCTAGAGTTAGGTCTGAAACCAGGTAGCTGGTCTATGAGATCCTGGTTCAATTTTCGTTCGGTGCCCTCTAGCTGAATTTTATTTTTCTATTTTTTTCCTTTTGATTTCTCTGAACCAGTGCTTTCCATTCTTCAAAATTTACAAGATTCAAGGGATGAAGAACTTACTATACTTCACCTATAATTCCAAGTTGAACGAATTCCCAAATCCTTTGCTCGTTCCTCTGCTCTCCTTTGCTGCCAACTCCACAAAAAATGCTTTTAATTGAGTTTGCCTTGATTTGAAAAATATTTTATGCTTCATGGCACCATTAATATCTTGGCTAAGACATGCATGAAGCAGGCTTTCTGAAACTCTCATTGTCACATCATATGGCATATTGGGAAGACATTTCAAATATTTTGCTGATCCTTTCATTCGAACGTTTACCAACATTCACACACCCGCTAGGACATCTTGTAGTTCCTTCAATACCTCTAGTCTCGCCGATAGTTTTCTTTTTAGTTTTTTATATTACCATGACTCCCACCAAAGCAAACCTATCACCATGACTTAACGAATCGAGCAAACAATCCTCTATTTCATTTTGAAGGTATGTGTCTCACCAAGATATTCTTTTTGTCAATTCAAGTTGCTAAGACAAAATAATTGTCTTATCGATGAAATAATACTCGTTGTGACCTTCCTATATCTCCCCACTGAGGTTTATCTCACTAATACCTTTCCTACCTGGGTGAGACCATGAACATTGTCCCTCTGATAGTTCCTTTTCCCAAATATGTTGTCACTTCCAATCCTATTGATATACCATAGAAGGTTGGAAAGATTCCCCGAATTCTTCTCGGCATCATTGTCTCATCGAACGAATCCTCCTCTCCTTTATTGGAAAGACCAGTGAATCTCTCAAGCTGTCTTTTGGAACCTCACTTTGATGACTCTAGTCTGGCAGATACATTTTCTTGTGCTCCAAGCAGTGAGATATATATGAGCTCGATATGACCTCACACCGTCATGCCAATAACCATTGTCCCGCCGATAGAAACTGTGAACCTATGTTCTCCTGAAATTTATCCTCATTAGCATAACACAACTGATTTCTTGCTGATATACTGAAAGAGATGTGCATTAGTTTCGGTGAGACCTGCATCATCTTATGCCGATATGTTTCATATATTAAATATTCTGGGTTAGATAAATTTTATGGGACCATATGATAAAAATTGACCGGACCTTGGTGAGTATGTTATGTGAAGAAAATTTTACACTTGTAGTGTGGATTCTTTGGGAAACTAATGAGCATGAATGGCCAATCAAATTTTTTTGAAATTTTATAGTTTTATCATTGGCTTCGTCTAGGGATGAATGATTGTGAGATCATTGCAAGGATCCAGATCTTTGGGTGAGCAAACCAATTATTTCAAGGTCATGGATTTATGAGAAGGAAAAAATGAAAACAAATGGAGATGAACATGATCCTATACTACTGTACATGGAGAAAAATTTAAATAAAGGAATCCCAGCATTGTCCATGTACTAGCAATTCCTGTACCTTTTATCTCCTATACTACTGTGCATGGAAAAATTTCTGAAAGGTTTGTTAAGGGTTGTCCATGCACTGGAAACCTTTAATCCTCTGTAATTTTCAAGAGAAAAAGTTCTTTAAAAATTGCCCGTGTACAAGCAACTCCTTCTCTTCACCACTCATGTTTTGTAAGTAATATGAATCCTCTCCTCTCTTACCAACAACAACAAACAGTCCTAAACACAAAGCTTCAAATTTCCCATATTTTCCTTTCTCCTAGCACCTGGAATTCCACATCAATACCAGATCATTTTCTTTAAACTTTCTATCTTTTGCCTTTTTATCAAATAAATACTTCATTTTTTCTTGTAACTTTTTATTCTGGTTTTGAGCTAGTCTTCTTATCTCATCAAACTCTACTAGTTGTTCCATTCTTTCCTCCATTGGCTCTGGAACTTCTATGTCTTCTTGAAGGATAAATTTGTAAACTGGCAACAGATTGTGTAAAGGCATTCTAGCTTGTGTTCCATACACTAGTTCAAATGGGGATTTTCCAATTGCCTTTTTTACAGTAATCCTATCAGCCCACACAACCATCTTTAATTTTGAATCCCAAACCTTTTTACTTCCGCCTAGAATTCTCCTTATGATTTTTAGAAGGCTTTTTTTGTTGGATTCTCCCTGACCATTAGCTTGTGGATGGTAAGGAACAACATAAGAAACATTGATACCATGTGCACTGTAGAAAGTATTAAACTCATCAGATCTGAAACACATCCCATTGTCTATAATTAATCTTAATGGTGTACCAAACCCGATAATAATGTCATCCATCAAAAAATTGATCACAATTTTACTCGTTGCTTTCTTGGTTGGGATTGCTTCTACCCATTTGGAAAAATAATCAGTGGCTAAAAGTATCCATTTATGTCCTCCACTTGATTTCTCTTATATATCCCCAATAAAATAAATCCCCCATTGATGAAAAGGGGCTTCAACCTGCATAGGTCTAAGTGGTAAAGGTCCCTGATATTTCATTTTTCCTGAAAACTTCTGACATGCCTCACACTTTCTCACATATGAAAAATCATCATTAAAGACTTTTGGCAAGTAATAACCTGCCCTCAAAATCTTATGTGCAGTTATCTTTGCAGAATAATGGCCTCCACAGACCCCTTCATGTATTTCTTTTAAAACATGTTTATCTTGTGACTCATGTAGACACAACAATAATATCCCATCCCTGTTCTTCCAAAATAAATCACCTTCTATGAATACATATTTAGATTCCTGTAGTTTCAAAGTTCTTCTCTAGTTATCACTAAATTATTCAAGGCACTTCATGTTTCTGAGGTAATACATGATGTTTGTATACCAAGGTGTATGATCAATACTTGTAATTGCATTTCCTTCATCTTCTACATTGCAAATTTGATTTGCTTCAATATTTTCTTTTGCCATTAACTTGGCCAAACCTTGACCTCTTACCAATTTGGTAATTTGTATTTCAATATCAAATTCCTAGATTTTATTAATCCACCTGCATCTCTTCCTTGTTACTTCTGACTATGTTAAAATGTCCTTAACAACTATGTGAGGAACATAAGCAATAACTTTGGCTCACACAAGATACGGTCTAAAAGCTTTTGTGGCTTTTACTAATGCAAAGGCTTATTTCTCCATTATATCATATTTCAATTCTAGCCCTTGCAATGATTTACTAAAGAAGGACATAGGTTTCTCTTGACCATTCTCATCTTTTTGTAACATAATAGCAGCTATAGTGTGTAAGGAAGCAAATGAAAATATGTGAAAAGGTTTTGGAAAATCAGGATATTTGAGGACAGGGGCTTCTTTGATGGATTTTTTGATGGATATAAAAGCTTCCAATGCTTCTAGGGTTCATTCTATTTTTTTTCCCTTCCTCAGCATTTTTGATATGGGTTTAACAATTTCAGAAAGGTCAGACACAAATCTCCTAACAAAGTTAATCTGTCCAAAAAATGATTGGATTGCTTTGACAGTTTTAGGAATAGGAACCATATCTATGGCCTCAACCCTCTCATGATCTATTCTAACTCCTTCTTTTGACACAATGTGCCCTAATATTTTTCCCTCTGTGACAAAAAAATGACATTTTTTAGGGTTCAAACTAATGCCATACTCTAAACCTTTAATGATTTTTTTTTTGAGATGTTCTACATGATCTTCAGCCCTTTTTGAGTAAGAAGTAAGGTCATCTTGATACACTACCGTTATAGCATTAATCAAGTCTGCAAATGCTAAGTCCATAGCTCTTTGAAAGGTTTCCCCCGCATTTGTGAGACCAAATGGCATTCTCACATAGACATATGTTCCCCATGGAGTTGTAAAAGTTGTCTTCTACTACTTAGATTCCCTGACTTTAACCTGATTATAACTAGAGAAACCATCCATCATAGATAACAACTCACACCCTGTTACTTTATGCAGTATAGCTTCCATATTAGGTAGAGGGTAATTATCTTTGAGGGATGCCACATTTAAATTTATGAAGTCCACACACAGTTTGATATCTTCATTCTTCTTTCTCACATGAACTGGGTTTGACACCCATGTTGAATGCTTGACCGGTTTGATGATACCTCCATCTCTAAGCTTCACCAACTCAACCTGCATTTTTGGTTCCAATGTAGGGTTAATAGGTCTTTGTTTCTACCTAAATGGTTTTGCATCTGGTTTCAATGATATTTCATGTTGAAACAAGTCCTCCCTATATACCTTGAGGTCCTCATAAGACCATGCAAACACATGTTTATATTTTCTTAATAATGAAATTAGAATTCTTTGAACAGTCGGACTTATTTTCTTCCCAATATATGCTTTTCTTCCAGCCAGTTCGGTCCCTAAATTTACCTCTTCAATATCTTCTTTCTTGACTGGTGTCTGTTTCATGAGGGATCGATCATTTCTATCATATACTCTTTCCAATGCTACTAATCCTTTGGGAAGTTTATTAGTTTTAAGTTGTAAGACCTTCCTCCCGAATACTATTTGCTCTCCATCTATTTCTTCTACAAAGGAATTGAAATCAATTTCTTTAGCCTCATATTGATCTATACAGTGAAGGAATTTCAAAAGGTCACTATCATCATTAAAAACCTGCCAACTGTATATATTTTCAGGTGCAACAGGTCTTGTTTTAAACTCAATTTGAGATACTCATGCTAGTGTGATGTCATCTTTTCTCAGTGCTACATTGGCTAGGAAGTCTACCATTATGTTTTTCTATCTATCCACCCAATCAATGCAGAAATCGTCAAATAGATCGATTGTATCCCATATTGCATTCTTGTATTGCTTCAACCTTTCATTCTTTGCAACATATTTTGATCTGATTTGTGACACAACCAGCTCAGATTCTCCAAAAATAGCTAATAGTTTAATCTTGTGCTTAACAACCATGTTCAAACTAGTTAATAAGGCTTCATACTCCACCACATTTTTTGTACATTCAAATGCCAGCAAAAATGAATATTTAAATGTTGTACCTTCAGGCGATATGAAAACTATCCTAGCTCCATTACCTTCTTGGCTACATGCCCCATCAAAATACATTTTCCATACCCTTTATTGATTTTAAGAAATATGTTTATCAATTGGATCTTTGTTCACTAACTCAGGCTAAGATAATTCTACTCTAGAACTACCCAAATCTATATCACAAAAGAAATTGAATTTCTCTTGAGGAACATACTCAACAATTTGATTCATTCTTGGCTCCCTATACAACTTGACCGCTTCACCATTTACTGGTATAGTGGCATATGATAAATCGAACTGCACATTACCTCCTACTTTTGCAGTCCATTGTCTTGAAAAAATCATTCCAAACAAGGTAGGTGTGTCCATTACAGTTATATCAATATTGTAGGTAGCTTGTGGGTAAGTTTCTAATCTTACTTCCACATTTTTCATTACTCCCATGATCGGAATAGGCCTGCTATCCATGGCATAGCATTTACCTCCTTCCACATCTAGCCACATACCAAGTTGATTCATTACCCCTATTGACATAATATTCATGGAACCACCTAGATCTATCATGCAATTTCTCACTAATTTTCCACTTATGAGTAGGGTGGTAAAAAATGGGTCAATATGTGGTGTATTCATTAAGGAGGCCTTTGGAACTTTTATCTCCTTCCTCTTATTAGTGATTTTAGGGACCTCCTTATTTTCAAGGTTTATATTTTGATTCCCATTAGACATCAATTGTATGGCACCTTCCCTATATTCCTTAATCCTCATCATTTCAAGTAATGGGACAAAAATTTTTAGTTGAGATAAGGCTTGTACGAAATCCAAGGATGTACCTTCAGTTCTGATCACCTTCTTTGGTATTATCAATTCTCCTTTGTTTTCTACCTTTTCCCCTTTGCATGTTTGACTTGGATTTTGTTTATCCATGGGGACTTCCTTACCTTCCTCTTTAGGAGCACACTTTTTTTCTCTTTTATCAGATTGCTTATCACATGTCCTCTTTGATATCTCATTTGATACCTTTTTATTTTTTACAAACATTCCTCTAGGGACAACCTCATCTTCGTTTAATGTTTTGTTCCTCAATTGATATTTACTTCTGGCTTCCTCCACCGCTGCAATAGTCAATATTTTAATCTCTTCTTCACTCAGTCTTGTTGATGGTGAAAATGATAGAAACAACGTTAAAATAGAATATTCCTACTCTATTTCTCCTAAAAAAGAAAGACAACATATAGTAGCCTAACTCCCAAGGTCCTCGTAGCTGGTTCTCAACTGTCTAGTGTCACTCAAATGGTCCATGCAACTGTAATATTCAACGGGCCTATGCTGGTAACAAGGAATACAAGCAATGACTTGTTCATCGAGTTTAATAAAGAAATGGGGTTTTAAATAAAAGAAAAAGATAGATCAAAGGGTAAACCAGTAAACATGAATGAAACTTATCTAGCATCCAGACATATATCTTCAACAATGAATGTTTTCCAAATAGATCAAGTAATCCAAAGCATGACACAATTTACAGAATAATCCATACTATTGCATACATCTAAGGTGCTTAATTAACATCACAGTCACACATCACAAATACCTCAAAGATTCCAAAAGAACACACATTCATTCATCGCCAAGACCATAGATCAACAAACTTCAATAAATTCAATTCAATGATAATCTAATGAGATAATCCTTAAATATGGTTTCTTCTAATGACTTTCATCACATAAGAAACTACTATACTTCAACACAATCACTAGCATTTAGATAGATTATAACTCATCGGCCTTATCAAGTAAAACTTAATTCTAACACCATATTGCATAAACCTGTAACTTTATTTAACTATAAAAATGAAGTAACAATGTATCTCTGTAACAACTATCAAAAATTCTATCTCCTAATATCAGGTGGCCAAATCTATTCTCTATTAACCCACCCTTACAATATGATACCACATGGGTATTTATAGATGTAGAAAATTCGGAAGTCCCCTTCTATTTTAAGTTAAATCCACCTTTTCAGGAATTAAAGCCTTCTTGGAAACTCAGATTAATTTGATCTCGAGTTCCTTACATTAATATATTCAACTAAACTGAAGAAAAGAAAATAGAAGAGAAGAGAAAGCTATGCGCCTCAAACTGCCAGTCCTGCATGCAACATGCAAAGAATCAAAAGCCATGCATGCATGAGATTCTCATGTTATTTTTCCCTTTGCTGCTGCTCTATTTCATCAGCCTTTGACTTAGCTTCTATGCGTTGTTGCTGCAATATGATATCAACTTGTATCTTGGCATCAAATATCTTTTGTTTCTCTATTGCTGCAGCAAGTGCTTCATCATCAGCAGCCTTCTTGGCCTCTTCAAATAACGCCCACCGATTCCCTTCTGTCAATACCTATTTAGTATCCTCTTCTAAAGGCATATTTTCTTGCACATCCCTCTCTGATAGAGTCTCATCAAAATTTGTTCCACCATCATGAATTTCTACCTCCACTTCTTTTCCCTTCATAGGTTCAACGATATTATGAAGAGTCCCTTTTTTCACTTCTTCACTTTGCTGCTTTGCATGTGGAACTTGAGTAGAGGACTCACCTAATGTAGGTGTTGAAACTATAGATCCTATTTGGGCATCTCCCTCTTGTGTCTTTGGTTCATCTTGAACTGCTGCTTCAAGCTCTATTTCTTCAATATCTGGAGGGAGGAACTCCAAAGGCTCCTTGGGAGGTGTCTTTCTCTTCATCCTTTTATATCCTTTCCCCTTTTTAGGTGCTGGTCCTTGAGGAGTTTTGATTCTTAGAACCACCCATTGAATGCTCCTATACAAAACTGTCCTCCCTATTTGCTTTATGTCAATGGTTTCCTCACTGTCCCAATGTTTAAAGATTCATATGATGGATCCAATACAACTCCATCATCCACCAATGTGTCAGGAATGTCACTTCTAATTCCAAGCTCTGCCATGAGTGAGATGGATAACCTCTCATAATTATTTTTCCTCAAGTCTTACTCATCCTGCCGGTCACTCCAGAAATCTTCCAATAAATTGAAATGCTTATCAAACACAGAAGGCAAAAAAGAAATCATCTTACCCTTTGAGTCGAAGTACTTTTGAGTTGTATATAAACCTAGCTTTAAATGTATCAACTCACTACACACTACCTTTGCTCCCACAAGATGCTGACAGTTGTATTCACCCAACTTCATGGGGAACTTATGACATCTTGTGTTGTGTTCCAATCCAAACTGGGCATTACCCCCAAGATCTTGATAAAAAAATTCCATCAACACTATCCTATTATTGCAACATCTTGGCAAAAAATGTCGATGACCTTCAAATCCACCTAGCCTGAAGTATGTGAACCTAGGGTATTGAATGTATCAACATCGCCATTCAGTGATAAATGCCATAGCTTCTTGGCTCAACTTGTATCCAGTATCTACATTCATTTGGTTGATGATCACATATATAAATGCATTATTAACCCTTCTTAGTTGTGTTTCAGATGCCTGTAGAGATAATTGATCATAATGGTCCCACACCTTCTTTTGTCCATCTAACTCTCTCAATATTCCCACTCTCTTTAAACTTGGAAATATACCTCCTCTAGCAGCTGCATAAAGGATATAAGAAGTCATAGAGAAACATTTGGTTTCCCTTATCCTTGTCAATTGGTGATGTATAGCATCTGATACCACCATTGGCCAATCAAACTATTGTTTTCCATTCAAGATAGTTTGTATGAAAGGAAACATCCACTCCTGGAAGTGAAATGCATCCCTCTTCCCAAATTCCCTAGCCAACATCATGATCAAATCTGATACTTCTTTGTAGAACTCTCTCCTCTTTGGTTGATCATGAAGTTTGGTTAGAGATTTATTTTTTTTCTTCAACCATTTTTAATTCAGGTGAGCCTTGTTGGATAATTTGTATTTGTTGTATTTCTCCATAGCTTCAACTACCTTCAACTGCACCAAATTCTTTGGATCCGGGACACTAAACATAGTTTGAAATATTTGTGGGGTGAGATCAATAATCACATGGTCCTAAGAATCCATACACTGCCTAGTGGCTAGATTGTAAGCACTGGCTACTGTCATAATTAACTCCAGGCATTGGAAAAATATAGGAAATAGAGTGATATGAGCTAATCCAGACTCAACAATTATTTGTACCCTTGGTGTTATATCTTGAGTGAATGTTTCCAAATAAAGCTCCTCAAAATTATATGAGCCCATATTTGTGTCAGTGATGTCTGACCAATCTGATTCTACTTTGCTTGTCGTGACCACAAGACTCCTGTGGTTATACCTCAAGGTATAGGGTAACTGTTCTAGCTTGATCTTCTTGGGCTTAGTTGTTGTCTTTGATGTTCCTACAGGTCGGCTCCTTTGGGAAGCTTCTGCTGATGTCCCTAACATTCTTTAGCTTTCCTGCAACAAAACATCTAGTTAGATCATTGAATAAACATCACAAAATATGCCTTAAAATCATACCTTTCATACATACATCGAACGCAGAACCAGGCATAAAACCTTATTTACAATCTTTTTCAAACACATTGTCGGGCTCAAAGCCAAAACTATTATTGGTGTTTCAATAATAACCAGTGTGCTCATAGTCAGAACTGGAATAGTGATTGGAACCGGAACCGAAATGGAAACTGATTTGGTTTCTTTCATATTTTCTATTTTCCTATTCCGTTTCGGTTTCGATTCTGCTTCTGCCTAGGTTATCGCTATTTTTAAATAAGGCTTCTCACTATAAGCGGAATCAGAGATGGAATGGAAGATGGAATTGACACCAATTATAACATACGCCCAAAATCTAAATCAATTTCGATCCCGCTTCCACCTAGGTTGACCATGATATCATAAATGATTTTAACAGTTTAATGCATAACTTCATGATTAAGGACTAGGTCATTTTAAACGCAAAGGGGCTTAAATATAACATGATAAGACCATTCCCATATGATTGTGAGGCAACTGTATTTTTAGGGCATCATATTTAACATTAAACGCGAACACAAAAATGAATTAAGAAATGCTAAACTAAAACCCTCGATATAAAAAATAGGGCATGAATTTAACCCTTCCTATTTTTACCAAATGAATGTGCAACAAAAACCCTAAGTAAAAAAAAAAGATTTAGCCAACCTAATTTAAACCACACAATTAAAATCCAACGCAACACGACGCGATCACAACAAAAATATGAAAATGACTGTGCCCTAAAACAAAGAAAACCATAAAAAAAAGCCAATAAATAAACAAATAAAGAAAGAGAAACCAATCATGCAAACCTACCAAGAATCATGAATCTACCTAAAGAAAAATGATCCAACACGAATAGAAACAAGAAAACATGACAAATAAATAAAAGAAAGAACGAGATTAGGAACCCTACCTTGAATGCAAATAAAAAGGCAAACCACTTGAAGCAATCCACAAGCAACTATCTCTCCTCAATTGATTCACTCTAGAAAAGCTCCACTACTGCTCTACTTCACTCTTTGTTTTCTTAACAGTAATAATGATAACCATTCATTTAATCCCTAATTAAGGTAAAACTCAGAGTTTCTACCTACACATGGTAGCTGTCATTAATGCATTAAAAGCAGTAGAGCAGAGTCAGAACTGGAGAAGAACTAACACATCACTACAGTGTGACTTCAGCAAAAATTCAACGACCAAGCAAAGGCAGGAGCGGAATCAGAATGAAAAATGGATTTGGAAATTTGAGTAATTCCCAACTTAGTTCCGGTTCTGGGTCCGGTTCCACCAACAAAAACAAAAGTGAAACAAAAAGACTGACACAGGAAAACATAACATAAAAACTTAGTCTAAAACAAAAGTTTGAAAAGTGGAGGCAAAAGTGGGATGAGATTTGATTTTGAAATTTTGAATAAGCACCGACTCAACTTCCACTTCGGCTCCGGGTCTGACAAAGACAGAACAAAAAGTTTAAAAGAAAGACCATTGGGATGGGACTCAGAATGAGGTTTGAAAGTAATTTCAAAACCCGATTCAGTTCTGGTTCCGATTCCGACAGACTAAACCAAAGAAAAACAAAGTGTTGGAAAATAAAAAACTCCAAACTTTGTTTGAAAAACAACCAAGGATAAAAAAATAAAGCGGGACCCATTTTGACCAAGGCAAAAGATGGGATGGTTATGCAAGGCATAACAAATGGTGACTCGGCTGGAAAAATCATTTACCCATTTTCAAGATACCCAAAGAAAATTTTAGTCACCCTAAAACTACTTAGTTTATGAAGCATGCTAACTTGAATAAGATTAGATATATATTGGATAAGTTTGAGCTAGAATCTCAGATGTATGTGCTCATGAGTTATTTATGAATCTGAGTGTGTGCCTATATTGTGCATCATTCTTTGTAAATACTTTCTCTGTTCGTAAACAACTTATACCTAAGATTCAAGCTACATAGGTTGAGTCTTTTAACTATTGTGCAATAAAATCCTGGGAATTGCTCTACTGCCAGACAGGCATCCATAGCCCCGACGGAGCTACCTCTAGTTCTCTCAAAGCATTTCTCTACTGCCAACTAGGCATCCATAGCCCCGATAGAGATACTTGATTACCCATTTGATATTGAGTTTGCCTTCTTCTTTCTCTCTTTTCATTTTCATTTTTAAAAAAAAAAAAAAACCTTGCTTGTGGAAATCTTTTATGCACCTTCCTCAATACTCAGACATAATGAATCTGAAACATGGGTTGAGAACTACTATGCATTTCATGATAGTCTTGGAATCGAATTTTTCACTTGAATCAAAGGATAGAGCCACTCAAAAATAAATAGGTACCTACTCATGCAGATGTTTTCCTAATTTGGTGACAAAATTTTGATCATAATTCATGAGATATTCACAATGTATCTTCTATCCTTAATAACTTTTCAAGCCCAAACTAGAATGGTCATAAAACATGAGTTTCAGAATGAAATCCTTTTCAGTGATGATAAAAAAAATACCTAATCCGATTTGTCTCCTAGTACCAATAGCATACTCTGAATAACAACCCCTTGACTTGAGATGAACAAAATGAGGATCCCTAATGAAACAAGACAAAACAAAACAAAACAAACCAAGAAAAAGAAACAAACAAAACACAAAACTAAAACAGAAACTTAATTACATACGATACAGTATAATACATTTTCTTTAAAAAATCAGACCTTCTATGCACCAAAATAATGCTTGAGAAATTGACCATTAACTGGTAATAGAACTGGCTCTCTTGTTAAGGTACTTAAATGAAAAAAATTATCTCCTAGTATTTCAGCCACTTGATAAGGACCTAACCAAAGTCTATCAAACTTCTGGTGATCTCCTTTCTTTTCTCTAGCCTTAGCCCATAGTAATACAAGATCTGATATCCTATAAAAAATTATCTTGGCCCTTTTCTCAAACCAATGCTTGACAACAACCTGATTCTTAGAGAATTGCTGCAAATCAGCATCTCTTTTCTCTTCCATGTTTAGTAAATTAAGTAATCTAACCTCAGTCCTATCATCCTTAGTATAAAATTCTTGCATGAACTTAAGAACAGGTATCTGTAAATGGATTGGGAAGACAGGGTCTTGGCCATAGACTAACTTAAAAGGTGAGTTTCCTAGAGCTGCTTTGATTCTGGTTCAATCTACCCATAAGGAAAATCTCAACTGGGTGTGTCAGTCCCTAGGGTTGTTCTCTAAAAAATTTCTTATTACTTCCAATAATTTTTTATTCATGGACTCAACCACTCCATTTCCCTAAGAATAGTAATTGGAAGAATACTTCAAAACAATTTTATGTTCATATGCCCATGAAATGAATTCAGCAAAAGAAAAAGTAGGGCCATTATCACATACCAGAGCAAATGGAACTCCAAACCTGGTTGTGATGTTCTCATTCAAAAACTTGATGACCACCTATGTGGTACTATTCTTGCAAGGCTGGGCCTCAGTCCAGCGTGTGCAGTAGTGAGTTGCAGTCAAGATGAATTTATGACCTACAGAAGAATTTGGATTAATTACACCTAAAAAATCCAAAGCCCATTGTGCAAACGGCCTTACCTCATATACTGGTTGCAAAGGCATTGCAGGATTTATTTCTCTAGGTGCGGAAGTTTGGCATACATGACAAGTATGGACATGTTGATGTGCATCCTGAAATACATAGGGCCAATAATAGCCTAATCTTAGAATCTGATAAGCCAAAGCATCAGCAGATCCATGCCCTGTTCCATGTCTTCCATGAAACTCAGAAATAGCATGCTTGGCCTCTTGCTGATCCAAATAGCGTAGGTAGATTCCTTGAAAATTCTTTTTGTAGATGGATCCCCCTTTTAGCATGTAGTGATCACTCTTCATCCTTAATGCTCTCCTCTGAGTAGCATTCATTCCTTCTATACATTTGTTATTAAGGAGGAATAAAATTAGATCTTTATACCAGGGATCCTTTGTAAATGATTGGACAGTGTATTGTTGACAAGTGATATTTTTGTCCACATCAGCCATTGCTTTTGACAAACCTTGCCCTTGAAACAAGTTTCATTGGGTGAATTTCTAATTCAAACTCCTATAATATTTCCATCCACTTCCCTCTTCGTTCTCCTAATTCACTTTGCATCCGAAGGGACTTCACAGTTGGATCTGGAACTATGGCCATTACTTGACTTCGAATTATGTAATGTTTGAACTTCTTTACCACTCATACTAATGCAAAGGGTTTTTTTTCTAGTGGTGAGTATCTCCTCACTCTCTTCTCTTTGTTGTGTTAAAACAACTGCAAATGAATGGTTAGATGCAAAAGAATAGATATAGAAAGGTTTTAGGTAATCTAGGCTTGTCAAAATAGGGGCCTCAGATATAGACTAGTTGATCTGCATGAAAGCAGATTTATCCTCTTCACTCCACTCAATTTTTTTGTCTTTCTTCATCATTTCATTTAGAGGTTTGATGATCTCCGCAAACCCTATTAGAAATTTCGTAACAAAATTGATCCTTCCAAAGAAGGACCTCATTTCTTTCTTGCTACCTGGCTTTGTCAATTTCAAGATGGCCTCCACTTGGTCAGGATCTATAGATATCCCTTCCTCTGATATAATGTGACCTAAGAGCTTCCCTTCAGATACTCCAAATACACATTTCTTTGGATTAAGAGAAACATAATATCTTATACATTTATTTAGAACCTTTTCCAGGTCAGCAGCATGGTCTTCTCTATTCCTACAGAAGATGGTTAAATCATCTACGTAAATAATAATGTACTTCCCTATCAGATCTTTAAAAGCTACATCCATTTCCCTTTGAAAAGTAGCACCAGCATTGATGAGACCGAATGGCATTCTCCTATAAGTAAACGTGCCCCATTTAGTGGTGAAAGTAGTCTTCATCCTATCCTCATGACTAACCAGGACCTGATTATATCCAGAATAACCATCCAAGAATTACATCATTTGGGATCCATTAACCTTTTGTAAAACTTCATCAAGAGAAGGCAAACGATAGTTATCTTTCTCAGAGGCCTTGTTTAGATTCCTAAAATCTACACATAATCTAATCTCACCATTCTTCTTGCAAACAGGAACTAAATTTTCCACCCAGGTAGAATGTCTAACCAGAAAGATTATTGTAGTGGATAAAAGTTTTTGTACCTCTTTCTAGATCAAGGGCTCAATTAGAGCATTGATCAGGCATTGCTTCTGGCTTGAGAGGTATGGTGTGAGTGATCACTGAAGTGTCAAAATTTTTTAAATCATCATAACTCCAAGCAATAGTTTCAATGTTCTACTCCAAGACCTTGATTATCTTGTCCTTGATTTCCTTAGGAAAAGTCTTTCCTATAAGAACATTCCTTTCTAGGCCTGAGTGAGTTAAATTAACAGATTCATACTTCCCACAATCACTCTCTGTAGGCACCGTTTGTCTAGCCCATGGGTCTGAGTCAAATATCCTCTCCAAACCAACCATCCCCTTTGGGATGCTATTACTTTTTAAATCCAATATCCCTTCTGGACTCTCTTTCTTAGGATCCAAATCTCCTTGATCTCTTTCAAATTCATCTATTATCTGCCCCTGAAAAACATCAGAACTTTCCAAAAAGGCCAATATATGTTGATCATCATCAAATACCTCAAAGTGTCAGACATTATCAGGAATAGCTGGGACTGAAATCAACTCAACAGAAAAAAATTTCAGATCATAATCTTGCATGGGTTCTAATGTGCTAGCAGCAACAACAAGAGCATCTTCAATTTTATTAGCCTCCCTAGGGATCAGACTAATCCCAAAAGCATCAAATCTTCTATTAAATTCCAAACTTTGTTTTTGTATGCAGCCAATCTCTTGTTATGACATGCATATTGGCTACGTACCTACTTTACAATCACCTAAGAATCTCCCATAATTGTGAGAGTAGTAAAGTTCTTCTTATGAGCAAACATAAGACCTCGAGCAAGTGCTTCATACTCAGCCACATTGTTTGTGCAACCGAACTGCAATCTATAAGAAGCAAAGTAAGTCTTCCCTTTCAAGTTAGTTAGCTCAATCCCTGCTCCACTTCCTACTTTAAATTTAGAACCATCAAACTTAAGAGTCCATAATTGGTCTTTGGCTGAGAGCTCTTTCTTTTTAGGGATAACAGGAGATGACTTAATTGAGATGTGTGGTAGCTCAGACTTTTTTTTGTCATCAGAAATTGGCCTAGGGAAAAGCTCATTTGAAGATTCTTCTATGTTTTCAACTTGCTCAGAAATCCCTTCTTGAACAAATTCTTGGGTTAAATTACAATCCAACTCATTTCTCATTAATGCCTTGAGTATTGGAAAAGTATCTAGAGCAGGTGTATTGAGTGGGAATTGAGACACCTCAGCCTTTTCTTGAATTTTAGAACTCAGAACCTGAGTCTGTTCCACTAATGAGGAATCTTCCTGTTGAGAGGGGCTAGTCCTAGTAAGGATGGTAGCGTCGTTGACTTGAAAAGAAAACTCATTGGTAGGGATATAGGGTTTCTCTTGACATATTTATTGAGGCTGATCTACATAACTTAATATATCTAGACATGATTGGAATGTTAAGTCCGAATGATTATGATAATGAATCCTACACCAATTAGGAAGTAACAAACCACTCAGATCAGTTTCTTCTCCTTAAACCATCTTATCTTATTGCAACTTACTTATTAGAACCTGTTGGTTGATGCAGATCATTGGGTCACTATGTTCAAGGGGCACTACATCCCTAGGATTAAGCACAGAGAAAGTAAGGACTTCCTCTTGTTTTTAAACTACTATCTCAGTCTCAAAGTATGCTACTTCATTTGAAGCATCATACTTTGTGATCATGTGCTTGAGTCTCAGTTCACTTTCAATCCTTATTTGTGTTGCAACCCCTTTCTAGGGTAACCACATGTGATAGAAATCCAAGGATAGATATCCCCCTATTCTTTTCATTAGCTCTCGACTTAGGAGCATACCATATGTTTATGGGATATCAGCCACTTGGATATCTATGTAGGCTAGATCCTTGGATTTGATCCAACCTGCACATGCATGTTCTTTACTTCTCCTATAACATTGACTTTAGTTTTATCCAATTGAATCACCTTCTTATTGGTTGGGATAGGACTTAATCCTAACTTCTTACATATTGAAAAAGGCATAACATTTCTCGATGCTCCAGAGTCCAATAAATAGTTGTGCAAATTCTTCCCAAAAATTCTTAAACTTAAAAGAAAAGGTGGGATACTGGTCTTACCTTTGTAAATGGCTGCATTTGTCTCCTTTGTTGGAGTCACTTTACCTTTTCCCTTTAAGAGATATTCCTTTTCCAAGGCTTTTAATACCACCTCACGTTGAGTTGGGCACCACTTCATGATGTCAAAGAATGACAAGGACGTATTTTGTCTTTGCAATTCTGCAATAAATTCAAATTTTCAATCATTCCTAACTTGGTATTTTGGAAAGGGAGGCGGATTACCTCTATTCTGAGAATCAGAAGGTCCCTTTGGTGGTGGCGGATTATTATTTGCATTCTGGTTAGGTGGAACCATGTTGTTGGGAGGTGCAAATGTAGTAAATGGGCCCTTATTCTGATTTCTCAGAAAGTGACCACCTTTAGAGTGAAAATCTTGGGCATCATATACATCCTCCTATGGCCCATTGTCTCCCTGCATGGGGAACTGATACTTCTCTTCAATTGTCTCATAAGTCATAGTAGTACTTACTAGCCCATTATCCTAATTGGAATTTCCTACTGGAGGATGGGAATTAGCTTTTGTAATTTTTACAATTTTCTCCATTTCAGGGCAATTAACCTAAGAATGTGCCATAGTATCATGTAATCTGCACCAATTAGTTAGGAAATTGAGGTCAACTACATTAGCAGTATGTGGTCTCTCCTCACCTGATTGATAGTTATGGGGAACTCCCCCATTGTTAGGTCCATTATTCCACTACCTACTATTGTTGTTGTTGTTGTTGAACCTCTGGTTATATCCTCTATTCTGATTTTGGTAATTTTGGTTAGAGGAATTTTGATTATGAAAATTGCAATTGGTGTTTTGACTACCATTCTGATTGGAGTAATTTCCCTAGTTGCTATAACCTCCTTGGTTCTGATAATTCTGGTTTTGGTTATGGGGAGGGTTTTTCCTAAGTTGTGCCATGTCATTAAACATCTGAGATAGAGTCTTCTTGAGAGTTTCTAGCTCACTAGTCAATTGAATAGTTTGTTCATTTTGCACATTTTACACTATGGCTGGGGAATGAACATGGGTTGATCCTCCCACTTGTTGTTGTTGACTTGGCGGTTTTTGGGAAGAATCTTGCATGCCATTGCCGACAAAGGGCATGGTAGGTAGAGCTTGTAAATCAGATGCAGGTCCATATGGGGAATAATACATCCTTGGGACAGTGTTGTACAATGGTGGGTTAGGCATCTGATAATTCATGGGAGGGAGACTTTTTCCTAAACTTCTTGATTGCAGACTTATATGTTGTTGCAATTTGATGGCCAAATAATACACTTTAGACAAAGAGTCTATTCCATTGGTAGCATAAGTCCTCTACAAAAATAGGCCAATTAAAGGATCAACAACTCTCAAATATGCCTATATGAAAATATTATCATCCACCAAGTAAGGGTATTGCAACCTACGAAACATCCTTTGGAATCTAGTATTGAATAGAGGTAGTGGCTCATGATGTTCCTTTCTTATGGTGGAAAACTGGTGAAGATGGTGGGGTCCACATAAACCCGAAATTGATTAATAAATGCATTTTCTAAATCTGTCCAACCCAGAATGGATCCCCGGGGTAGATTTAAATACCAGTTATATGCAATATCACCCAAAAAATAAGGAAGCAATATACATACCACATCCTGATGAACAACTTGATCATGTGTACAAGCATCATTGAATGCCTATGTATGCTCCTCAACAGTTCTTGATTCGCCATGTGTGTACTTGGGACAAAAAAAATTTGTGTTCTTTGGTAAGTCATGGATTCCAACTGGAATAGTCCCTAATGGACCAGGATTATTCACAAAGTAAGCCATGGGTGGGATTGGTTGAGAAAGTGGTGATATAGGTTGAATTGGTGGTGACACAGGCCGAATTGGTTGTGGTGATGTAGGTTGAATTGATAGTGGTGTTGGTGGATTTGGAGGAAATCCAGGTGGAGTAAGTGGTGGAGGTAATGTAGATATCTCTACCCTGTGAGCATGGGGTCTAGGTCTGACCGGGTTTTGAAGTTCTTCAAATGGTTCAAGATTAGTAGAGGATCTGAGAATCCTCTCGTATTTCTCTGATGAGAAAGACACAATGCGAGCCAGCTTGTTCCTTTAGGCCCTCCTTCTATCACCAGATCTGTTGATGGTAAAAATGACACAAACAACATTAAAACAAAATATTTCTACTATTTCTCCTGAAAAATAAAGACAACATATAGTAGCCTAACTCCCAAGGTCCTGGTAGTTGGTTCTCAGCTGTCTGGTGTCACTCAATTGGTCCATGCAACTATAATATTCAAGGGACCTGTGTTGGTAACAAGGAATACAAGCAATGACTTGTTCATCGAGTTTAATAAAGAAATGGGGTTTTAAATAAAAGAAAATGATAGATCAAAGGGTAAACTAGTAAACATGAATCAAAATTATCTAGCATCTGGACATATATCTTCAACAATGAATGTTTTCCAAATAGATCAAGTAAAACAAAGCATGACACAATTTAAAGAATAATCCATACTATTGCATACATCTAAGGTGCTTAATTAATTTCACATTCACACATCACAAATACCTCAAAGATTCCAAAAGAATACACATTCATTCATCAACAAGATCATAGATCAACAAACTTCAATAAATTCAATTCAACGATAATCTAATGAGATAATCCTTAAATATGGTTTCTTCTAATGACTTTCATCACATAAGAAACTATCATACTTCAACACAATTGTTGGCATTCAGATAGATTATAACTCATCGGCCTTATCAAGTAAAACTTAATTCTAACACCATATTGCGTAAACCTGTAACTTTATTTAACATTAAAAATGAAGTAACAATGTATCTCTGTAAGAACTATCAAAAATTATATCTCCTAATATCAGGTGGTTTTCTATTAGCCCAACCTTACAATATGATACCACATGGGTATTTATAGATGTACAAAATTTGGAAGTCCCCTTCTATTTTAAGCTGAATCCACCTTTTCAGGAATAAAAGCCTTCTTGGAAACTCATATTAATTTGATCTTGAGTTCCTTACATTAATATATTCAACTAAACTGAAGAAAAGAAAATAGAATAGAAGAGAAATCTATGCGCCTCAAACTGTCAAACCTGCATGCAACATGCAAAGAAGAAAAAGTTGTGCATGCATGAGATTCTCATGTTATTTTTGCCTTTGTTTCTGCTCTATTTCATCAACCTTTGACTTAGCTTCTATGCGTTGTTGCTGCAATATGATATCAACTTGTATCTTGGCATCAAATATCTTTTGTTTCTCTATTGCTACAGCAAGTGCTTCATCATCATCAACCTTCTTGGCCTCTTCAAATAATGCCCACCGATTCTCTTCTGTCAATACCTATTGAGTATCCTCTTCTAAAGGAATATTTTCTTGCACATCCCTCTCTGATAGAGTCTCATCAAAATTTGGTCCAACATCATGAATTTCTACCTCCACTTCTTTTCCCTTCATAGATTCAACGATATTATGAAGAGTCCCTTTTTTTACTTCTTCACTTTGCTGCTTTGCAAGTGGAACTTGAGTAGAGGACTCACCTAATGTAGGTGTTGAAACTACATATCCTATTTGGGCATCTCCCTCTTGTGTCTCTGGTTCATCTTGAATTGCTACTTCAAGCTCTATTTCTTCAATATCTGGAGGGAGGAACTCCAAAGGCTCCTTGGGAGGTATCTTTCCCCTTATCATTTTATATCCTTTCCCCTTTTTAGGAGTTGGTCCTTGAGGAGTTTTGATTCTCGAAAGCACCCATTGAATGCTCATATCCAAAACTATCCTCCCTATTTTCTTTATGTCAATGGTTTCCTCATTGTCCTAGTCAATCGAATCCAGGCTCTTAGTCTCAATGTTTAAAGCTTCATACGATGGATCCAATACAACTCCATCATCCACCAATGTGTCAGGAATGTCACTTCTAATTCCAAGCTCTGCCATGAGTGAGACGGATAACCTCTCATAATTATTTTTCCTCAATTCATACTCATCCTGCCGGTCACTCCAGAAATCTTCCAATAAATTGAAATACTTATCAAACACAGAAGGCAGAAAAGCATTCATCTTACCCTTCGAGTCGAAGTACTTTTGAGTTGTATATAAACCTAGCTTTAAATGTATCAACTCACTCCACACTACCTTTCCTCCCACAACATGCTGAAAACTTTATTCACCCAAATTTAGGGGGAACTTATGGCATCCTATGTTGTGTTTCAATCCAAACCGGGCATTAACCCCAAGAGCTTGATAAAAAAAATCCATCAACACTATCCTATTATTGCAACATCTTGGCAACAAATGTGGATGACCTTCAAATACAGCTAGCCTGAAGTATGTGAACCTAGGGTATTGAATTTACCAACATCCCCATTCAATGATAAATGGCATAGCTTCTTCACTTAGCCTGTATCCAGCATCTCCATTCAGTTGGTTGGTGATCACATATAGAAATGCATCATTAACCCTTCTTAGTTGTGTTTCAGATTCCTCCAAAGATAATTGATCTTAATGGTCCCACACCTTCTTTTGTCCATCTAACTCTCCCAATATTCCCACTCTCTTTAAACCTTGAAATATACCTCCTATGGCAGCTGCATAAATGATATAAGAAGTTATAAAGAAACATTTGGTTTCCCTTATCCTTGAAAATTGGTCCTGTATAGCATCCAATACCACCATTGGCCAATAAAATTGTTGTTTTCCATTCAAGATAGTCTGTATGAAAGGAAAGATCCACTCTTGGAATTGAAATGCATCCCTCTTCCAAAATACCATAGCCAACATCATGATCAAATCTGATACTTCTTTGTAGAACTCTCTCCTCTTCGGTTGATCATGAAGTTTGGTTAGAGATTTATTTTCCATCTTCAACCATTTCTTATTCAGGTGAGCCTTGTTGGATAATTTGTATTTGTTGTATTTCTCCAAAGCTTCAACTTCCTTCAATTGCACCAAGTTCTTTGGATCCAGGACACTAAACATAGTTTGAAACATTTGAGGGGTGAGATCAATAATCACATGGTCCTGAGAATCCATACACTGCCTAGTGGCTAGATTGTAAGCACTAGCTGCTGTCATAATTAACTCCAGGCATCAGACAGATATAGGAAATAGAGTGATATGAGCTGATCCAGACTCAACAATTCTTTGTACCCTTGGTTTTATATCTTGAGTGAATGTTTCCAAATAAAACTCCTCAAAATTGTATGAGCCCAGATTTGTGTCGATGATGTTTAACCAATCCGATTCTAGTTTTCTTTTTGTGACCACAAGGCTCTTGTGGTTACACCTCAAGGTATAGGGTAACTGTTCTGGCTTGATCTTCTTGGGCTTAGCTGCTGCCTTTGATGTTCCTGTAAGTCAGTTCCTTTGGGAAGCTTCTGTTGATGTCCCTAACATTCTTTAGCTTTCCTGCAACAAAACCTATAGTTAGATCTTTGAATAAACATCACAAAATATGACTTAAAATCATACCTTTCATACATACATCGGAGGCAAAACCAAGCATAAAACCTTATTTATAGTCTTCTTCAAACACACCGTCGAGCTCAGAGCCAAAACTGTTATTGGTGTTTCAATAATAACCAGCGGGCTCGGAGTTGGAACTAGAATAGTGATCAGAATTGGAACCAGAATGGAAATGAATTTGGTTTCTTTCAGATTTTCTATTTTCATATTCCCTTTCGGTTCCAATTCCGCTTTTGCTTAGGTTATCGCTATTTTGAAATAAGGCTTCTCACTATAAGCAGAGGCAGGTTGGATGGAAGATGGAATTGACACCAATTATAACATACGCCAAAAATCTAAATCTATTTTGATCCCGCTTACACCTAGGTAGACCATGACATCATAAATGATTTTAACAGTTTAATGCATAACTTCATGATTAAGGACTAGGTCATTTTAAACGCAAAGGGGCTTAAACATAACATGATAATACCATTCCCATATGATTGTGAGGTGACTGTATTTTTAGGGCATCATATTTAACATTAAACGCGAACACAAAAATGCATTAAGAAACCCTAAACTAAAACCCTCGATATAAAAACTAGGGCACAAATTTAACCTTTCTTAATTTAACCAGATGAATGTGCGACAAAAACCCTAAGTAAAAAAAAACAAGATTTAACCAACCCTAACTCACTGTAAAAACCCTAATTTAAACCACGTAATTAAAATCCAAAGCAGCACGATGTGATCATGACAAAAACATGCAAATGACCGTGCCCTAAAACAAAGAAAACCATAAACAAAATCCAATAAATAAACAAATAAAGAAAGAGAAACCAATCATGCAAACCTACCAAGAATCACAAATCTGCCTAAAGCAAAATGATCCAACATGAACGGAAACAAGAAAACACGACAAATAAATAAAATAAAGAACGAGAATAGTAACCCTACCTTGAATGCAAATAAAAAGGAAAACCACCTAAAGCAATCTACAAGCAACTGTCTCTCCTCAATCGATTCACTCCAAAAAAGCTTCACTGCTGCTCTATTGCGCTCTTCGATTTCTTTACAGTAATAATGATAACCATTCATTTAATCCCTAATTAAGGTAAAACTCAAATTTTCTGCCTACGCATGGCAGTTGTCATTAATGCATTAAATGCAGTAGAGTGGAGTCAAAACTGGAGAAGAATTAACACATCACTATAGTGTGACTTCAACAAAAATTCAACGACCAAGAAATGGCGGGAGCGAAATCGGAATGAAAAATGGATTTGGAAATTTGAGTAATTCTCAACTTAGTTCCCGTTTCGGGTCCGATTCCACCAACAAAGACAAAATCGAAACAAAATGAAAAAATAAAACAAAAAGACCAACACAGGAAAACATAACATAAAAACTTAGTCTAACACAAAAGTCCAAAAAGCGGAGGTGGAAGCGGGATGAGATTTGATTTTGAAATTTTTAATAAGCACCGACTCAACTTCCACTCTGGCTCTGGGTCCGACAAAGACAAAACAAAAAGTTTAAAAGAAAGACCATCGGGATGGGACTCGGAATGAGGTTTGAAAGCAGTTTCAAAACCTGATTCAGTTCCAGTTTCAGTTCCGATAGAGTAAACCAAAGAAAAACAAAGTATTGGAAAAGAAAAAACTCTAAACTTTGTTTGAAAAACAACCTAGGATAAAAACATAAAGGGGGACCCATTTTGACCAAGGCAAAACATGGGGTGGTTATGCAAGGCATAACATGTCTCCTTATACTGCATCTATTAGTTTGACGTGATGCAATAGGGGGGTCTTTCTCATTTTCAATTTCTTCATAGTCAGAAATAACCTATTGCTCTGCCATATGAATATTTTATTTTTGATGGTCAACATCATACTCATATCCTTCCTCCTCTGAAGATGAATACTCCCATTCCAAATAATTAAGAGTGTGGGAAGTTAAATAGATGTTATGATCTTCCCCACCATCATTTTCCAATATGTCTTCTTCTAGTATTGACTGAGCTATAACACAATGCTCTAGGGAGTGTGGTGTGTAACAAACTGAGCACCAAGGACTCGTATCTACCATATATGCTCCTTTCTTTCTCAAAGGATCCGATGTCTCTTTATTCCTTGGTCTATCAATTACTGGTTTCCCATCCTTCCAGTTTGTATTATAGGGCATGTCATGTAACCTTGGTCTTTCATTCCTATATGTATTCTCTTGTCTGTTTGGGGGAGCATATGGGGGAACCCTAAGGTTTTCCCTTTTAGAAAACATCCATGCAACTTTCCTATTATTTTCAATAGTCAATGCTATCTTTTGAGCTTCATCCAAACTCCTAGGACCTTTGTTTCTCAATTCATATCCTATCTTGGGATCAAAGGCTTTCAAATAGATACTCAATGCAGCAGGATCGGCCAACTTGAATCCCTGAGGCATTTTATTATGTAATTTAGCAAACCTTTGATTAAAGTCACAAGCTGACTAATTTTGATGTTTTTGTATAGTTACCAACTCATGCAATGCAAAGTCTAATGCACATTGATTCTCATACTGCTGAAGAAATTGTTCATAAAATATATGAATGGAATCAATGGATGTTATTGGTAAACTATTAAACCAATCCCTGGCATCTTCAATTAGTGACATCATAAATAGTCTCATTTGTACATCCTCATATTGCATATCCAAGTCTTGAATGAATGCATTAAAGTTCCTCAGATGTTCCTTGGCTGTGACTACACTGCTTCCTGTGAATTTTGGGACTAGGCCTCTCCAATTGTTGTTCAGAGGGTAAGGGTATATTTGAAATCTGGCAAGATCAAATTGTCTAATCAGGGTTGTGTATGGTGGAGGAGGAGTGGAGTGGTTTTGGGAATTGTACAATGGATTATTGTGAGAAAAAGATACATATTGTTGTCCTTGTGAGGGCATACGTTGTTGGCAAGGTGGTAACTGAGTATTTCGGTGTTGTGGTGGGGCGTTTGAGTTTTTATATTGACTCCTAGGCCAATGTTGTTGGGCTTGTGGGGAACTTGAGGTCCCTATATTACTATTCCCATGTTTATGAGGGGGCACATATCTAGGCGAATCAGCAATTGGTGTTTTAAACTGAGTTTTCTGCAACTTCAATTCTTCAAGTTCCTTCATTGCTTGAAGATTTTGCTCATATTCAATTCTTGATTTTTCTGTCTCTTGTCTTTTGTGTTCCAACCAATCACTTATCTCATTTTGGATCATGAGTTCATAATTTTCTTCAGAGGCTGCTTCATAACCCATTCTATCCTGGCTCTCTTCAATGAATGTCATTCTTTGATCATATTTACGTTAATTCTCTTCTATTTCGGCCTCACATTCAACCATAAACTCCTTAAATTTCTCATGGTCTACTCGATAGAAGGGATTTCTTTTCTCCTCAGGGGTGTGAGGTTCTTGAGATGGACTATTTTCATTTACTAATGGATTGTATGAGTTGTGTGTTTCCACCAGTGGTTTTGATATTCTATTTTTTGTTGCTGGACCTAAGTCATTGAACACCTTCTTGCCCTAATCATTTTTATAGGTCTGCTTACCCTTGTCATTAGGACCATATCCATCCCTGTACAAAGACATCCTTCCTTACATGTTGTGAGAAATTGTGATAGTCTGCACTCTAGTATGATTTCTTTCCGATATGTATTCTATTTTATCAGTCTTAATGTACTTGTTCATTCAGAGTCGCCACTCACTTTCAACAGTGAGAAAAGTTGTTATCATTTCACCCAGCGGAGTCATTTCAAATTTATTACTTGTGAATATTTTTATAATGACTTTGTATAGAAAGGTTACCTACCACCAGATTTTCTTAGGTTATTCCCCAACAGAGTCACCATTTTGTTAGGTCTCAAAAACACAGGTTTGAACCATGAGAGATTGCCAAGCTGTCACAATGCTATTGTCCAACTAACAAGGCCAACTAGTACAGTTGAACCTTCTACTCTTAAGGCTCTGCTAAACCTAGGCAAGTGTACCTATATGAATTATTGCAGATTTTGAACTATGATTCCTGCTTGACTAAACTGTCCACAATGGCAATTTAATAGTGGAGAGATATGGTCTAAATTTGGTATAAATTTTATATGCAATATCTAATAAGACCTATATTTGCTATAAGTTGTATATGCAATATCTAATAAGATCTAAATTTGGTATAAATATTATAAACAATATCTAAGGTGAAATCTTATATGTTCAGTTAATAGATGTTAAGTGAAATAAATAAAACTAAGTGATGAGAATAAGCGAGACCGGTGCCTTGTTGGGTAAACGGAGTCAAATGAAAGTCTCAGATGAGTGGCTTTTATCTAGCAAAATATCTAATTGTTTGGCATATAAATATGAGTTTACAACTTGTATAAACATGCAAGAATGTGATTAATAATCCCTACTTGAGGTAGAATATTAATCCTAATTATCTGATTCTTCTTACTGATCCAAATAACATTCTCAGATTACTGTAATTGACTGAAAGGAATTTAATTCTTCTTTAAAGAACCCGATTAATCAAATCACACAGGTACAAAAAATGTGCACTGATGAATTGAATATATAATTGATATTCTAACTTAAATAACCAAGAAACATTGAGTTGGAGACAATCAAATAATTGCAGAAAACTCAACAAACAATTGATACCAGAATATAGCTACCAAATCAGAAGTCATTCATTATATTTTTCAAATCTTAAATATGCAACATGGTCCCTTCCAACATTCCTAAAATATTGTGTCTCCTACTATCTAATTTTCATCTGATCTCTCTCTAATATTACAAAAAATGAATATTTATATATCAACCACTTGAAAAGATGCGTCCTTTCAAAAATGTCTTAAGCATGAAACACTAACAAGATTAAAATTAATTAAGCTTTGTTAAGCCATAAATGAACTCTCGACATGTGATCTCTGTAGTCTCGGTGCTCATGTGTATCTACATCTCCTAATGCATTCCAGCTCATGATCTCCATCATCACCATCCTTTCGTTTTGCTCGCATGCTTCATCCAGTGTTGCATCTTTTGCAGTAGCCATCTTTAAAATCTCCTGCAGTATTAATTCACTCTCATTTTTCCACGCAGCCATTTGTTTTAATTTTCCTCCACAATCAATGAATGTAGTCAATCCATTTTTGGTGGCTTCTATTAATGCTTTCGCATCCCCTTGTAACTCTTCAAATAATTCTATGTGCTTATCCATAAAACGATAAGCATCCTCAATCGCTGCATTGTCAGGAGTACCTCGTTGTTTTATTTCCTCGAGTTTCTCTTGGATTCTATCATCCATCCTTTTATGTTCTCTTAATGCATCAAAGTTCTGTGATTTTTTTCCCCAAAGCTTATTCAACCAAGTGGCTAAACTAGTTTTCCTCTTTTTGATCATTGCTACAAGTGTGTCATATTTTCCTTGAGAATATGCACTTGACCCCTCCCAATGATCATTTTCTTATGAAATTTCACCCAAGATGAGTAGCTTAGTTGGCCTTGTTGTAACACTTACTACATCCTTCAGACGCTCATTTTCTCTCAGCATTCTTTCATTATTTATTTTGTATATCTAATTTTCCTTGATCAATGCCTGTATTTTGGCCTTATTCAATTTCACTACATTAATCCCAATCACTTGTGTTGCAACTGGATCAGCCTCCCTAGCCTTTAAAGTCATAACAAGTCCAAATTCCTTTTCAGTATCTATGACAACCAACCTCTTGTGAGGTGGATATAGGGCCCAAATCATTAATGTCTCTTCATCCGGGTTGTATTTCGATCCTGCATAAACTTTTGTCACCTTTTCTAAGCTAAGCTTGTGTGCAATATTATTGTCATTCAGGAAACTATCGAAGACTAATGCAGAATTGAGGTCTAATCCTGGAAAAATCATGACACCGGCCTTTTCTAACATTTTCCTCCCTTTCTCGATGTTCATACTTTTCATCTCTTTCTCTACATCATCTTGCAAAATTTTCAACAATTGTTCTTCATTTCCTGATGTGAAAATGTCAACAAGTCCTCTTATTTCTTTTCCCTTTTGTTTAGATAAAAATGATTTAAATTCTAAGGGTTTTATGAACTCATCATCTGCTACAAAATATTTGTATTCCTCATCTCTTGTATCGGCATTTGCACTTTCCTCGATACTTAATTCTCTAGCGGAATAGGTGTAGTCTTGAGTTCTTGTCCTTGATACTTTACCAGGCAGACCTTGTGACATATTAGCCTCTAATGCTTCTTCACTGGAGGACAAAAACTCTATATCTAGCAACTCTTGATTATGTCATTCAATCACCATCTCTACCTCTTCTGCTTCCAAGTTTTTGATCATATCATCAAACTGGTAGGGCACATGGTGATACCCTCCAAAGTTTATCTTTTGTTTAGCAGAATGAATATAGCCCTCTAGATCAAAAATTTTCCTCAATGGTCATCTTTTCATATGATACTATAATAACTTATCAAGAATCAGATTGTATCCTTCCTTTGCTAACACAGTAAAATCACCAAAGCATAGTGTACTGGGCATAAAAGCCTGCTTTCCAAAAGAGCTTAAATTCATGACACTGGAGAAATCCATTTTCCTAACAATTTCTAAGTATGCAATCCATTCTGGAACTATTTTAGGAAAAATAAATGGGGTATCTTCAAATCCATAAACCCTAATCATGGTGGCATTTTCTAAGCAATACCAATCCCCCCAATTGTGGCTGATTTGTCCATTAAAATTGTTAGGTCTGAGAAACCTCTTTATTTCATCAAACAAAGAATAGTCACATGGATGATTATAAAACTTGTACAATGGTTTTACAAAGTATTCTTCAAAATGTACAAAACTAGAACTAGCAAACCTATTGTCCCAAACATCATTCCATGACTGAATAGGCAATGGCTTGCCTTCTTTATCAAATTTTGAAATTCTCAGTTCCTATGGCCACAACCCTAATTCCTTTCCGAAGTATAACACCAGTACATCAATAATGAATAATTCTTGAGGTGTAGGACAAAGGCTCCACTTTTTATTGCCATCAACCCAGCATCAAGTTCCTTAAACACATATGAGGCATAATCAAAAGGCCTAGAATTGTGATATTGAATATCTGCTGCAATCACCATGGGCACAATTGCCATATACTCGGGGACTTCCATCCCCAATATTTGTTTCACTGAGAAATATGTGTACTTCATATAGGGCTCGAAAAGATCTACATGGAATTGTGGTCCCTCACTATCTTCCATCATAATTGGTTTCCACCGTGCCTAATTTTGTGCAAGGGTAATCTCCAACCCCTATATATGGTGTCCATCCTTCTGAATTCCTTTTCAAGCTCTTCACCTACAATCTTTTCATTGCACATCCCTTCTAATTTAAAAACCTCACATATTGCATTTTCTGATAAATGTATTAATGGGTTCCCAGACAAATCACATATGGCTTTATGTTTAGGATTATAATATCTGGCCATCAATTTCACTAGTTCGACATCAAAAAAAACATTAGGGAAAACCAGCTTACCTAGGTAAAGCTTCGATGGGTTACATATTGGCTCAAAACAATTCCTTCGATAGTAATGGAAGATGAACAATTCATAAAATTGGGGTCCAAAGATCTCCTATGAATTTACATTTATCATTTAATTTATCTACTTCCACCCTAAGTTGTGCAGAATGTCTAACTTTAGGTCTGGAACTAGGTAGTTGGTCTATGAGATCCTGGTTCAATTTTCATTTGGTGCCCTTTCGTTGAATTTATTTTTATTTTTTTTTCCTTTTGATTGCCCACTTTCCCCATGTTTTCTACCTTTTGATTTCTCCGAAATAGTGGTTTCCATTCTTCAAAATTTACAAGATTCAAGTGGTGAAGAACTTACTGTACTTCACCTGAAATTCCAAGTTCAACGAATGTCCAAATCCTTTGCTCGTTCCTCTACTCTGCTTTCCTGCCAATTCCACAAAAAATGATTTTAATTGAGTTCGCCTTGATTAGCAAAATATTTTATGCTTCATGGCGCCATTAATGTCTTGGCCTGAGACATGCATGAAGTAGGATTTTTGAAACTCTTGATGTCACATCATATGGCATATTAGCAAGACATTTCAAATCTTTTGTCGATCCTTTTGTTTATACATTTACCAATGTTCACACACCCACTAGGACATCTTATAGTTCCTTCGATACCTCTAGTCTCGCCAATAGTTTTATTTTTAATTTTTTATATCGCCATGACTCCCACTGAAGCAAACCTATTGCCATGACTTAACGAATCAACCAAACAATCATCTATTTCATTCCAAAGGTATGTGTCTCACCGAGATATTCTTTTTGTCAATTCAAGTCGCTAAGACAAAATAATTGTCTTGCCAATGGAATAATACTCATTGTGACCTTCCTATCTCTGCCCACTGAGTTTTATCTCACGATACCTTTCCTACCTCAATGAGACCATGAACATTGTCTCTCTAATAGTTCCTTTTCCCAAATATGTTGTCACTTCCAATCCCGTCAGTATACCACGGAAGGTCGAAAAGACTCCCCGAACTCATCCCGACATCATTGTTTCATCGACTGAATCCTCCTCTGCTTTATTGGCAAGACCAGTGAATGTCTCGGGCTATCTTTTGGAACCTCACTCTATTGACTCTAGTCTATCCAAAACATTTTCTTGTGCTCCAAGCGGTAATATATATATGAGATCGATAAGAACTCACACCGTCATGTCGATAACCATTGTCTTGCTGATAGAAAATGTGAACCCATGTTCTCCTGACATGTATCCTCATCAGCATAACACAATTGATTTCTTGTTGATATATTGAAAGAGATGTGTATTAGTGTCAGCGAGACCTACATCATCTTATGCCGATATGTTTCATACATTAAATATTCAGGGTCAGATAAATTTTATGGGACCATATGATAAAAATTGACCCAGAACTTGGTGAGTATGTTATGTGAACAAAATTTTACACTTGTAGTGTGGATTCTTTGGGAAACTAATGAGAATGAATGGCCAATAATATTTTTTTGAAATTTTACAGTTCTAACACACACTAGGGTTTCATTTTAGGGTTTTGATCTCCTTCATAAGGATTGATCTCTTTCTAATAATAGATTCTCTTAATGCATTTTTATGTTGAGGCTTGCAGCACATCTTCTTTGGTTCTGGATATATTTTCTCTATAACAGGTTATTGCATGCAGGTGATTCTTGGGGCTTGTGAGGTTGGGTTTCTCAACTTCTACATGATCAAGCCTTCTAATAGGTCAAGTATTATTTACTCACTCCTTCAATGTTGATGCTAGCAATTAAGGATAAGGCAATGATCCTATATGTATCTACAACACCGATAGCATGAGGAGCTATATTAGCACAACTAGATGACAATAACAAGGAAAGAGTGATATATTATATGATTTAAACACTAGCAGGATATGAATTAAACTATATGCACATAGAAAGAGTGTGTCTATATATCATCTTTGTGGCATAGAATTTGAGATACTACATATTAAATAGATGAGTAAAGTTGATACCTTAAAGTATCTATTGGAAAAGGTGGCTCTAATAGGGAGGATTGCTAAGTTGGTAATGATAGTGAATTTGGCATAAAATACATTGACAAAAAAGCTATAAGGGTACAAGTCATAGAAGATCAATTTGTAGATGCACCAATGGAAGATCATCAGCCTCTAGTAATAGAATTTCCAAATGAAATCATACTTCTAATTGATCAATCAAGTTGTTGGACCTTGTACTTTGATGGGTCTCATACTCAACATGGCTTAGGGTTTTGTATCATATTTCTCACACCATAGGGAGATAGTATACCTAAAGCTTACAAGTTTTACTTTCCATGTACCAACAACATTTCTGAATATGAAGCACTCATTATAGGATTGAATATGGTCATAGAATGGAGGATAAAGGAACTACAATTCTAAGGAGACTCCCAGCTTGTAATAATTTATGTAAATGATGAGTACCAAAATAAGGATGAAAAGCTAATGCCATACCAAAGAATGGTGGATAGTTTTAAATAGTACTTTATTGTCATCACATTTGAATAGGTTCTTAGAATCAACAATAAAGCAAGTGACATTATGGAAACAATAGGTTCACTCCTTGGCATTCCTCAAAAATATTCCCAAATATGAATTCCTCATGGAGCAACTACTTATACTGGCATTTAATATGTTGAATCAGAACTAGTTTGTAATGTTATTGATCCTAACTCACCTTGGTACCAAGATACATTTACCTATATCCAACATGGCTACCCCCTGACTTAATGGAAAACCAAAAGAAAACCTTTGTTTGTAGAACATATCGATTCATTATCTTAGGAGATACCTTATACAGACAAAGTCTATACAAAACATTACTTTGATGTCTGAACATGGACAAAGTGCAAACTACTTTACAAGAAGTGCATGAAGGTAATTGTGGGTCTCACTCTAATGGACATAATATAGTACAAATATTATTGATAACAAGGTATTATTGGCCCTCAATGTAGTAGGAATCCATTCATTACTCAAGGAAATGTCGCCAACGTCAAAAGCATAGTAATTTTTTCATGCACCAGTATAGGAGCTATGACCTATAACTACAACATGGCCTTTCTCACAGTGGGGACTAGACTTGATAGGGAAGATATCTCCCACTTCATCCAATGGTAATGGATTTATCATAACTACAATAGAATACTTTACAAAGTGGATAGAATTCATTCTATTAGCTTACATCATAGGGAAGAAAATATCCAAGTTTATCTTGAAATATTTGATTTATCAATATGGAATTCCACAAACTATCATAACACATAATGGAACACTATTCAATAACCAAGATGTCTATGAGCTTTGTTCAAAATTTTATATCCAACACTGATTCTCAATGCCATATTATCCCCAAGGAAATGGCCAGGCTGAAGCATCCAATAAAACCATTCTGAAAATATTAAAAATGATTGTTAATGACACTGAATGTGATTGGAATTTGTAGCTAAACTAAGTCTTATGTGCTTATCGAGCCAATATTTGTACACCTATAGGTGCCACACCTTTTTCCTTTGTCTATGGATTTGAAGCGATCCTACCTATCAAAGTCAAAATACCATCACTACAAGTATCCCTAAAAGGCATGGTCAGAAATGAGGAATATCAGGTGTCCAGACTTAATGAATTAGAGCTTCTAGATGAAAGATGTTGGAGTGCATTAATCCATCTCCAAGTTTATCAAAATCATCTCAAGAAAAGATATAACAAGAAGATCAAGAATAGAAGCTTTGAAGTTTGTGACTTAGTACTAAAACAAAATTAAAAGATCCAACTAAACCAATATGGTAAGGGGAAGCTTGAACCACACTGGTTAGGAGATTTCATCATAATAGAAAGCTATGGCTCTAGAGCTTATTAGTTGGCAACTCTTGAAAAACAACCTTTAGTTGAACCTCTGAATGGAATTCATATCAAAATGTTTTATACTTGAAAATATCATAATATCTTTAAAAAGAAGCTAAAATGGTAAAGAGAAATAAAATGTCCTATAAGTGAAAACCACTTTACGATGCTTCTAAGATAGGTATCATAGTGAAAACCTAATAAATAGGTGCTACATTTGAATAAAACCTATATCTCTGTCTAAAGCATTCACTCCATTCATCCCTTAATAAAATGTATATAAAACCATGGCTCAATAACTAATCAAGTATTGAACCATTTTACACCATCTTCATCCATCTATCCCAATGAATGTAATCTTGTCTTGAACTAGGGGAAACTTCCTAAAACTGATAGCGGATTGGATCCTTGTACATCCCATCACTATCAAAAATCAAAAACATCTATAAAACAAACAAAATCAAATAAAACAAAGTCAAAACATCTAAAATAAAAAAAACATTGTACGTCATCTCTAGAAGAGTTGTAATTAACTCACAAAATAAGTGAACTATGAGCCTTTTTATGGATAAAGTAGGCAAGGCCATCATTGATGAATCCCCAAGGCCCTAGGCTAGTCTCCTAGCACAAAAACAAACAAAAAAATCCAAATAAATTCTCAAAACCTAAAACATTCATAAAAAGTTAGAAAACCCAAAACCATTGTAGGTTGTCTCTGAATGAGCTACATTAACTCAAAATAGTTAAACTATGTTGTCTTTGAGCTTGCATTTAGGAAAGGCTAATCTTTGATCATCCCCCAAGGCACTAGGTCAGCCCCTCTTGGTCTTTAAAATGCGGTTAAAAACCCAAACAAAAACATTCAAATATCCTATCAAAATTAAAAAACATTCATAAAAATACAAAAAACAATAAAAAAAACATCAAATAATTTAGAAAACCTCATGTTATGTTCCTTTTTTCTAAAAATAGAAATTTTTAAAAATAGTAAGTCAAGAAGGATGATCGACGATATTGGGAAAAAGCATTGATTGAATGAATCCTTTTGAGATGGCCTTATGCACGCAAAAAGAAAGTTAGTTGGGTAGATGTTCCAGATTCCTCTTGGCCCCCACCACCTCCTAAAAATATTGACCACTTAGCAGATAAATGCCATTACCCTCGAGACAATGCTTTCATACCCTAGAGGGATTGGGGAATTTTGGAAACCCCCAAAGTATCAAATCCACAAAAGGCTCAAAACTTCCAAGATTGTCAATTTGGTAACCATAATCATGGACACTCGAATGGGGTGTTCTATTTTTATGGTGGATTGTATCGATTTAGTGATCAGCATAAGGTCAAACAACCCCATGACCAAGGTTTTGAGGTAGGCTTTAATTGTTCTCATGAAAATAGGTGTTGGGATCCCAACCCTAGAAAACAAGGAGAATAATGGAAAAACCACTAACATTCATCAAATGCTTAGTAAAGTTTCCCCTCTTCCTCCTATGATCGAATTTCATTTGGAAATCAAAATTCCATAAACAAAGAAAATTTGGTCATGCAATCTACTCATTTTGGCAGCCCAATGAATCTGAATAGATCTAGCTCTAGAACTTTGAGGAATCCTAGGGGATATTGGAAGAAATATTCAAATCCCTAGAAAAAGTTCTCAAAGCAGGCATACAAACCCTAGAGCATTTTGAGGAAATGGGGTCAAAGCAAGAGGCAATCTGAAATGGTAACCAGTCCCAATGATTCCTCTACATCTTGAAGCCCAATATGTAGACTATGAGCAAAATGGTCTTTTTGTTCAAATTTGGGGTGAAGACCGTCTGCTCTCTGAGATTCACTCTTGGATAACGGAAAACTAGTATGAGTTCTCTGATCTAATAGTAGTATCAGATTCTTCATTCTTTATTTTATTTAAAAATGCAACGATTAAGAATAAGCTATTTTGAAAAGGTCCATTTTAGTGTGGAAACACTTTTTTGGGTAGTTTTGACTGGAATATCAATATGTCTTTGGAAACCCTAAAAATATGTCCTCGTCTAGTTTGTTTTTCCATGCCTTTCTTACCAGTGGAATTTTTTGATTCATCCTCTATTAAATAAATCATCTCACTTTGGTGATTTTCTAAAAATCAAATGTTTAATCAACAATGGAAAACCCATCATTAGGGTTTGGGCTCTAATTTAAGATTCTTCCTCCTTAACCCAAAATGTAACGTATGGCTCTCCACCATTAAAAGAGAATGGACTCTAACTGTAAAATGGGAGACCTCTATTTGGAAAGAGGCTAATATTATTGTTGATTCTAACATTTTTTCAAGAGTTGAGCCAATGGATTTATCTGCAATCACTGGGGCTCTAGGCATGAATCACGCTTCTAGCATCAATAATTCCATCCATGTTCCTATTTATTCTTTGAATAATTATGATCCTTCCATTTCAAATATAAGCATGGATATAAATTATCCACTAGGTAGTGCCTAGTTAAGTCATTCTTCCCCCCACAAAAGAAAAAATCTAACCCTCAATCATCAAGTATGAAAAAGGATAAGGTAGATAAAGCTCATCAAACAGCCCAACCTGATGCCTACCATTATCCCACTCTCCCCACCGTGTTGAATTGAACAAGACAACTAAGAGGGGGTGAATCATTGTATCTAATCACATTCACTTTATTTTTTTATCAAGTATAAACATGAAATACAGATAACAAATAGAAAATACCAAAGACACCAGATTTACATGGAAAACATAATGAAGGAAAGACCACGGTGAGGATTAACTCACAATATAATAGTAATGCAAAACCAGATACAAAGGTTCACTACCTAGAAAGGACTCATTGTCTAGATACAAAGTCTCATTGCCTACAAATAAAACTCATTGTCCAGAAGGAGGCTCACTACTTGTAGATAAAGAAAGATAACAAAAAATCCACCACAACATGTTCCACACAATCACAGCCTTGATCAAAGAATTGCAAACACCATTGGCTCACTGCTTTTAGGATTCAAACACATTGAAGTAATGCTACCTTGATTTGCACTTTTTCACACTTTTCTCTTCATATTTATTTCACACACTTGTGCTATCTAATTCACAACATCTTGATTTGTATTTATACTATCTTCAACCTTAGAAACTTTCTCCAAGTTCAGTTACACATTCTTCATTTTACAAATTCAAACTAGGTTGGCGACTCAACATTCGTGCAGTGGATAAGAATTAGAGTGGACCAAATACATACTTAACTATGACCTAAAGAAACATCTTAGATTAATCACATGCTTTCTTAATTGATGCTTATTCTTCATGTAATGTGTAGACACCAGGTTAGACAAACCTAATGTAAACACTAAGGAACTTTGAAGTCCATCCACAACAAGATGATAGAACATGGATCACACAAAACACTTCACTAGACACTAGAACACCTCTTAGATACCTTTAGATACATTCAAAAAAAACAATCTTCATATATAGAACTATTTCCAATAGTCCAACTGGACCATGTAGACACATATAACAGCTCTAGAACAATCCTTTTGGAGCACCAAACCATGAACACCTTTTCCAGAACATAGATAACATCATTATCAACCTACTTCTAGATCTGAGATAAACCATCAAAGGACTACAAAATAGAAACATTTCTCCCGGTCCATAGACAAACAGCTTTGCTAGACCAATTCACACACCGGTGAGCACAACTTTCACTCTTCATCAAAATAGAAGCTATAACTCAGGATATATTATCCAAATATTCTCATAAGAAACACTACACATATTCACAAGCATAGGATCAACATAGAATAAATATAGAGCACGTTATCAAAGCACACTTAGAACACACACACAACTCTATCTTCATTTTTTATTAATTTTCTCAAAAGAACTTGATATCAACATCCCTACAATACCATAAAGATAGCTCCATGTACTCACAACATCTCTACAGTATCTTAACCATACATGTACCAACTTCAATCACTTGATTCTTTTCTCTGCAACAACCTAAACTATGTTGACATCAATGACAACATTCATGACAACACCACCATACTCATTCATACTTGCAACAATATTCCCCTTTGTCATTGATGGCAACACATGATTTGAAAAACCATAAAAGAAAGCATACACACACTCATACTTCTATTTTTTTTCATTAGACAACCTACACAGCATTTCTGCACTCACTTCTCCTTACAATATTTTCTCTCTCCCTTTCAACTTTTTCACATGAATCTCTCCACCATTGACATCATTGGAAACAAAAGTTTTTGCATGAATCTTCATCCATATAAAACTATGATCACTCCCCCTTAGGAGTGCACCCAAATCTCATACTACAACAATGATACTCTCTACTCCCCCTAAGGATTAGACCTCAATCATCAATCCATAAAAATGAAGAATATGTAGATCCTCTGGACTGATGCACCTTCATGTGCACCTAGTTCAAAGGAGTGGTAGTAACCCCCCAACTTCTCCCTAAGATACTCAAAATTATCCTTCAAAAGAGCCTTAGTAAATATATCTACAATTTGATCCTTTGTAGACACATATTCAAGCTTGACTTCATTCTCCAACACCTTCTCTCTTAAGAAATGATATCTAATATATCAATTCTTTATTCTTGAGTGCATTACCAGATTCATTGAAATATTTATTGCACTTGTATTATCACAAAAGATAGGGATAGGCTCATCACACATCACACCTATATCATTCAATTTTTTCTTCATCCAAAGTACATGTGTATAGCAAGATGTTGTAATATACTCAATTTCTATAGTGGATAAAGAAATTGAATCCTATTTTTTTCTTAACCATGAAACCAATCTTCCTCCAAGAAAGAATGCACCACGACTTGTACTCTTCTGATCATCTACACAACCAGCCCAATCTGCATCAGTTTAGGCATTCAAAGTTAAATCAATATCCTTAGGATACCACAAGCCATAATCTGGAGTTCCCTTTAAATATTTGAATATCCTCTTCATAGTTGTAACATGTGTTTCTTTAGGTTCTACTTGAAATTTGGCAACCAAACATATTGCATGCATGATATTTGATCTAGTAGTAGTAAGATATAACAGTCCACCAATCATAGATATGTACATGCTCTGATCAACTTTAGGAGAATCATTATCCTTAATCAGTTTGCATCCAATTACCATAGGGGTACAGACCAGTTTGGAGTCATCCATTCCAAACATCTTCAACAATTATTTAACATACTTAGATTGTGAAATGAATATTCCCTTATTAGTTTGATTCACTTAGAGGCCAAGAAATAAATTCAACTCACTAGTCATAGACATCTCAAACTATTTTTGCATCTCCTCTACAAATTTATTGCACATACCCTCATTTCCAACAAAGATAATATCATCAACATACACAACCACTATTAACATTTTATTTCCTTCAACTTTGAAATAGATATTGTTGTCTATGGAACCTTTGTTGAGCCCTTGTTGTGTCAAATATATGTCCATGTAATGCCCTGCCACGTAACCCTAGAGGACGACGCAATTAAAATGAAAGTGTAAAAAAAAAAAATTTAAGTGAAATTAACAATATGTAAAGTGAACTACACTTAACACATACATCCTCTAAGGTAAGCAATAATGCTTACATTTGAAACCCATAACATACAAAATTAAACTAATCCATAGCATATAAATTATACTCATGAAATAAAGAACATAGATCCAACAACATTAAATTCATTTCATAAGATTACAAAGTACATATTAAAAACCATTCAAGATTGTAATCATTCAATATAGTAGTTACAAGGCTCATTTCAAAAATTAGGTAGATCATACAAACAATATTACAATTAAAATGATACAAGGATTCTCCTCGAATACAAATGAGGAGTAGTACATATACATAACATCCGATTGATCCAATAGAACATAAGAGATGGTACAAAGCAACTAGAACATGTGAGCTCTCCAATCTAGAAGATCCCGCCATCATGAACATGAAGTGGAAACCCAATGGTGTAAGGTGCATGTTCTACCCAGCCATGTGGTACCCGAAGGCCCACCCCCCATGCTAGGAGATAGTAAAAGGTCTTCTTAGGCATAACCAACAACCTCAAGACACATGCAACCACAAGACTAAATATACAAGTACAATACATAACATGAAGGTTACATTGCTTCTAGAGTAAAAAACTCAAGTACATCAACTAAACAATATAAATTGTTATTATAGGAGGAGTGTTATCACAAAGCTGCATGGGTTATCCTGGCAGATCTTCCTAGGCCCCGACCCCAATCTTGGGTTATCCTGGTAGCCTCACATGATCCCCGGCCCCACATGAAAACCAATGTGGAGTCAAATATCTTTCAAAGGGACAAGATAATGACCTTTCCATTCCAATCTTTCTCGTCCCATCTCAAGTATAAATGAGCCCTTCAGCCAATGAGCGAGGCACAATTATAAGTTATGTGTTGAAGACTACCCCTTCCCCTAATAATTTTATTTAATTTCCACTGAATTATCTAACTCTCACATGAGTTATCCTAGCACCACTTTGTGCACCAACCTCCATTAAGAGCCACTCCCCTACTAACAACACAAAGATCTAATCCATAAACCAAGGGTAAACAAAGTGCACAAAAATGTATATTAAATCCCAACCAAAATACAAGAAGCAACACATCCCATTCATAGTAACTGGGTGTTTAAACTGAAACACAACCAGGTGCACTACCAAAGGAAAACAAAGGGTTGAACAAAATATCACAACCCCCACATAATATTACAACATCTGGAAGGCTTACACATTCACAACTAACAGATTTCCCAACTTGCATGGACAAAAGACATCATAATTAAATAAGCAATTCAGACATGGAATAAAACTATCATTAAGATTTCCTTAATCTAATTTCCATTCCATGAAAACAATAATGCATCACTCAAATAATCTAGCTTAATACAATTTCATCTATATTCAATAAAGAAATAAAATCTAATTATTTAATTCAATTTCCCAATTACATCTATATAAAAATCAATTTCCTTCTTTTTAAATCATTTCATTTTAAAATCATTTGATTCATGCATTTACATGCACCCATTATAATTCATTTAAATATATATATATTTGAATAAACACATACTTATATCTATAATTATATATAATTATATATATACAAATATATTATTTAAATATTTAAAAATTAATTACAATTTCCAAAAACAATATTAAATATATATATACATATATACATATATTCATGCATATATACGTATAATATATTTTATATATATTAAAAACATATTAAAGAATCGAAATACCATGGCAAACAAAAGTGTTTGGATCCACCGATAATGGTTGGTTGTGAACACATAGTCGAACCCACATAGGGTGAAACCTGTGAAGGAAGTGCTAGGTGCTACCTCCATAGCGTCGCCTCCCTAAGGGGGGCTGTGGGGGTAGCCCCCAGCTTCCACAAAACTTAAATCTATCAAAAAAATTTATAAAAAAAATCCTGTGATTCCTCATATGGTCGTACAAGTTTTCAATCAAGGTTTTTCCTAGAATAAGTTTCAACAAGAAATCTATAAAAAATTGAATATATATTTGTATATGTATATTTATATATATATTAATATATATACACATATATTAATATATATATATATATATATATATATATATATATATATATATATATATATATATATATATATATATATATATATATATATATATATATATATATATCAAATGATTGCTCCAGATGAACAAAAATTTCACAAAAAAATTATATAGGAGGATATTTAAAAATTTACCAGAGGTTTTCAATTTCCCAAAACAAATAAATCTAATTGGAAAAGAAAAACAACAATCTTCTACAAGAAGATC
Source organism: Sequoiadendron giganteum (assembly GCA_007115665.2). Taxonomy (NCBI): domain Eukaryota; kingdom Viridiplantae; phylum Streptophyta; class Pinopsida; order Cupressales; family Cupressaceae; genus Sequoiadendron; species Sequoiadendron giganteum. The sequence goes on along the minus strand of CM021107.1, from coordinate 541,917,521 downwards.
TTTTACAATACAATTAGAAGTTTTGTACAAATTTTGACAGGAACATTGAAATCAATTCCTATACAGGTTTTCCAAATTTTCTATATAATCATTTTGGAAATTCTATTTTTTTAAAACAATTAATCTTTTCAAAAGAATATAAGAATTTATCTAAGGCTCTAAATTTTTAACGAAAATCTTTCCAATTTACAAAACATACTAAAGCTTTAAAACAAATAAACTTTTCTTAATTGTACAAGCAATTTTTTCCTAGAAAAAATCTAATTCTAATAACCTTTTCCAATTTGAATTTAAATAAAAATAATAATAAAGAACCTATTTCAGATGCTTGAAGAATTGAAGTTTGAAGTAGAGCCTCACCTTTGGATTCCAAAATGATCAAAGCCTCTTCCAAAATAATCATTTTTTCCAAAAAGATGAAAAACAAAATCGGACCCAATTTCCTGAGAGCTTCTTCCAAGTTTCAACAACCCCAAAATACCATTTTCATTCCCATGAAATAGCCTTTTTCCCCTCTTTCAGTTAACACAATAATTTTCTCCAAGAATTAATTCCCAACAACAGTTTTTAATTTTCTAAGACATGTAACAATCCCAAAATATCTTTCCAAACCAAACCCCAAGATATTTCCTCTTAGATATTTTATAAGATATTTGTGTATTTAATAATTTAAAATCAAATATTAATTCTAATTATCCATTCATTTAAATTCACAACTCTATTTAATTAATCTAAATAATTAATTAAATAAAAAATTTATAATCTAACAATTTTAATATCAAATTTAATCTCATTAATTTTAATCACTTTATAAAATAAATTTAATCTAAATAATTAAATTAATTTTACAAAATAAATTAAATCAAATTTAAAGCTTCTAACAACATTAATCATGATTAAATAAATAATCAATTTAACCATTATAAACATTAATTAACATTAATTTCCCACAGAGCATACCTTGCAAAATAATTAAACGACAAGGCAAATGGGGACAACATGACAACAAAGCATGACCAAAACAAGGACTAACAACACACTGTGACCAAGGTTGTGGTCTGACAAGGAAATCTTGTTACTATCTCCCAATCAACTATTTTGTTGGGCAATGGACACGCTCAAACCTATGAATCCAGCTGGAGTTGATGTCCTGTACCTATAATCCTGCAATGAAAACATATGTCGTACATGTATATAGATCATGAACAATCACACTGTGAAGAGAAAATCGCAGAATCGCAAGGCACTTGCAAGCGAGTGATGCAATCTTGTTCCCTTCACCAATATAGTGTCACATCAAAACTGACAAAGCTAAAACATCAAATAACTACAGATGAAGATATATCAATATCAACTCACATAATCAACTATGCTAGCCAGAAAGCATGTCATAATCAATAATCATCAATATAATGTACCATCACATCTCAATATAAAAACCATCATCGCTATAATGTTAGCAATCAAATAACGACACCATAGTATCATAGTCTATCAAAATAAAAGCACTTTCTAATAACATAAGCAAATCGGAGGGGTGCTACAGTCCAACCTTGCATACCATTCTCTGGGAGCCTATTTAAGTCCATATAGTGTCTTTTTCAACTTACAGACCATACCTGGTTTATCAGATAACTAAAATCATTCGATTGTTCCATGTACACCTCTTCTTCCAATTCTCCATTCAGGAATGCAGACTTAACATCCATTTGGTATACTTTGAAATCTTTGTGAGTAGAAAAATCCAAAAACATTCGAATGGCCTCCATTCTTGCCACCGAGGAAAATTTCTCCTCAAAGTCTATTCCTTCAACCTATGAATAACCTTTGCACACAACCCTTGCTTTGTTTCTTACTACTTCACCATCTTCATTCATCTTATTCTTGAATAATCATTTTGTACCAATTGCATTCTTGTTTATAGGTCTAGGAACCAGTTCCCATGTTTGATTCTTCTCTATCTATTGTAGCTCTTCTTTCATTGCTCTGACCCAATTCTCATCTTTACATGTTTCACATACTATTTTAGGTTCTATCTTAGAAATTAAACACAAATGTACCTCAATTGCTATCACTTTTCTTCTTGTCTTTACACTTTCAATTTTATCTCCAATTATCTATTCTTCCGGATGATTCTTTTGTACATACTTAGGAGTCTTAGGAGCAGGTTGCAGAGTCTCTTCTTCTTCAATCTATTCTTTCTCTTCCTTATCATCTTCTTGTACTTGTTCACAGATAGGATCATATGGTTCAACTTCACTTATTTCAACTAGTCTATGTATATCTTCATCAACATTTACATTTGCACTCTCAACTATCTTTCTCAGTATTTTATTGAAGCATTTATATGCTTTATTGTTAGTTGAATATCCAAGGAAAATACCTTCATCACATCTTGCATCAAACTTTCCAATATTTTCATCATATCTTTTAATGTAGCATCTACTTCCAAACACCTTAAAGTACTTAATAGTAGGAGTCTTACCAGTCCATGGTTCATAAGGGGTCTTTATACTATTATCTCTTATCTAAACTCTATTAAAAATATAAATAGCATTGTGGATTTATTCTCTCTAATATACATCAGGAACATTTTCCTCATTCATCATAGTCCTTGCAACCTCTTGAATAGTTTGGTTCTTCCTTTCTACAAATCCATTATGTTGAGGGTTTCTAGGAACAGAAAATGTCTCTTTATGTCATGCTCTTCACAAAATGCATTAAACTCACCAAAAGTGAATTCTCCACTTTGTGAGACCTTAAACATTTGATTCTCAGGTTCACATCATTCTCTACCTTTTTCTTGAACACTTTGAATCTATCTAGAGCTTGATCTTTCTCCCTAAGAAAAGTAACCCATGTCATTCTGGAATAATCATAAATCAAAAGCATAAAATGCATGTCACCATTAAGACTTCTAGTTCTTGTGGGACCATAGAGGTCTTTATGAATCAATTCCAACATTCTAGTAGATGAATGCTCTTTTCCTTTAAAACTGCATCTTATTTGTTTTCCCAATTGACAACTTCTACAAATAGTATTGGTAGGCTTTGTAATTTTAGGTAGGTCCCTGACAACTTCTCTTGAACAAATCCTGACCAGATTGTCAAATTTTACATGTCCCATCCTCGAGTGCCACATCCAACTTCCATTAACTTGAGACACAAAGCACTAACCATCACCACTCTTAAGTTGATAGATGTTTCCATATGTTCTTTTTCCTATAACTACCATAGTTTCAAACCCTTTTCTGATCTGACTGGTATTATTGTAAGACAAGCTTAAATCCTTTGCTACACATTTGTCCAAAACTCAAGAGATTATGCCTTAAGCCCTTAACATAATAGACATCATCAATATTGTGTTTTTCATCAAGGCTAATTGTTGCTTTTCCAACAATCTTTGCACCAGAATCATCTCCAAACATGACTAATCCTCCATCATACTTTTCAAGTTTAGTGAACTTACTTTTATCTCCGGTCATATGATTTGAACATCCACTATCAATTACCCAATAATTTGCATCTTGTCTAGAATGAAAGGCAGTAACTAGAGTACCTTCCATCTCATTCTTCTTGTTTTCCAAACCACATTCCCTTCCAAATCTTCCTTCTTGGTTAGTAGACATTGGTTTATTCTCTAATGCTAGAAACAAGTATTCATCTTTATCATCCTCAAAGTAAAACTCGTCATCAGAAATTCTAGCATCTTCACTAACATAATAAAATTTCTTGAACCTCCTGTCCTTTTTGTCTTTATTATCTCTATTTGGAAATCTTGAAGCATAGTGACCAATATTTCCACAACTAAAACATTTAAAAGGTAGCATATTGTTGTACTTACCGGTACCTTTCTTCAACTTTCTTGTAAATTTTGCTTCCAACTCCTCTTAACCATCACTATCTGGATCATCTTCTGTCTTAGTTGCTTTGAAGGTTGTTTTAGTTTTCTCCTTTTCTTTTCCAAACTTCCTCATCTCAAATGTAGTCAAGGTACCAAGTAGTTGTTCTTGAGTGAATTTATTTGGATCATATATTTCTTCAATAGCAGAGACCTTGTTACTATAATTCTCTAGTAGGGGCATAAAGATATTTTCTATCACATCTTCATCTGCAAGAGTAATAGCTTGATTTTTGACTTCATTTTCTACAATTTCAACCCTCTTAAAGTAGCTTGCAATGTCTTCACCTTCTTCCATTTTAAAGTTCTCAAATCTACGCTTTGTCATTAGCTTTGATAATTTGAATCTATCATTTCCTTCATATATATCTTTCAACTTTTCCCATACTTCATAAGCAGTACCTAATGAAATAACTTTTTTTCGCTCAGTCTTAGATAAAGCACTAAAGATAGCATACCTTGATTTTTCATTTTCCTCATAGGCAAAAATCTCATCTGCAGAAGAAGGACCACTTCCCGGCTCAACATATTTTTTCTCAACAGCTTTCCAAGTCTTGAAACCAAGAGAGATCAGGTATCCTCTCATCTGCACTTTCCAATCACTATAGTCAGCTCCATCAAACACAGGGATTGACAACTTGTGCACCACTAGATCTTCTTCAAATGGTTAAGCTCTTCTTCGAGGAACCAAAGCTCTTGTACCATTCATTGAATTGCATAAGACAATTGAGATGGGGGTGAATAAGTTGTATCTAATCACATTCACTTTAATCTATTATTAAGTATAAACATGAAATGCAAATAAAAATTGGCAAATACTAGAGAGACCGGATTTACGTGGAAAACCCAATGAGGGAAAAACCACAGTGATGATTAACTCACAATATAATAGTAATACAAAATGAGATACACAGGCTCACTGCTAAAGGGATCACTGCTCAAAAAGGACTAATTTTTCAAATACAAAGGCTCACTATCTAGAAGGAGGTTCACTTCCTACAGATAAAGAAAGATAATAGAAAACACACCACAACAGGTTCCCCACATTTGCAACTTTGATCAAAGAATTATAGACACCATCAACGCATTTCTTTCAAGATTCAAACACATTGAAGTACTGTTGCCTTGATTCACACTTTCACACACTCTACTCTTCACATTTATTTTGTACACTTGTGGTATCTAATTCACATCTTGACTTGTATTTATACCATCTCCAACCTTAGAAACTTTCTCCAAAGTTGGCTACACATTCTTCATCTTAAAAATTCAAACTAGGTCGATGACTCAACATTACCATGGTAGATAAGAATAAGAGTAAACCAAATACATACTTAACTATGACCCAAATTAACATCTTGGATCAATCACATGCTTCCTTAATTGATGTGTATTCTTCATGTAACATGTAGACACTAGGTTAGCCAAAACTAATAAAAACACCAATGAAATTTGAAGTACGCGCATCCACAACAAGATGATAACACGTGGATCAAAAAACACACTTAACAAGACACTAGAACACCTCTTAGATACCTTCAGATATATCTATGGCAATTGCAGCAATCTTCATATACAAAACTCTTTCCAACAATCCAACCAAACTGTGCAGACACATATAGTAGCTCTAGAACAAGCCTTCTAAAGCACCAAACCATGAACACTTCTTACATAACATAGATAAAATCATTATCAACCTTCTTCTAGATCAACAAGATCTAATACAAACCATCAGAGGACTATAGAGAAAAAACATTTCTCCCAATCCACAAACAAACAACTCTGCCGGACCAGTTCACACACTGGTGAACACAACTTTCACTCTTCATCAAACCAAAATCTATAACTCAAGATATATTGTCCAAATATGCTCATAAGAAACAATACAAATCCACACAAGCATAGGATAAACATAGAAGAAATGCATATCACATTACCGGAGCACATTCAGAACACACACACAACTTTGTCTTTATTGTTTATTAATTTTCTCAAAAGCAGTTGATATCAACACACCATAAACATAGCTCCATGTACTCACAACATCTCTACAGTGTCTCAGCCATACATGTACCACCTGCAACCACTTGATTCATTTATTTTCAACAACCTAAATTTTGTTGATATTAATGACAACACCACCATACTCATTCATACATGCAACACACTACTCCATCTAAAAACAATAGCTCTCAATTTGAAGAACTCCTTAATCCCTTTGAAGACGATCTAATGAATTTTGTTTATGAAGCAATGACTAAGGTAGAAAAAGGTATCATTGAAAAAATAGGAGATGAAGTTCTTCGGGAGTTAGTTTTCTGAATTCAAACCCCCTCCCCCAAATTTCTCAATCCCTGTCCAAAAGAAAAATTAGCTTTCCAAATGACTTTGCTTCTCCACCCACCAACTTTATCGACTTTGCTTCTCCACCTACTAACTCTATTGTTTCTCTATTTGAACCTCTTTATTCTCCACCAATATCCCAATCTGAATCTGACTCCAAGGATATTATTATTCCTAGAAGTAAGTGTGGGTGTAAATCAATCAAGGAGAAAACAAACCTAGAAATTATAGTTGGATTACAATCAACCTTGAAGGTGAATATTCGATCAACTTCTAAGAAGGGTTATGGGAATCACCTCTCCCCCAATTCACGTAGTGTGATTAAACTCTGGGGTGTAAAACCTTAGAAATAATATCAAGAATGGGGAGATATGTTATCTCTCATTCGGTACAAATGAGGATTCTATCATGGAATGTTAGGGGCTTAAATGCACCTAACAAATGATGCATCATCAAGCATCAAATATTTGGTACCTTCTTTGACATAATATTATTGCAAGAAACAAAACTATCATCTCAATCTGCTTTAGATTTGTTTGGCTCTTGGACCAACTACGACATAATTGACTCCCTGGCTCTAAGAGCCTTAGGAGGTCTAGAAATTTGGTGGAATAAAAACTATGTTAGAGTGGATCTATACGAATCCAATGTGTTATGCCCTACATACACACCCCAATTTTTTGCTTGGAAAAGTTAGGAACCCCCTCTATTTTCCTTCATTCTGTTCTTTGGTTTTATCATGTTCATGCTTTGTCTTTCTCATTTTCATCCTTTCTCATGCCTTATTTTTTTTCTTTGTCTTTGTCAGATTCAGGTTTCGGAGTAGAACTAACACTTTGCACTTGGTGAACGCTCAGTTTCCTTGGTCCATCCCAATTATAATCTCTGCTTTCTTGTCATCTTTTTTTTGTCGATATTTGGTTTCAGAATGAAATCGACACCTGACACCTTTCAAGGTTTCAAGTTCTATTTCCATCTCGACTTCGATCTCTGATTCCTTATTTTCTTTTGTTTGGTTTGGAATCGGGTATCCGACCAGAACTGAAACAAGGAACCTTTCCAAGGTTCTTGTTCCTGGTTTCATCTTGATCCTAATTTCCATGTTCGTTGTGTTTTTTTCCTATCGAGTTTGGGTTTTAGAACTTTCTCAGAACCTTACACTCTTTGAAGGTTTATATTTTGAGTTCCACCCCAACCCTAATCTCCAGCCCATTTTGCTTCATTTTGCCTTCAAGTGTTGTCCGGCTTGACATTCCTTGTCTAGTACCAATCCTGCTCCTCGTCTTTCCATTGCATCGTTCGCTTTTCATCTCTATTTTTATGTTTTCTATTCATTTGGTTTCGTTTGTTTTCATCTTTCATTTTTTTGTTCGGCTTTTGCGACATTCATTCATTTGCTTGTTCTTGCCACATCTCCATTTCCTGGTTGTCATTTGGTCTCCTTTGTTTCTTTGTTGTTGGTTTTCATGTCATTTCTTTGGTTGTCATATTTTGGTCGTGTCTTTTTAGTTGTCCCACCTTAAAGTCAAAAAAATCAAAAAATCTAAAAAGACAAAAAATCACAAAATAGGTAACACAAAAAATTTCAAAAACACAAAATATAAAAAAAAAAAACAAATCAAAAATTCCAAAATACAAAAAATTATTAATTAAATTAAAGGTTTAAAGGATAAATCAATCCTTTTAAATTTAATTAATTAATAATATTTTTTAAAATGAAATAAAAAAATTTAAAATGTAATTTAAAGTTTTAAAGAATAATAATAATAAATAAATCTTTTATTTTAAAAGATTTAAAATAAAAAATCTCTTAAATTCAAAATTTAAAAGATTAAAGAAATAGCAATAATAAATAAATCTTTTTGAAATTTAAAAAGATTTAAATTTAAAAATCATTAAAAAAATTTTAAAAATCTTTAAAAATTTTTAAAATCTTTGAAAAAGAAATAAAATTGAAAAGTTAAAACTCTTAAAAGATTGAAAATAAAAAAGAAGCCCCAAAAAAACTCACGAACCAAACGGGTAAAAAAATGAAAAATGCAAAAGGTTCAAGAATCACCCAAAACCCAACCCTTCCACAATGTAAAAAGGGTTGAAAAGGTCAAATAAAACATTCACATCGGATTTTGGAGGCGAGTGGGAACTTAAAACCAAACGTATAAAAGGTCAAGTTTAAGAAAATTGTTTTAACATTGGAGTTTTAGTTTGAGGTATAATCTTGCCTATCAAGTAAATTTAGCCATTCCACATGACAAAACTGGTCTGTGTTTAACGTCTTCATTAGAAGAACCACCGTGACAAGGAATAATCATGTTTGTTGGAATGAAATGACTGCTGATATGCACAAAATGCATTTGTTGAAGAGGCTTTACAAACTCTAAACTAAATGCCAAGAAAACATTTTAGCAAAATGTGAAAGCCCAGACACGGCCTATAAAGTGTTTGACTAAATGCCTCAATGAGAGGAACGACTCTTGAAGACAAGGGGTGAGGATCATCTTATGGATTGCATGCCATGATGAAATACAAAGAAATGGATTTATTGAAAAATCTTTTAAAGCTTTCAAGCGAATTCTTTTGGCATGAAGGGTGTGGGCTATGGAATGGCACAAAATTCCTCAAGAAAGATCTCGCCTCATGTAATGCAATCATTGCTTGCCGAATCTACACAAAAGGGATGTTAAATGACTTTAAAAACTTTCAAACAATTTCTATTGGCAGGTGTGGAGACAATTTCCTTTCCACTACGCCAAAGGTGAAGGCAGGTGAAACATTTGACAGAATGCCTCGAAAACGACAGTTTGGATATAAAAGGAAAGCACAAAGGATGTGAAAAATCATATAATGTAATTTGTACGATATGCACATGATGTGAATGGAGAGGATGCCTTGAATGTTTTTGTTTTTTAATAAAATGCAAAACGTTGGTTATGAAATGCCTCAAAGAGATAAATCTCATTGAAAAGCAATGACTGCAAAATCTGCACAAAACGAAATTGTGAAGCTCTCTTTAGAAACTTATAAGAAAAATGTTGTCAACAGGTTTTGAGTTGAATTCATTAAAAATTTCCCTCTATTTGTACCAAAGTTGGAGCTTCGAAACTGGGGTTAGACGTCTATCAATGCATAAAGATTGAGTGATTTTATCAATGTTTTTTGATTGCAAAGTGCTCTGGCATAAATGCATGCGAAGGGTGAAAGCACATAGGGTGCTGAACTGTTCAACATAATGTGTTAAAGAGATGTTATCTCTAGGAATGCATTAATATTAGCTTGTGCATAGATGGATTTGATTCAAGGCTATGGAAACTTTTAGGAAAATGAAATTACCATATGAGTATTCATGTGAAGTGAAGAAACAAAGGCGAGGTAGCATCGATTGTAAAACTATGTGCAGAGGTTTCAAGCAATGTTTTAGCGTGACAAGGAAAAGTGTATCAATGGAAAACATTGTGAATGTTAGATTGGACTACTTGAAAAGACACCATTTTACAAAGGTTGAAGTTGTTGCAAGAATGGAAAAAGGAATGAAAGTGTTGTCATTGATGTCAACTAGTCAACTAGTTATCTACTAATTGTTGTTGGTTGTATATGTTGACGATATTGAGAAAAAATTATTAAAGAAAGATTACAGGTATTCAATTGTTGATTTGGTACTTGTCCCTATGTTTGTGTGGTTCAAATATGTTGGTCATGGTTGTTGAAGGTTTCTATATCTAGATTTTTGGCTATTGGTTCATTGTGAAGTTCAAGTTGTGTTCACCAGTTATGAACTATATTTTTTTTGTGTTCTGGCTGAGGTCCAGGAGAAGATTTGTTGGTTTGGATTTCCCCTTGATGAAGTTTTTTGACTTGTGGTTCTAAAGTTAAGATGTTCAGTTTGCTTTGAAGATTATTTTGGTTTCTGGAAGTTCTGAGCTTAATTGTTTTATGTGTTTTGTCGACCGTGCGTTAAGTACTATCTTCGAAGTTGATGAAGCATGTTGGATCTATTTTTGATTTTGGTCAAGTGTGTGTTTGGGTTTCCCTCATTCTAATTCCACCCTAGGATGTTTGGTGCCGAGCTAATTTTAATTTGATGTTGGATGGCCAATTTTGTATTTTTTTCAAGGTTGAAGATAGTATAAATACATGATGAGCTAGTAATGGAAAATATACATAAGAAAAGAAGGAAGATAAGTGAAAGAGTGGATGTGACTTTGATGCTATTCATAAATTGTGTGTAAGTTATGTGTGTCGTAGATCAGTTTGAAGCTTAATGTTGAGTTTCCAGATGTAGTGAGCAGAAGGTGAACTATATCATTCATATAAGGTTATCAAGTAATTGTAGTGGAATCCTTTGTTGCATTGGTATTTTTGTCTCTCTGTAACAAGTATTCCTTGTCTTCTTTTTATCTCTATGGTAGTGAGCCCTCTGGGTTGTAGCCCTATTGGATAGTGAGTCTTTGTTCTAGACAGTGAGTCCTCATCTTAGGTAGAGAGCCTTGTTTCAAGCAGCGAGTCTTTTATAATTGGTTTTGATATTCTCTATAGTGTGAGTTAATCTTCATCATGTTTTTTCCCTCATTGGGTTTTCCATGCAAATCTAGTGTTATTGTGTTTCTACATCGACATTTGATGATTAAATCATTTCAGCAGTTTAAGTATTAGCTCTAATAATTGAATTGAAGATTAAAATCTATGATAACTGATTCACCCCCCCTCTCAGTTATCATATTCAACAATTGGTATTAGATATTGGTTCCTTGGTGAAGAGATTAACTGCTTGATGAAGGTTTAGGATGGCTAGCAAAATGGTCTTTGATTATCCAAGGTTTGATGGAACTAATTATGGTATATGAAAAGTATTGGTGGAAGAATATCTGAAGTATTGTGGATATGATGTGGATAAATCATATATGAATCCTTACACTCCTACTAATGTTTCAAGTGCACCTGAAGAAATCAGAGCACATGAAGCAAATAATAAGGAAAATTTAATCTTGAAGAAAAGTTTGGTACATTCTGATTTGATTAAGGTTTAGAATTTGAAGACAACTAAGTAAGTCTGGGATGTTTTAGAAATAGCACATGATGGTGATGAAAGAGTAAAAGAGGTGAAATTATAGAATTTGGAAACATAGTTTCATATTATACATATGTCAGAAGATGAAAATGTCAAACCTTATGTACAACAATTGGATGAGGTAGTGGCTAGAATGTGATCTCTTGACACTATGATAGATGAAACTAGGATTGTAAAGAAGATTCTCAGAACTCTTCCTGATGCTTATAGTGAGAAGGTGAGTGTTATTGAGTAGACTATAGATTATAAGACTTGTACTAAAGATTTTATGTTAGGATTTTTGACATCTTATCAGATGAGGAAGTCGAGTCTATGAAATGGAGGTAAAACAAAGATTGTTTTTAAAGCTACAAAAACTAAAGATTCAAATGAAAAAAACTTTGATGAAATAGAAGCTAACTTTGTAAGAATAATGAGAAAAGGCTTTGATAAGTATGAAGGTAAGTTATCCTTTAAGTGCTTTAGTTATGGAGAAATAGGTCATTATGCTGCAAAATTTCTAAAAAGAGATAAAAGGAATAAGCAAAGATATGAGAAAGAAAAGAAAAGAAAGAAGATTAACAGAGCTTACTATGTGAATGAGAATTCTAGTATTTTAGATGAAGATTTAGAATATGAAGATCCAGATGATAATGAATGCTCGTTTTTGGTGATTAAGGATGATCCTACTTCTACTAATTCAAAAAAATGGGTAAAGGAAAGTCCTTTGAAGAAGAAGGAGAAAATGAAGGTATAATTATCTCTACCCTACATGCTAAGCAAGAAAAGAATTTTTGGGTAGTTAATAGTGGTTTCTCACATCACATGACTGGTGATAAGATTAAGTTTGTAAATCTTGAGAAATATGATGGAGGTTTGGTTATGTTTGGAGATGATACTGGTGCTAAAATCTGTGGGATAGGTTTATAAGTTTTGATGGCAAGTATCATACTGATGGTGTTTACTATATTAAGGGTTTAAGGCATAATTTTTTGAGTTTTGGTTAGATGTGCAAAAAAGGATATGATCTTGTGTTTAAGGATGAGAAATGTGAGATCTGAAAAGGATCTAAAACATTGATTGCTATAGGAAAGAAATTTGAAAGGAATATTTATCAACTTAAGGGTGCTAATGGATGATGCTTTATGACTTAGACAAATGATAGTTGGTTATGGCATAGGAGAATGCGTCACATGAATTTTGATAACTTGGCAAGGATTAGAGTTGTTCAAGTCATGAGAGATTTACCAAGAATTACAAAGCCTGTTAATGTTATTTGCAGGAATTGACAGTTTGGGAAGCAAGCAAGAAATCATTATAGATCAAGAGAACAATCTACTACTAGATTATTGGATTCAGTTCATATAAATCTCTATGGTTCTATGAGAGTGCAAAGCCTACTTGGTGAAAGTTACTTTATGCTTTTAATTCATGATTATTCTATATATACATGGGTTACATTTCTTAGAGATAAATCAGATTCATTAGATAGATTCAATGCATTCAAGGCTATGATTGAAAATGAAGTGAATTTGAAGATAAAATGTTTAAGATTTGATAAAGGTGGATAATTCACCTCCCATGATTTCAATATGTTTTATGAAGTGCATGGAATAAAGAGACAGTTATATGCTCTGAGAACTCTTCAGTAGAATGGATTCATTGAAAGGAAAAACAAAACAATTCAAGAGGCTGCTAGGTCAATGATCACTGAAGCTAGATTACTAGAAGTTTACTAGAAATAATATATTCATACTAATGTATATGTGTTCAATCAAGTTCAAGCAAGAGAAAACAAGACAAAGAATCCCTATGAGCTATGGCATAGAATAATTCCTATAGTTAAACATTTCAAGGTATTCAAAAGAAAATGCTATATCAAAAGAGATGAAGAAACTTTGGGAAAGTTTGATGCAAGAATTCATGAAGGTATATTTCTTGGATACTCTACTAAAAGAAAGGCATATAGATGTTTCAATAAAAGACTAAGAAACATTGTGGAGAGCTCGAATGTGAAGGTTGATGAGACAGTAAATAATTCCATTGATATTGATGGATATGTATTTGATGAACATGTCTATGCAAGAATAGAAGAAATTGTGAAAAAATAGGATAAAGATGAGTAGAAAAAGTAGGATGAATAGAATGAAAGAGAAGATTCTCTAATGATGTCCACTAGAACACAGAAATATCTATAAAGGAATCATTTAGAAAATCTAATCATTGGAGACAAGTCAAAAGGTGTGTTAACTAGAAGCAAACCTTCTGCTGAAGTAAATTTGTGTTTATTCTCTAAAATTGAGCCAAAGACAGTATGTGAAGCCTGTAAAGATGAATGTTGGAAGGAAGTAATGAAAGAAGAAATTTCGCAAATTGAGAAGAATTAGACTTAGGAATTGCTCCCAAGATCAATAGATAAAAAAATATCATTGGATCAAAATGGGTATTTAGAAATAAGTTGAATGAGAATGGAGAAGTTGTTATAAAGAAAGTGGGGCTTGTTTGCAAAGGCTACTCACAAATAAAAGGCATATATTTTCAAGATAATTTTTCCCTGGTAGCAAGAATGGAAGCTATAAGGATGTTCTTGGAATTGTCTGATTACAAAGATTTCAAGGTCTATCGGATGGATGTCAAGTCATCATTTATAAATGGTAAGCTGGAAGAAGAAGTCTACATGGAACGATTGAGAGGATTTCAATTAATAGATCAACCGAATATGGTGTGAAGATTGAAGAAAGATTTATATGGATTGAAGCAAGCTCCTAGAGCTTGGTATACAAGGTTAGAAAAGTATTTGATTCAACAAGGATTTAACAAAGGCACAGGATGTAGTAATTTATACTTTAAGATTGAAAATGACAAAATCTTGATTGTAGTTGTATACGTTGATGGCATTATCTTTGGAGGAAATGAAAATATGTGCAAGATGTTTGCAAAAGAGATGCAGAAAGAATTTTAAATTTCTATGTTTCGGGAGATGAATTTCTTTCTTGGGCTATAGATTAATCAAACAGAGAAAGGAATTTTCATTTCACAATCTAATTATGTGAGAGAGATGTTGAAGAAGTTTTGGATGGATGGTTCCAAACCGGTAAGTACTCCTATGGTGACTGATTGCAAATTATATAAAGATGATGATTCACCTAAGGCTAATCAGATAAATTATAGATCTATGATTGATGGACTACTGTATTTGACTGCTACTAGACCAAATATTATGCATGTGGTCTGTCTTGTGGCTAGATTTCAATAAGATCTGAAGGAAACACATTTTCTATAGTTAAAATAATATTCAGATATTTAAATGGCACTCTAGATTATAGATTATGGTATCCTAAAGATAATAACTTTACACTTAGTGACTATATAGATGCAAATTGGGTTAGATGTGTAGATGATAGAAAGAGTACACATGGTGGTGCATTATTTCTTGGATGTAGATTAGTGGCATGGTTGAGCAAGAAGCAAGATTTAGTCTCTTTGTCTACTACCAAAGCTAAGTATATTGATGTTGCATCTTGTTGTGCACAAGTTCTATGCATGAAACAAACAATGAAAGATATCACAATGCTATATGATGATCCCATTTCTATCTTTTGTGATAATACAAGTGCAATTAACATTTCAAAGAATCTTGTGATGCACTCAAAGATGAAGCATATATCTATAAGATATCATTTCTTGAGAGAGAAGGTCATGGAGAATGAAGTCAAACTTGAGTATGTTCTGATAAAGGATCAGATTGTTGATATATTTACAAAGGCTCTTCCTAAAGATACTTTTGAGTATCTTTGGGAGAATTTAGGGGTTATTTCCCCTCATTTCATAAAATAAGATGCATTTGGAGATGCATCAATTTGGTGGATTCATGGTTCTATCTTTTTGGACTTATTTTTTGGTGGCTATCTCTCAGGGGGACTAGGAAGTTTCAAGTGTTGTCATTATGAAGTAATTTATTTTCATGTCAAAGGAAGATTCAATGAACACATTCTTTTTTCCTTTTCCATTGATGTCAAAGGGGGAGATAAAGCATGTGAAAATGAGAGAAATCTAATGAGAGAAAGAAGGTAATGAGGTAGATGATCTTCTGAGGGGGAGAAGCAAAATGAAAAATCTTGAGAAGTATATTTAGAACCAGTATGGTGTCTTTGATGTTTTTTCACATCATGTGTTTCCATTAATGACAAAGGGGGAGATTGTTGCAAGAATGGAAAAAGGAACGGAAGCGTTGCCATTTATGTCAACTACTTATCTATTAATTGTTGTTCGTTGTATATGTTGAGGATATTCATAAAATTTTATTAAAGAAAGATTACAGGTATTCAGTTGTTGATCTAGTACTTGTCCTTATGGTTGTGTGGTTCAGATATGTTGGTCATGGTTGTTGAAGGTTTCTATATCTAGATTTTTGGCTATTGGTTCATTGTGAAGTTTTGAGTTGTGTTCACAAGTTGTGGACTATTATTTTTCTATGTTTTGGCTAAGGTTCAGGAGAAGAGTTGTTGGTCCATATTTCCCCTTGATGAAGTCTTTTGACTTGTAGTTCTAAAGTTAAGATGATCAGTTTTCTTTGAAGATATTTTTGGTTTCTGGAAGTTATGAGCTTAAATGTTCTATGTGTTTTACACTAGTTTGGTTGACCATGTGTTAAGCACTATCTTCAAAGTTGATGAAGCATTTTGGATCTATTTTGGGTTTTGGTGAAGCATGTGTCTGGGTCGCCCTCATTCTAATTCTACCCTAGGATGTTTGAAGCCAACCTAATTTGAATTTGATGTTGGATGGTTGACTTTGTATCTTTTTCAAGGTTGTAGATAGTATAAATACAAGATGAGCTAGTAATGGAAAATATACATAAGAAAATAAGGAAGATAGGTGAAAGAGAAAATGTGACTTTAATGTTATTCAAAAAGTGTGTGCGAGTTATGTATGTGGTAGATCAGTGTGAAGTTTAATGATGAGCTTCCAGATGGAGTGAGAAGAAGGTGAACTCTATCATTCATGTAATTTGATCAAGTGATTATGGCGGGATCCTTTGTTGCATTGGGATAGTTATCTATCTATAACATGTATTCTTTGTCTTCTTTGTATCTTTGTGGTAGTGATCGCTCCAAGTTGTAGCCATGTTTCACAATGATTCCTTATTTTGGACAATGAGTCCTTATCTCAAGCAATGAGCTTTGTTTTAGGTAGTGAGCTTTTTGTAATCGGTTTTGATATTCTCTATAGTTTGAGTTAATCCTCACCCTATTTTTTCCCTCATTGGGTTTTCCATGTAAATATGGTGTTATTATGCTTCTACATTGGCATTTGATGATTAATCATTTAAGCAGTTTAAGTATTAATTCTGGTAATTGAATTGAATATTAAAATCTATGACAAATGATTCACCCCCCCTCTCAATTGTCATATTCAATAGAAGTAGCATTTGCAAGGGGAATTGGTCAATTAGTACTGCTGAAATGGTTCTCTTCCCCTCTTTTACTGGTAGCTTGTATGTAGAAGAAAAAATAGAAGAGCATGCAGATGAAGGAAAGGAAGGTCATGGAAGACAGGGAGTAGAATTTTAATGCTTTGAAAACAAAGATGAGAGATCAAAATGTGTATCTGAAGACATTACTTTTGATGAAGAATATTTCCATAAAGGGGAAAATATGAATAGTCGGTCATTGGCTGATACCAGTTCCTTCTAGAATAATGTGATAGACACAAAAATTATCGTTAAAGAAGAAGAGTTGATTTACACATGTTGAAGGCTCAAGAAAATATAGAGTAGGAAAATTTGGAGACTTTAAAGGGAAAGTCATCTCATGGAGTGCCATGATTGAAAGTATACACAAAATGAGGAGACAAATGAAATTTGATATTAAATCCATATACAACATTAAATTAATGTTATTTTATTTTTAAATGAAATTAATGTTAATAGGGATTTATTATTATTATTGATTAATAATGATAATTTAAAGTTTATTTGAATCACAATAAATTGGATTGATTAATTTTTAAATTAATTGTTAATCAATTAGTTTTATAAACTGATTAATAGACTTTTTGTTTGCATGTGTCTTTTCAAGAATGGGAATAGATCACGATGATTGATATACAAAGATTGATGTATAAGAGAGGTGATTTTCTAAAAATATAATGAATATGTTAGTGAATTGAGTGTTTCATGACCCCCACCTGGAGTGATTTTTGGAAGAATATGTTTGTGCACATTGTGCAAAGAAAATGTTGAGGTGAATTCAGAGTTAAACTAGAAATTGTAACTAAAAATGTAACTAGAGTTGACTAAAACCAAACAAAACTTGAAAATGAACGTTGCAATAGTTAACTAAAGTCAACCAAGGTCAAGAGAAATCTGAAACATAAAGTTTTCTTTATGTAGAATTGCAAACACGAAGAAAGTGACTATTGCATTTATTTATTTTGGGAGAGAATTATGGAATTGATTGCATTATTTATTGTCAAATCAAGCTCATTTGAATGGGTGAGGATTTTAGGAAAATCAATTAGGTATCTTAAGTTAGAAGTTTCAGCTAGTTTAGTAGTAGAGTAGAGAATTATTTTTTTTGCATTTTTAGTTAATCGAGTTAATTTGAAGACATTGGTTTCTGTACACTGGTGAAGTTTTCTAGAATTGTAAATATTACTTATTTATTTCACTGCATAGAAGCAACCGGACTAAAACCTGATTTAAGTTGTATTCTGGAGTGATATTTTCTCTGTTAATCATTTGATTTGAAGCTTTTAAGGAATGAATAGAGTTTTTCTTTTCTCTTCTTCGAATTGTGATTTTCAATCTACTATTAATATTTGCACTCTGAATGAATGGCTTTGTATTCATTATGGGTTGATTTATTTTGTATTTTAGTTGTGAGAATTCCTTGAAGAGTAATAGGTCTGGTTAATTAGATGAATCATCATTTCTTTCCCTCTTGTATCTTTGATCTATCTTTTGCTCTCTTTTTTAATCACTCAATTAGAGTAGGTTTAGGTAGATGTTCGATCTTGTAACAACCAAGAATCTCAATAATCAGTAGGCCCCTTGAACATTACAGCCTCATTGACCACTCAGCAAAACAACAATGTTGTGACCCAACATCCAGGACCTTGAGAAGTGTTTGATTTATTGATCATTTGCTTCTTTTAGAAGAGGTAAGGTGATTACATCTTTCCTGCGTGTTGTGTCAATTTTTCCATCAACATAATGCCAACTGGATAAGGGCTCCAATCAATTATTTGAAAACAAATAATTATTTTTGGATTTTCAATATTTGCAGCTCATGCACCATTCATGAGAATAGACAAATCTGGAAACAAATTTCTTCCTCTACTACATCTAGGAAAAATATTTGAAAGTATTTGTTGGAGATTTCAATGCAATTAGAAACCTCTCAGAAAAAATGGAGGCATGACACCTCCAGTTGTAGTTATGGATGATTTCAACAACTTTATTTTTTCCAATAAAATTTATGATTGTCCATAAAAAAATGGCACTTTTACTTGGACAAATAAAACGATTTTTTTTTTTCTCAAATTGCAGAAAAACTTGACCACTTTTTGCTGTCAGATATTTGGTTAAGTGCCTTTCAGGATTTCACTTCAATTATACATACTCTAGCTGGATCAAACCACTTCCCTATATCCCTTCTCTACTTTGATGACAAGGGAGTTGTCAACAGCCCTTTTAAACTAGAAGCTATGTGGTTTAGAGATCCAAATTTAATTCATTTAGTAAAATAGTGGTGGTTGAATTGTCCTTTTGTGGAAGGAACAAGGATGTTCCAATTGAGAAAAAGCTACAATTCCCTAAAAACAAGATAAAGGACTGGAATACGACCCACTTCAAAAAAATATTCTTTGAAAAACTGAGCTTGGAAATGGAATTATCATATTTATATGAAGTGGTCACTAAAAAGGGAATGGACAATGCTCTCTATGATAAGGAAAAGAAACTAAAAGCAGAGCTAGAAGAAATTCTTGCTTTTGAAGAAATCTATTGGAAATAGAAGTCCAAGGAGACTTGGTTAAAAGAGGGGGATAAAAATAAATAAAAAATGCCTTAGCTAAATTGAGATGCGAATCGAATAATATTATCTCCATTCATTCCACTACAAGTGAGCTCCTTTACACAAAAATGAAATTGGTATAGAAGCGGTCTCCTATTATAAAAATATTTTAGCTTCAAGAAATGTTTAAAAACCTCTTGAAAACAATGTAGTCAATGACAACATTCTAGCCCAGATTTCAAATGATCATAATAAAATATTGATGGCTAAATTCTCTATGGAATAAATCAAAAAATGGGTCCTATATATGGAAGCGAAAAAGGTTCCAGGCCCAAATGGATTTACGACTCTTTTCTTTCAAAAATGTTGGGGCATTGTGGGTCAAGATGTCCTTCTTGCTTAGGAAGAATTGAGAAGGAACAAAAATATTCTAAAGGAGTTAAATGCAACCTTCCTTGCCCTTATACCAAATAAACTAGATACAACCTCTTTTAATGACTTCAGACTGATAGCCTTATGCAACTCAATATATAAGATTTTTATGAAGGCTATCACTTCTAGACTTGTGAAGCTGCTTCCCTTAATCATTTCTGATGAACAAGGGGAGTTTTTTCTTGGGAAGGATACACCGAAAGGTGCCATTTTGCCACATGCATTTCTTCATTCAATCATGTTGGACAAAATTCTAGTGGTTGTCTTGAAATTGGACATTTTGAAAGCCTATGATAGGGTAAACTGAGATTTTTTAATGGTTATCTTGAAAACAATTGGTTTTTGCTATAGTTGGTGTAAATGGATATATTTTTATCTTTTGAGTGCTAGATTTTTTGTTTTGGTAAATGGATCCCTACATGGGTTTTTTTCCCCCACGCAAGGAGTAAGACAAGAGGATGCCCTCTCTCCTTCCTTGTTCATTTTAATGGTGGAAGGTCTAAGTAGATGCGTTATCTCAACTCGTGAAGAAAGTCTTTGGAAAGGAATAATGGTTCACCTATTTCTTGTTCCCATTTCATACTTCATTTTTGTTGATGATACAATCCTTTTGGGGCAAGCCACAATCGAAGAAGCTTTAAAGGTAATTAAAAAGACTATTCTAGATTACTGCACTTTTTCAAGGCAATATTTCAGTTCTAAAAAATCAAAAATCTTCTTCTTGAATGTCAACCCCATGGTTAAAACTCAAATATTAAAATTTTGGGGCTTCCGATGTGATTCTCTCCCTTGCAAAAATTTGGGCATCCTTTTTTTCTCACGAAAACAGAAGCATGCTTTTTGGGATAGGTTAATCTCCACAATATCTAACAATTTATTTATTTTGAAGTCAAAATGGTTATCCTTTGCAGGAAAGTTGGTAATGCTTAAATCGGTTCTATTTTCTCTTCATATCTATCTAATGTCAATTTTAAAACTTCCTAAAGGAAAAGGGTGCTCTCTTTAAAAGGTTTTTAAAGATTTTCTTTTATCTAAAAATGTTATTTCAAAAAGAAACTACCCTTGGTTCTGTGGGACTCTATTTGTGAACCCAAATTCAAAGTGGGGGCTAGATTATGAGATATTGTTTTGCAAAACAAACCTCTTGGTGCTAAGTTTGTTTGGAAAATCTACTCTAGTCTAGATCTTAAATGGTGCAAAATTATGAAATACAAATATCTGGACTCTCTTGAAAGGGAGTGAGTATTTATAGAGAAGAACCTTCCCCAAGGCTCTAAAATTTGGAACTTCATTTCCTCTTGTCGATCAGTCCTCTTTCCCCATCTTTCCTGGGTTATAAAAAATGGGGAAAAGGCTCTCTTTTGGGATGATGCCTAGAATGGACACAAGCCCCTCCATACCCTAGGTAATTGGAAGAAAACTAAGTATATAGTGAAATCATGTTGGGAAATAAATTCTTGTGACTATTTGGTTATTGATCCCTCTAATCCATCAATAGTGAAGTGGAAAGATTTTGAATCTCTACAGGTCTCCCCCCTGAGAAGGCTTCTTTAAAAGTTGAACTTTCCAAAAGGCACATTGTAGACACCCAAAATTGTCCATGTTATAACATTACCTAGTCGATACATGACCTTGTAAGACATCTTGTAATATTTTACCCTAGGTCATTACATTATCCCACTTATCCCATTTATTCCACTTAATCACCTTCCTAATTAATTAAATAAATCTCATTTATTTAATTAATTCCCCTTCACATGTCTCAAAATAATTAAATTAAATATTTGAATTAATCCCCCACTTATTGCCACATTGCAACATGTGTCACATGACAACAACTCTTCACATGCATAAATGATTTAAATAATTTAATTATTTAAACTATGAGATTCCCACTCACTGTTGGATGTTGTGGTTGCATTGTTGATATGTGGTTGTCATTGATGCCAACACTATTAGCATTGGTGATTCTAAAGGCTATATATGTCGAGGATATTGAGAAAATTGTAATAAATATATTGCAGGTAGCCAATAAAGCTGAGAAGGTCAGAGTGATGAAAAGTTTTGTACATTGATTTTCAGGTGTTACGCATTGAAGGGTTTTTTGTTGAGCCTATCTAGTATGTTTTCTAAAATTTTTAATGGTATGCATCATGAATTGAGGAAGTTATGAAGTTCAGTGTTCCTACAATCATTTTCGTACTGTAGTAGTTGTTCTTGGAAGAAGAGGATGGAATTATGGAAATTCCAGGTGTTGCGTATGTTCCTGTGGTATTCATGGATGTTTCTAGATTATACTCTATTGGTTTGCTATGTCCACATTGATCAGCACATTCGTGATTGAAGATTTTTCCTCGTGTGATCAAGGTTTTCATGTTTTTGGCCGACATGGTGGTGGTAGTGTGTTGTGGATACTTATCAATTAATTTCTTGTTGCTTGGTGTGTTTCATGATGTTTATTTGGGTCCTCTCTATATTGTGACCGACTTGTGTTGGTGTGCATTAAGATCTATTCATATATTGAGGTTGATGGTTGTAATTCATTTATTATTTGTGGCTGATGGAGTTTTTGATGCAAATCCTTGCAGCGGATATATAAGAGTGATCAGTTTTCTCATTTTGAAGTATGCTCGTGTATGCTCAAGTGTGCTCAGTGTATGTATTTGAAATATATGTGCGAATAGAGATGAAATCATTCAAGTGTAGAGAAGAGTGTGAAGTAGTTTGAGCAGAGTGTGTAGAAGGTTTTTTGTGCCTAACTGGAACTGTAATCAGGCTTTTGCAGAAGCTGATTTCTCAATTCATCCCACTTAGATGTTTTTAATCTAATTGTCTTATGTAAGGTAGTGAGACTTCCTTTGAGCAGTGAGCTCTAGGATGTGCCTGAATGCAAGGGCATTCCCTATTCATTTTTCATTATAATTTTAACAGGGTATAATTGTGGATTAACCTCCACCGTGGTTTTTTCCCTTGATAGGGTTTCCATGCAAAAATATTAGAGTTATGTGTTTCTGATGTGTTGCTTAATTCTTTCTTTCATTGTTAATCATTAGATCTAGAATTAAAGGTTAATAAGTTTGATTAAGTTGTAAATTATGTGACAATTGATTCTCCCCCCCTCTCAATTGTCTCTTCTTGTTTTTCTAACAATTGGTATCAGACCTGGTTGCTCTAAAAGAAAAGCTTAACAACTTGAGGTGATTCGAGATGGCATCTTACAAGAAGGATAGTCCTAGATTTGATGGAACAAACTAATCTCTATGGAAGGTCAAAATGGAAAGTCATTTGAGGTGCATTGGTGAGACTTTTTGGAAGATTACAAAGAATACATATACTATTCCTCAGAATTGTCCATCTACTGCTGATGAAATCAAAGAAGTTGAGATAAATGCTAGGGCTATTGAAGCATTGGTGAGTGCTTTGATAGATTCTAAAATGACAAATGTGATAGGTTTGAAGACTACACATGAGATCTAAAAAAAGTTGGAAACACTGTATGAAGGAGATCCACTGTTAAAAGTTGCTAATCTACAAAGTTTAAAAGGCAAGTGGGAGGATATGAAGATGAGTGAAGATGATAACATCTTTTCCTTCTCTCAAAAGGTAAATGAACTGGTGATGTGAATTAGATGTGTTGGTGGAGTCTTGGAAGAAGATGAGATTATGGCTAAGATACTTAGATCTGTGCCTCCTTCCTACAAAGCAAAAGCTCATGTTATTGACGAACTCATGACAATAACAAATATAACAAGAGACATGCTAATTGGAAAACTTGTTGCCTTTGAGTTGAGTGAATTTGGTGAGTCTACTCCTAAGACCGATTCTGCATTCAAAGCCACTATATCCAGTAAAAGAAAACAAAAATATGATATGGGAGAAAGTTCCAAGAAGACATCCAAGTATGAAGATGAGATGAAACAAATTGAAGATGAAGAAAGAGAGCTAGAAGAGCTAGAAGCATTGATTGTGAAAAGAGAAGCCAGAGGTCATGTTAAGTACAAAGTAAATTTACCTATTGAATTTTTTCCTGTAGTAAAATAGGTCATTTTGCATCAAGGTGTCTTGATAAAACTTCTAAGTACAAACCTGATAAGACTAGATTTCAAAAGAAATGCTATTATGCTAAAGAAGGTGTTACTAATGATGAACTGATAAAGAAGCTGGAAATGAAGATGAATGGGTATTTATTGCTATCAAGGAAAATAGTCAGGTGTCCACTGAATCTACTAGTAATGTGAATGTTGAGAGTGCTCTTGCAAAAAAAGTTGAAGAAAAGGATGAGTGGGTAATTGATAGTGGATTCTCACATCATATGACTAGTGACAAAAGTAAGTTTGTAAGTTTGGAAAACTATGATGGTGGTATTGTGAGATTTGGAGACAACACTTCCGGTGTGATTTGTTGCAACGACACTATTTCCTTTGGTGGTAAACATAATACTGATGATGTTCTTTATGTAGAAGGCTTAAAACATAACTTTTTGAGTGTTGGATAGATGGTAGCCAAGGGATACAATATTCAGTTCAATGATGGTAAGTGTAGGATACTGGGAAATTCAGGAAACCTAATTTCTTCAGGTACAAAGACAAGAGGTAACATTTTTCACTTAAGTGTTGCTAGTGAAACTTGCTTAATTTCTCAAATAGATGCAAGCTAGTTATGGAATAGGAGGTTGTGTCATGTGAAATTTGATAACATTGTCAAAATAAGTTCTTCTCAAGCAGTCAAATATCTTCCTAAGATATTGGAGCCTACTAACACTATGTGCAAGGAATGTTAGATGGGAAAGTAGACTAGAAACTCTTTTCGAAGAAAATAGCATAACTCTAATGGAGAACCAGAATTGATACATACTAATCTATGTGGACCCTCCAGGATTAGAATTCTTCAAGGTGAAATTTACTTTATGTTGCTTATTGATGATTACTCTAGAATGATATGGGTTGCTTTCTTAAGAGAAAAACATGAAGCACTAGAAAATTTCAAAAGTTTCAAAGCTATGGCACAGAATGAGACAAGTCAAAAGATCAAATGTTTGAGGTTAGAAAGAGGTGGTGAATTCACCTCCTGGGAGTACAATTCTTTTTGTGAAGAGCATGGAATTCAAAGACAACTATTTGGCCCCCGAACCCCTCAATAGAATGGAATTGTTGAAAGAAAGAACATAACCATTCTAGACACTGCTATAACCATTATGCTAGAAGCAAATGTTCCTCATTTCTACTGGAGAGAAGTTGTAAGCACTACTGTGTACACTATTAATCGGGTAAATGTCAACAGTAATTCTGGTAAGACCCCTTTTGAGCTATGGTTTGGTTATAAGCCTACTATCAAGTACTTCAAAATCTTTGGAATAGAATGCTACATCAAGAGAGATGATGATATAGTCAATTATGATTCTAGAAGTGATGAAGGAATATTTCTAGGTTACACTACTAAGAGAAAAGCTTATCGGTGTTTTAATAAAAGGTTGAAGAAAATGGTTGAAAGTGAAAATGTTAAAGTTGATGAGGATATTGATAAACCATCCAGGTATAGTGGATATGATTTAAATGATCAACATGATAGTACTAGCAATGGAAAGAATGTTCAGACATAGAATCAACTTCAAATTGTTCTGGTGAACCAAGGGAATCAAGAAGCAAAAACTAGTGGGAGTGCAGAAGAAAGAACACATGAACCGGAAATCAGAGAAATCCTAAAGTTCCAAATTATGTGAGGCAAAATCATTCTGATAGTCAGATTATAGGAGATAAAATCAAAGGTGTGCAAACTAGAAGGAGAATTTTGGAAGAGTATTGTCTAATTTCTAAAACCGAGCCTACCAATATCAATGAAGCATGCAAAGATGAATATTGGATGGAAGCCATGAAAGAAGAACTAATGCAAATAGAAAAGAATGATACATGGGATCTTGTTCCTAGACCTCAAAACAAAAATGTAATTGGAACCAAATGGGTGTTTCAGAATAAGCTGAATGAGGAAGGAGAAGTGATCATAAACAAAGCAGGATTGGTTTGCAAAGGGTACTCATAGATGGAAGGTATTGACTTTGAAGAAACTTTTTCTCTTGTTGCTAGAATTGAATTTGTTAGATTATTTCTTGATTATATTACTTTTAAGAATTAAAAAGTTTATCAGATGGTTGTAAAGTCAACATTCCTAAATGGCGAACTAGAAGAAGAAGTCTATGTTGAGAAACTGGGTGGATTTCAATTGACTAATGAAGAGAACATGGTATGTTGATTGAAGAGAGCTCTATATGGACTTAAGCAATCTCCAAGAGCTTGCTATTCTAGATTGGATAAATACTTGTTGAAGCTTAGATTTAGTAAATGTATTGTTGATAGCAATATGTACTTCAAGTTGGATTAGGATAAAGAGCTGATAATTGAAGTCTTTGTTGATGATATTATTTTTAAAGGTGGCGATGACTTATGTATGAAGTTTGATGATGAAATGAAAAGTGAATTTGAAATGTCAATGATACGAGAACTGAAATTATTTTTAGGATTGAAAATCACTTAGTTAGTAGATGGAATTTTCATATCTCAGTCCAAATATGTCAAAGAATTATTGAAAAAGTTTGGCATGGAAGATTCAAAGCCATTTGATTCTTCTATGGTAACTGGATGCAAACTCAAACAAAAGGATGATTCTCCTAAAGAAAATAAAATAAGATACAGGTCAATGATTGGTGGATTACTATATCTGACTTCGACTAGGACAGACATAATGAATGATGTATGCATGGTTGCTAGATTTCAAGCTAACCCAAAAGAATAAAATGTGACTATAGTAAAAAGGATTTTAAAGGAATAGTTGATTTTCGTTTATGGTATCCAAAGGATGATGATCTTACTTTAAATGCCTTTAAAGATTATGATTGGGTAGGTGATGTTAATGATAGGAAAATTACAAGTAGTGGTGCATTCTTCTTAGGGAAGAAGCTAGTGTCTTGGCTGAGCAAAAATGAGAATTCAGTTTCCTTATCTACTACTGAGGCAGCGTATATTATTGCTGCTAAAAATTGTACTCAAGTATTGTGGATGAAGAAGATGCTAAGAGATGTCAAAATTGAGTATGAAGAACCCATTGCTATATTCTATGATAACTCCAGTGCCATAAATATTTCTAAGAATCCAATGATGCACTCAAAGACAAAGCACATATCCATAAAATATCACTTCTTGAAAGATAAGGTAAG
This sequence comes from Sequoiadendron giganteum, assembly GCA_007115665.2. Classification (NCBI taxonomy): domain Eukaryota; kingdom Viridiplantae; phylum Streptophyta; class Pinopsida; order Cupressales; family Cupressaceae; genus Sequoiadendron; species Sequoiadendron giganteum. The sequence continues at coordinate 541,890,577 of CM021107.1, read as the reverse complement.
TGACAAGGAAGTTAGACAGGAGTATATACCTACCAAGGAGTAGATTGCAAATATATTCACTAATTCATTTCCCAAGAATACTTTTGAGTACCTCAGAGACAAGTTAGGGGTGATTTCCCCACCTAATAAGAACTAAGTGATGTAGATCTTTGCATTAGTCCATGAATTCATAGCCATATCTTATTCTGAATTGATGTTGTGGTGGCTGCTCCTGAGGGGGAGTAGTCAGATGTGCTAAATATGTGGTTCAAAGCTCATGTACCTTTGTCATTGATGTCAAACGGGGGGAAATTTAATGTGAAAAACCTTTGGAGAAGTGCAATGTGTAAAGGGAGATTGTTGGAAAGAAAGCTAGTTGCGTTGATGGTATTATTTTTCACATCATGTGTTGCCATCAATGCCAAAGGGGGATATTGTTGGATGTTTTGTTTGCATTGCTGATATGTGGTTTTCATTGATGTCAACAGTATTAGCAATGATGATTTTGAAGGTTGTATATGTTGAGGATATTGATAAAATTATAATAAATGTATTGTAGGTAGCTAGTGAAGCTGAGAACGTCAGAGTGATGAAAATTTGTGTACATTGATTTTCAGGTGTCATGCATTAAAAGGATTTTTTTTAATCCTATCTAGTATGTTTTCCAAAAGTTTCAATGGTACACATCATGAATTGAGGAAGGTATGAAGTTTGGTGTTCCTACGATCATTTTGGTACTATAGCAGTTGTTCTTGGAAGAAGGGGATGGAATTATGGAAATTCTAGGTATTGTGTATGTCCTCGTGGTATACATGGATGTTTCTATATTATACTATATCGGTTTGGTATGTCCGCATTGATTGGCGTGTTCGTGATTGAATATTTTTCCTCGTGTGATCAAGGTTTTCATGTTCTTGGTCGACATGGTGGTGGTAGAGTGTTGTGGGTCCTTATGGATTAATTTCTTGTTGCTTGATGTGTTCGAGGATGTTGATTTGGGTCCTCTCTATGTTGTGACTAAATTGTGTTGGTGCACATAAAGATCTATTTATGTATTGAGGTCTAAAGTTGTAATTCATTTATTATTAGTGGTCGATGGAGTTATTGATGCAAATCCTTGCTACGGATATATAAGAGTGATCAGTTTTCTCAATTTGAAGTATGCTCATGTATGCTCAAGTGTGCTCAATGTATGTATGTGAACTATATGTGCAAATAAAGATCAAATCATTCAAGTGCATAGTAGAGTGTGAAGGATTTTGAGTAGAGTGTGTAGAAGTTTTTTGTCCCTAATTGGAACTATAATCAGGCTTTTGCAAAAGCTAATTTCTCAGTTCATCCCACTCAGATGGTTTCAATCTCGTTATCTTATGTAAGATAGTGAGTCTTCCTTTGAGCAGTGTGCATGAATGCAAGTGCATTCCCTATTCATTTTTCATTATACTTTTAATAGGGTATAATTATGGATTAACCTCCACAGTGGTTTTTTCCCTTAACAAGGTTTCCACACAAAAATCTTGGTGTTATGTGTTTCTAATGTGTTGCTTAATTCTTGCATTCATTTTTAATCATCAGATCTAGAATTAAAGGTTAATAAGTTTGATTAAGTTGCAAATTTTGTGACAACTATCACCCCCACTCTTAGTTGTCTCTTCTTGTTTTAACAACACTCGCATCTTATTTTTAGCCCCACTTATTTGTGCATCATAGGCATCCTTTCCTCCAAAATATCTAAAATAATCCCACTTATTCCCTCACATCCTAATTTTAGCCTCATGTCATAACCCACTTATTGTGCATCATAAGCATTAAAATTGCCTTTTAATCCTAGCCATACACATCACACATTTGACCTTTAATCTTGGCCATCAAGTCAAATCAGCTCTTGCATATAAATCTAGCCTCACATATGCCATTTGGATCATATTCTTCTAGTGTCCTCGCTCTACCAAAATTCTTCCAAAATTCTCATCTAGCTTAGCGTGGATTTGGGTTTGCATTCGCTTGTTATTTTTATTTTCATGTTTGCTCGTACTCTATTGTCCTAGTTAGGGTTTTGATATCTTGTTGTTTTAGTTTTATATATAATTTTCCCTAGCTACAAAATGGTGAAGCTGACATGAATCCTTTGATCTAGCTTGCTTTTAGCAGGTTTCATTAACTTTTTGTTGTAGGTTAATGTAATTTTTGGACAAAACCCTCGATTTTACAAATTTCTTCATATCTTCCAAATGGATATGAATTTTTCTATAATATTTTCATAAAATCTTGTGTAGAATCTCAGGAGGCTACAAAAAAACAATTGCATGTTTATTGCCATTTTTGTAGGATTTATGGTGGTTTTATGTTTTTTCATAAAATTAACTTTCTAGGTGCCAATCAGTAAATTTTCCAAAAACAATTACATTTCCAAAAAGCTCTTGGAAGTATAATGGGGATATTCTTTTACAGATTTGATTTTGAGGTCAAATAAGGTGCTAAATGATGCAATCTTTATTTTCTCTAGGATTTTCATAAATCCGCATTTTTGGGTGCAAAACAGGGAATTTTTTTGACTTCTTTACATTTTTGGAAAGCTCTCAAAAAATAGTAGGGGTATCTTCTTTGATTTTTTAGTTTTCAAATAAAAAATATCTTGAAATAATTAAATATAATTCGGTTATGTATCTGAAATTACAATTTTCCTTGTATGATGAGCTTTTTTTTAATGGTTGCATTATAATATATTTTTTGATTTTGTAGGTGAATCTAACGAGCTGAAATAGCATTGGAATCAAAATCTACAGTAGATTTAAGGATGAAAATAATCAAGTGCACACATTTCATCCTTCATCTCTAATCGTTACTTGTCAACACACTTCAATTTGGGGCTTAAAAAGAACTTGTTTGATCACAGACTTGAATTTTGGGCTTAAAAAGAATATCTTTTTTGTTGTCACATTATTGAAATTGGGTTAAAATGAACAATTTTCTTCCTACACATTTTTCTTTGGGATCCAAAAATAACAAGTGCTTGAAGTATTCTACACACATTCGATTTTCTAAAGGGAAATTAACTACATGTGTGAATCAAGTGTGTGTGTGTATGCTCTCTCCTTGCACCACAAGGTGATCTCGGAGATAAAAAACACCTTACTTGGTTTGATTTTGTCATACCCTTCTTAGAAGGCCTACTTGGAGACACACCACTCTATAGGATGACATCAATCAAGGTGTAAATCAAAAGACACCCTCCTTTGGGAGTTAAAATCTTGTCACTCTTGGCTAAGCCCCAAAGAACTTTATACCTTTGGGAAGTGAAGGTGAAGGGTGGGTTACCCATTTCTCTTGGCTATGAGGTAGGATTTTTCTTTCAAATCATCCCTAGTCAACCTTGTGCATCCTAGCTTAAGACCTAATTGGCCATACCCACTTGACTAACATTAGGCTTGTTCTTTTGTATTCAAGTGTTTTCTTAATCATAACATTTAATCTTGAAAGAAAAATTTATCATTGTGTTTGTTGTGTGTGCTCATGCATTTACATGTGAGATCTTGTGTTTGATATTGCCCAAGTAAAACTTTCAATAAATATTTTCCACATCATCCAATCTTTCCAAGCAAAATCATCCTAGTTATTCAAGCAATCACATACTAATCATTTTAAATCATCATCATAATATTAATAAAATATTTTCCAAAAGTGACACCATGTAAACATTAGAAGACCTACCACAAGATATCGTTCCATACTTCATGAATCTCAAACAAGTAAATCATCAATAAACCAACAAATCATTCAAGGAATCCATGACATGATCGAAAAACTTCAAACAAACCAATCACCTCAAACGAAAAAACTCGTACCACAAGCCCAATACCTCATGGCCACTTGTCAAATCCAAAAAGCACAAATGTGTCACCTATATCATCATATCAACCTCATCCATCCAAATATCATGTTACCCCTTCATCAACCTATCACACCTCTTCCAATGTCAACCCTTATCCATATCAATCCACCTCCCAATAACCATTATCCTATGCAACCCCTCCATCATTATCACAACAACAAATTATACAAGTCCAAACACCATTCCAACCTCAACACATTCAACCAAAATCCTATTTTTCACCTTCATTATTATGCCAACCTAACCCATCTACCTATCATGTCAATGCCACTATAACATATCCATCCATATCACAAAAAGAACATAGGAGCCCAAGTCCACCTTGGAAACAAGATCAAATTCCCTCAACTTCATACCAATCCCAATATCTCTTATCTACATATCCCACCATTTCACCTTACCATGATATTCATTCATGAAACTATCAATGACCTTCAGAACAAGAACATGCACACCCAAGTCAATATCTGCAGAAAAGACATAATAACCTTTGCAAGAGAGAAACCAATATAGAGTATGTATCATATGAGTCACCTCCATTATCCAATCACAAGCCAGCACATGATCCAACTATTCCTATCTCAACACCTTCATGTCATCCCAATCATAATGCTTTTATCCATCAACCTTCTAATCCATCAAGACCTCCACTAAAGGATCCCTTAGAGATGACCCTACAACAATTGGTCCAATAAAGTTTTATTGAGCTACCACTGATAACACCCTTTGAAGAAATCCTCTTTAAACCCCATTGGTATAAAGATGATGAATTTTGTGCATACCATAGGTGTAAGGGCCATCCCATATCCACTTGTATACAATTTAAAAGATTGGTCAAGATCCTCAAACATTGTGGTAATATTGTGCTAGATAAAACCAATATATCCAATCCCATTACACCCCCATATTATCCTAATCCTAATCCTATAACACCATCCACTATAACTTTCCATCCACTATATTATCCATTCACACATACCATTGCAAAGGATGTGATCCATTGGCTACTAGTTGGGAATCAATCATTACCATTCCATCAAAGACGTATCCTTGAGACTATCCAAGAACCCTCCAATAAAATTCCCATCCCTTCAAGCCCATCACGTGACTTACAAGCCATCAAGCCTATTCAAGAGCCTCGTATCATGAGCCCAAGTCAAATTACATCATATTTTCTTATCAATGAATATCAAGACACCATCGAACTTATCCAAGAGCCTCCCACTCCTATTTCCATGAAACCATAACAGTTATATCAAGAGTATACTCCCAAGCATGTGGAAACACCAACCCCTTGTCTATGTCAATATCAAAGCATTTCAATGCAACCCATGCATAACATATATCTCTTTCATGATCAAGATGAAACCCATAATGAAGAAGCTATTCCCGAGAAAATTTATCCTATACATATCCATGAACAACCAATCCAAATCTAACCTGTCAATAACCAATTTTTTTCTATGATCAAGATGATATCCTTGAAGAGACTATCTACAAACACCTTTATCCTATCCATCATCCTATAAGTATCCATGAGCAAGATATTCAAATTTCTCATATCCATCCTCCACCTAACACCATCTATAACCATCAAACATCCACTTCCCTTGATGAGAAACTTTCCTCCCAATACAACATAGAATTTCAAACCAATAATTTGGGTCTAAATGAACATACACAAGATCCTTTAAATCCTCCATCATTTTCTATCGACCATGTTGAAAATACATCACATCCTATTGGTCTATCCACCCTCATTCATGAATGTTCTTCCTTAGGAAAGAAACAACCATTATCTTCCATTGCTTCATTTTCCCCATCCAATAAGGAAATCATGTCTAGTGTTCCACCTACACCTAGTCCCATTGTCCATCACATACTCTAAAAAATGAACTATCAAGGTAAAGGTTTAGGCCTTCATGAATAAGTTATTTTGGAGCCCATTTATGTCAAAGTCCCTCCATGCTCATTTTTCCTTGGATACTCACTCCAAGGAAAACAAGCTAAAGCTATTGGTACTTCCTCCATCCATTCTAAGTCCTCTTTCCACCATAAATCTTATCATATTCCTAAAACATATGTTTCCATCCCTCCATCATCTTACAAATTTCAAAAGCATGTGACCGTACACCTTCGACCATCAACTTTTCCAACATTGCTTCAAACTCCTAATATCCATCCATCTAATTTACCTCTATTACTCCCAACACCTAATACATCCATTATACAATCCCCTTATCCATCCATCTATAAATCTTCTAAAAATACTAATCATGACCAATCAATGCACACATTGTCTAAACATGAAGCTTCCACACATTCCACCATACCCATGGGATTCAAAAGAAAAAAAAATTATCCCTCTACCTATAAAGCAAAAATCCTAAGGTTCCTCATGCCTTAGTACACAAAAGAAAAGAATCAAAGAAAAATCCATCTAAAAAGCTATATAATCCCATACCTCCAAAAGAAAAGGCCAAAACTAAAATGGTTTGCGTCCCTAAGAAAAATAAAATCAAGTCAAACGAGGCATCTACATCTCAAAAATCCCAACAATCCTCTTCCATAAAAAAATCCCAAAAATCTCACTCCATTCAAAAATCTCAAATTCCTAAATCACTCAAGCAAAATAAAAATCATAAAAACATTAATTCTATATGGGTACCTAAAGCACTTTGTCATCCATCTTCTAAGAAAATATTTCCATTGCTTCCTACTCCACCTTTCCATCAAAAGCTTAAATGTTTAAGATGGTGTGTGTAACCGTTGGTCATGATTCCATTCTCACATACCTCAATCTCCCAATCCTTCAACTACTATCCTACACATCTTCCCAATCACCTTCCTATGTTCCATGCTTTTTCATAAACCTTTCATCCATCCTTTTGCATAAGTCTTATACAATCCACATCATAATCCACTATTCTCCATCCATCCTTGCATAATTCTTTCTTAATCTGCCATCTATCTAATCCATCTCACACTCATGTAGTTCCTTACCAACATCTATGAGCACACTTGACATGGTCTATGCAATGAAATCCTTCTAGTAGGACTATCACCTTTCATGGAACTAGACACTTGAGTCCCTCCTATCCTTCTCCTGTTAAAAAAAAGGTCAATTTTTTTTAAAAAAAACTTTAAAAACAAATTAAAGAGAAATCCCTTCATCCAATGATGAAAACCTAGTAAACAGGTGCCCTGGATAAGTACCGTGATGAAAACCTAGCAAACAAGAGTAATGTGTAGGTTGATCTTCTATGTCACTTACACTTGGGGGTACTTTGTCTCATCCACACTATCTATCCTATCATGTCACTTCTTATCATGTCATTTCCATCCTACCTACTATCTTTAGCCATCATACATACCTATCATATTGAGTCCGCTTATCCACCCTTCTCATTTTGATCTTGATGAAGAAATAGGGGCAAAATTTTGAAACATGTTTGTTGGATATCTCTTGACATACCTCATCTTTTCCAATGCAATCTTATCACCATCCTATTGTTCAGTACCTAGAATGGGGCATGTTATTCCTATGTGACATAGTCTTTGGAGATTACATCCTTTCTCTCTTATGATGCATACATCCATTCCATTCACTATGACCTATCCTTTTTATCCATCCATCTATCATGAGTCTTTTATCCCTTATACTATCACCCACCCTTTCATCCATCAATCACGTCTATCTCCTTGCACATAGACTTGGTATTCCCTTGTCATTTTTATCTAGCACAAAGGCTATCCAAATTTCCATCCATTGAAATCTGAAAACATTTCAAAAAATTCCTGAAAACATACAAAAAAAAATTGAAAAAAGGTCTTGAAAAACATCCAAAAATAAAAACATGTCAAAAATCCAAAAAATAAAAACATTCCCAAATATTCAAAAAAGAAAAATCAAAACATTTCCAAACATCCAAAAAATTTAAATATTCATAAAAAATCCAAAAAATCAAATATCCATCAGAAACCTAAGCAATAAAATCAAATCAAAAAATCATCATCAAATCAACTCACCACTTCTTCTAATCAAATCCATTATTCTAATCAATCACATCACTTCTTCTAATCAAATACATTCTTCTAATCAATCACATCACTTCTTCTAGTCAAACCCATTCTTATATTCAATCCAGTCATTATCATCAAATGATATAATTTCTTCATCAATCCAATCAATAAAAATCATTCCAAGAAAATCAATTCCTCAATTCAATTCATCAATCATCATCCAAATATTTAAATCAATCATCTTCAATCATTCCAAGCAATAATCCAAATGCAAGTCAATCCTTAAGCCATACCAACCAAGCTAATCAATCTTTCCAAATTATCCAATCACGTCCTTTGGTCTTGATCCTAGCCTTGTTGTAAACCCAATAAATTAATAAATAAATGAATCAATCATCCTTGTGTTGATCTAGATATATATTGTTCCCAGTAATAACAACACTATCATCATCATCAATCAATCAATTATTCATTGGTTTATAGCTTGATAGGGGCAATACCTTGTTTGTTTTTGTATCATTTGTGCTTGCTTGCATGCTAGTGTGTGTTATCATTTTTATCTTGCATTTTCATCAAATCCAAATCACTCCCAGATAATATTTATATCTTGTATCTAGACAAGGTTGTATTATACTGGGGCATGAGACACACTGTCACCTTGGTCCTTATACCTTGGTGTATAACGTATAGTGCTATATCAAACATATGATTGCTCACTTTATTGTAACATAGTGTATCATTCTTCTTTTTCATCTACTATCATTCATCTTATCCCTCCTTTATCATTCCATTCATTCATTTCAAGAGCATACCCATTTTTTTCCAACCCACCTATCCTCTTGAGGGGACATCATCATCATTATTATATCCTATATCATCATCCCATTTCTTCATATCTTTTGCATCATCATATTCTCCTATCATCCCTTTTCTTCATTCATCTTACTTCTAACTTCTTTAAGTGGTTGGGGCATCATCTTTTTTTTCTCTATCCATGTCTTAGCTTCTTTGAAATGATGTTACTTGACATAAATCTCATCATCTCAAACATCATATCAAACATCATTTCAAAGATGGGAAAAATATAGACACCCAAAATTGTCCATGCCATAACATTACCTAGTCAATACATGACCTTGCAATAAATCTTGTAATATTTTACCCTAGGTCATTACATTATCCCACTTATCCCATTTATTCATATGTCTCAAAATAATTCAAATTAAATATTTGAATTAATCCCTCAATTATTACCACATTGCAACATGTGTCATATGACTACAAGCCTTCACATGCACAAATAATTTTATTATTTAAATTATGAGATTCCCACTCACATCCTATTTTTAGCCCCACTTTTTTGTGTCATAGGCATATTTTCCTCCAAAATAAATAAAATAATCCTACGTATTCCCTCACATCCCAACTTTAGCCTTATGTCATAACCCACTTAATGTGCGCCATAAGCACTAAAATTTCCTTTTAATCCTAGCCATACACATCAAGCATTTGACTTTTAATCTTCTCCATCAAATCAAATTAGCTCTTTCCTATAAATCTAGCCTCACAAAGGAAATTTGGATCAATCTTCTTCTAGTATCCTCACTCTACCAAAATTCTTCCTAAATTCTCATCTATCTATCCTCTACCATCTATCATCTTCATCTTAATGTTATGCTGAAATAGTGAACAACCAACATTCCTTCATCAACAATCCTTTGATATCTTGCATTCTCATGCAAGGTTGAGAAGAGAAATGGAGATAAATCAAATATATTTAGGAGATTGGTTTTCTTTTCTTTCTTGTTTTCATTTCATGCTAGTTTGTGCTTTAGTGTGCTTGTTAGGGTTTCATTATTGATGTTTATGCTTTTTCCCTAGAATTTTTACCTTAAATACACACATATATCTATCCAAAGAGAAAGATGAAATTATATGGATAAAATCCAAAACTAGTCAATGTAATGTTAAAGATGGATACAACTCCCTAGCATCTTGTAATCATGAAACCCATTGGCCTTTCAAAAAATTTTGGGGCCCTTATGTTCTTCCTAAAGTGGGTGCCTTTGCATGGCTTGCAATCAAAGACATGATTTTATCTAGAATGAGATTGGACAAATTGTTTATAGTACCTTTATTTCCATGTTTCATGTGTGGGAACTCCTTTGAATCTACTGACCACCTAATTTTGAGATGTGAGTTTTCACACTGCTATTGGACTTGGGTTATGGGAAAGCTTGGTTGGTCGGGTCCTCTTCATAAATCCATCTACCTCCATTTCCTTTCTTGGCCATTCCTCTTCTCATCCTCTTCTTTTTCATGCTTATGGGATATCTACCCCCCATCATAATCTGGGACATATGGCTTGAGAGAAACAATATAATCTTTAGAAAAAATCCCTCCACTATCTCCCAAGTCTTGCAAAAAATTGAAATCTCCATTTCCAAAGTAACTACATCCACCGTATACAAAAATCAACATTTTTTAAAACACATCTCTTCTTGGGATGCTTTGATATTAAGGAATTTGCAATCTCTTAAGCTTCCTAAAGCTGGTGCAATTCAAAACAAGGTCCCTGCAGTTAGAAATAACCTGATTTGGAACCCCCCACCTAGACCCTTTACAAAATTAAACTTTGATGGGACCTCAAGAGGCAACCCAGGTAGATCGGGCATTATGGTCGTATTAAGAGATGATAAATATTTCTTTTTTGGTGTGGCTTGTAACCTAATCCCTGATGATACTAACAATGATGCAAAATTAAAAGCCTTGAGTCTAAGCTTGGGTTTGGGAAAACAATTATCAATCTCCCACATCTTTATAGAACGGGATTTTATGGTCGAAATATTGGCTCTAAAAAATAGAGGCTCGGATTCTTGACGCTTAAACTATTTTTTGACTTACATACTAAAATAGCTAGAGGGGTTCACAAGTTATCAAATATCCCACTATTATAGAGAGATCAATGTAGCCGACTCACTTACCAAGAAGGAAATAGATGAATCTATTGAACACAAAAAAATTATAGTTCAGGAACTAGAATTTTTATTCAAAAGACATTTGACTCACTAATCTCCATGGGTCTCATATTGATTTTGTGTTCCTCTTTGAGGCTGAGACATATTTGCATTATTTTCACTACGCTTGTGCTCTGTGTAGCTATCAATTACTTGTCTCCTCTTCACATATTGACACCTTCCATTATTTGATCCTCCTTGCAAGGCCTTTTCCTTGAATTTTGTTTTTCGTACCTTGTGCAAAGTTTAAATCTTAAAGATGGACTTGGTCTCAATTTAGATATGGTGAAGTTATTTTTATCTTATGTTAATGACATCGCCATTTTTAGTTGTGGTTGGTGAAAAAATGATGGTGGACTAAGGGAAAAAATTTGGAGATCTCATTTGGGTCACTAGTACACTAGTATTTAAGACCCTAAGCATAGTTGTTCTGTGATCTGTGGTCACATATGCTCGATTGTTACAGACAACTATCACCATCTCCTTTATAGGTGTTCATAGATTGAAGATTGTCTCATTTTGTTGAACATTTGTGAGCGATTTTTGGTGTTGCTGTAAATTTGGCATTAATCTCAAATTTGGTAATCTACCTATATTCTCCCTTTGGCGACAGCATGTGCATTTGGTCAACAATGGCACTAGATATTGCTTATTTTGTCTTATATTTTCTTTAATTCTTGTTTATAAAAGGTGATTCTTGGCAAAATTGGAGAAACCAAATCTAGCAGATTTCACTCTTTGGAAATGTGAAATTGCCTTATGATATGCACCATTTCCAAGTTATAAAACATTCTTTTACATTTGGCAAATAATTAGCAGATCAAGGTAAATTCCTTGCTTTGGAATTTATTACCTCTGGCTCTCACCACTTAAGGTTACAATTAGTTTCTAGGAATTGTTAATGTTTACATGCATGTGGCCTTTCCAATGTTTTAATGGTGGTCAAGTCCTTCATTTTAAACATGGAAATGTTTTCTTTTTTCACACACACTCTTTGGTTTTGTCTAGTATTACCTCTGAATGCAAATGGACAAGTTATTCAGGGTATTAGTTCCTCCCAAAATACATGAGGTTCATGATATTTCTCTCATAGAGGAAAAATTAAGAACCTTTGCATTCGAATACAAACAACTTTTGGATGCAATTGAAGTTGTTTTGGGCTATTATTGGATGGAACTTAATGCAATGGCTCTTCCATATGAAATTGCATCAAGATTTGTATCAAATCTTATGGACTTACTATGGTGTGTGGAAATGGTAAAGTTTCTGGCTGTCATCTATTTGCTCCCACATGTTTTCCCGCTCTCCTCCTAGCAACCAACACTAGAAAGCTATGATATACTCCAAGGCTCAAACTCTCTCGGTTTATTTATAGAGAGAATCTTCTTCTAGATATATGACTTTCTAAACTTCTCTATGCCATGGCCCATGGTTTGCTAAACAATTTTCCAAAATAATTTAAATTCCACCTTTATCTTAGGCCCCACTATGGGAATTCAATTTGCAACCCAATTTATGAGCTTTACAAAGCTATTTTTTTGCTCATTTGTCATGCTCTCATCGAGCCACATGTAGAGGACTTATTTCCACCACCTGTGAACATTTTAACTTCTAAGGAAAGTGTCTCTTCAGCTATAATTTATCTCAAGGATTTTTATTTTTTTCCCTCCTTCATTTGTGCTTATTTGCTATATTTTGCACATGGTAAAGGTTTCTCATTCTGCAACGACCACTCACTCTTTAGGGTTTTGGCAACTTCTCTAATTTTGTCTAATCTTGCAAGGCTCTTGGTGTGTTTCTGGGTCCCTTTGGGGTTGGCCCAAAAGTGGTTCTCCTTGCTTTGAATCTTTCCTTTCATCATGACTTCAAACACATGACTGTCTTTTTTCTTGAATACCAACTACACATTCAGAGGGTTTTCTCTTCAACTTGGAAAATTTTGGTTTAATTCCCTATCAAAATTCTCTCTCTAGGATTCTTTGGTATTGTGGAAATGCAAGTTATTGTAATTTGGATTGCAATTTTTTTTGTTAGTTGCATCCTTTCTTTCTCCTACTAGGTGGGATATGTTGTATCCTATGGTAAACTGCTTCCTTAAGCAATCCTCTATTGTTTTTGCTCCTCTTCTATAACACTTGCAATCTTGCTTCATTTTAATTTAATAAAAACTTTAGTGGACCCACGAGTTTTAAAAAAAATAATATATATTTATATTATCCTAATGTCATGTCCCCTTTCTAAATTTAGAAACTTTCTTATTATAGCAGGCCCGATTTCATAAAATAGTAAGTTGAGGATATGCAAGTTAATCGAAAAAGGTTGATTTTTCAAGGAATCTAATTTATAATATGTTGGAGACAAAATATTATAAATTATAAATTATTTAATTTCATCCAAGTTGGGCGTGGCATTTTTGGAAAAAAAAGTAAAAGGTGGATTTTTGGCTTAAATGATGGTGGTGGAAAAAAGAAAGATATTTTAATTGGAAAGCAAATGATTTTGTTTAATTTTTGGTGGTGGCTATTATTGGGCTTCACATGCAGCATAATTTTAGGAGCCATTGATAATTTTTATGCCCAAATTTGGTTGCTTTTTGGGTTTCCATATTAATGCATTTTGCATCTAATTTGCATTCATAATTCTATGAAGTTTTTTTACAGGAAATTCTTGCTCTTCTTCAAGGCTAGAAAACCATTTAATGAGTGATATTATAGGCTGCTAAAATAGGAAGATATAGACTTGTAGATAGTTTATTTTCAGGTCTTGAGAGGCAACTTCACTCAGAGGTTGCATAGTGTGCTTTCATAGAATCTTATTGTGTGTTTTGCAAGACTTTTCGATGTGGGTTTTGGAATATATTTGTATTGTTGTTGTAATAAGTTTTTGGGTGTTGTTTGCTATCATTTGTGAGTTATATTTCTGTTATTAAAATCTATATAATTTCAATATTCCAGCTCCATTAATATAATTTTTTTTGGAGTTATTTTAATGCTTTTGTTGGGGTTTTGGTGTTGTTTTGTGTGTGTAAAACATGAGGGATTTGTGCAAATGTATGGGAAGATCTATAGAATGTTCAAAGTATCTTTTTAGAGGCTTTTATTTTTCCAAAAAAAAATTATAACTCTCATATCTATTGCTGAAATAAAATTTTGAGTTTGGTTGGCTTCATTGGTACAATTTTCAGTGCACCCGATTTCACAATTTTTCCCTGTTTGCACATAAAATCTCAAAAATTGATAAAGTGTTGGAAAAATCAGATTTAATAATCTACTGAGGATATTACAGTAGTATTAGAGCCTAATATTTCCAACCTGTAGGGTATATTAATTTTTTGACTTGAGTCATGGGTTTCTTTGAATCTTTATTTAAGGGAATGAGAGAAAGGGACAATGAAATTGCATCCTCCAAAATTGTTAGATGGTATGAAGAATATAAAATTCTAAATGATATTCTAACATTCCAAGAATATTTAAGTGAGATAGCAAAATTCATACTATTGGACAAAGAAATTATTAATATTTTTGATGAATACCAAGAAAAACTAGAAGCTTTCCAAGCTATAGAACCGTTTGACAAATATTATAGAAGGAGAAAGGAGGAGATCAGTAAGCCAGAATTAGAGCAACGAAATATTGCTAAGGAAGAATATTTTGTAGATGATAAGGAGCATAATGAAAAGGAAGGAGTTAATATCAAAAAGGCTACAAACCCCAAAAATCAAGAAGAACGGAAAGATTACATCCACCCAGTTGACAATGATGAAAAGAAGGATATCATTGTGTAAAATTGGAATAAATTTACTATGCAAGGTGAAGAAAGGGAACCTTTATGTGTTAAAGATATTGCGATTTTTAAATATTACACATGCTAAGACAAGGTTAATGAAGACAAAGATGGAAAGGCATATCTTATCATATGTGGAGAGCACAAGATAGAGGAAGATGCATCAATACATACATTGTCTTTTGAACTTCCATTCGGTAAGCCATTTTTTGACCTACGGAGTGTTAGAGTAATAAGTTATTGTGCTTAATTAATTATATCATATTGGTTAATTAATTAAGTCACTTATTCCTTTAGTTGCTTAAGCTAAACTTAGGCGCATTAATAATTATTTATTAATTATTAAGTGTGAACACTAGGGTTTCATTTAGGGTTTCCCTTTTAGGGTTTCTTGATCTCCTTCATAAGGATTGATCTCTTTGTAATAACAGAGATTCTCAATAATGTATTTTACACTTTGAGATTTACAGAACTTCTTGTTTGTTCTGAATGTCTTTTGCATGTGACAGGTGATTGCATGCAGGTGATCTTGGTTTTCTAACATGGTATCAGAACTCCAGACCTGCAGCTACCTGTTCCTGATCTAAAGATATGGCTTCTCAGTGAGTTTCAAGTGCAAGGGTTTCCACAGGCATCTTTTTTGCAAGATCTGGGGGTAGCCAATTTTTCGGGACACTATGGGCTCAAATAGACGTCGCCATCGTGTTCGCAGCACCCCAAAACCCTAGTAATGCCTATCGAATCATCAATTTTGGTGAAGTTGGTCTGGAAGGCAAAAAATTGCACAAAAATTAAAAAAAAAATCAAATTTTTGGTATTTGCATCGGTGCCTCCAGTGTTGCAGAAGCACGCCACCAGGCGGCCACCAGTCCGTCGCTGCTACCGGTGGCTCCCCCATCCACTCGTTGGCTAACCAGCTCCGTGGGCCCCTCAGTAGTTCCGCCTCGGTCATATGGAGGACTAGGGGCTGCCGCCAGCCCTTGAGGGCTCCTCCTCTACCACCAAGGTCCTATTGAGGACCAGGGGCTCTGCCCAAGCCCCCTGCCCAAAGCCCTCGGTCACATACGTGACCAGGGACCTAAAATTTTTTTGTAGGGGGAATGTGTTTTGTGGTGACGGCCTCTAGGCCGTCTAATTTATGCTCATTAACCATTGATGTCAGCATGACGCCAGCATTCATATGGCGGTGTTTGTCCCCTCCTAGCCCTAATTTGCCTTCAAGGAGCCATTTTTTTGTTTTTGGCATAACTTGGGCATACGATATCGAAATCGGGCAAACAAGATATCACTGGAAAGCTGGTTCCAAGCACTATCGTGTGGTGTAGTCTATTTTACATTATTTTCTTGTTTTAATACATTTATTGCTTTTTGAATTCAGATGTTTATTTTATGCTTTTGAGCTCATAACGTTTTGCCACGATCTCTGATTTTCGCTATCTTTGCGGCATTGGAAAGGTATTGAGGAGCTCTATATTGCTGTCCATGCACTTTTTTCTATATTTGTCCCAAGTTTATTGTTAATCCATATTTGGCCTGATGGGTGCTTTGGAGATTACTTGGATATTTTGACAGTTGGGAGAGTGCATCTTGCATCTTTGCACTTCATTTTCAGTGATACATCATTTAATAATTGACTACTGCTTCATAGATTCTAGGGTTGTTCCCATTTGGAGTTTTCGAGTGTTCTGAGGCATCGGGTCTATTGTTGCTTTTATCATGATTCCTTGAGTCAATCAGTGACTCTCATCTGGTTTCAGTAGTAGATAGAAGTATCTTTCCTTGCTTGCCAGATTTCGGTTCTAGTGTTACTCTATAGTGTTCTTCCAGTGCTTCTTTGCAGCATGTCATATCATTGTAGGGGGGTTTTTCCCACTGGGTTTTCCTTCTCTACCTTTTCTTGCATTTGTAAATGGGCACCTAATCAGGCGTAGTTGTCGAGACCCATCTTTGCTTGCATGCATCTTCTTCTAGTGTTTTAGCTTCTTCCTAAGTTCATCTTAAGGGGGGGTGTTGGAGTAATAAGTTATTATGCTTAATTAATTATATCATATTGGTTAATTAATTAAGTCACTTATTCATTTATTTGCTTAAGCTAAACTTAGGCGCATTAATAATTATTTATTAATTATTAAGTGTGAACACTACGGTTTCATTTAGGGTTTCCCCTTTAGGGTTTCTTGATCTCCTTCACAAGGATTGATCTCTTTGTAATAACAGAGATTCTCAATAATGCATTTTACACTTTGAGGTTTACATAACTTCTTGTTTGTTTTGAATGTCTTTTGCATGTGATAGGTGATTGCATGCAGGTGATCTTGGTTTTCTAACACGGAGTAGTTGTGTGGATAGGTATGCTTTTGAGAAGAATATTTTGGTTAGCTCTAATTCAGGAGTTTCGAGTCACATAAATGTGTTATTGAGGATATCTCAATTAAATATCATTTGATCATTTTATTTGCAACCCAAGGTATAAAAGTATTTCAGATTTGTTTCTTACTATGTCACTACAAAATTCTTGTCATCATGAAAAGCATGTTAAAAGTGGTGATAGAGTAATGGATACAACTTGTAGCAAAGGGAATGTAGAAATTTTGTTTCAAGCTCAAGATTATTTTCACATATGGGATCTTGGTGTTTTAATGAAAAACTCACAAAAAGATGATATTTGGAAGAACATGGAAGATGAAATTCTTGACAGGTTCAATTTCAAGGTTGCAAATGTGTTTTCTAGTTGAAAATATTTTACTTTTAGATAAAAGAAGTGTGGGCATGGGGTGAATGCACCTTCTATATAGGAAAGCCACTAAGGAAGATATAAATTTCAAAGAATAAGGTATGTGATTATTTCAATGTTGAAAAAAGCGATATGAATATGGATGTAGGATGGTTGAATTCCTTTGGTGAGTTATTACAAATTTATGAATCTAAGGAGATTAAGTTTACACTTGAAGTGAAAGATGTTATTCTTAAAGGTGATTCTATGGAAACCTTGAAGATATTCATGGCTAAGAGGTCTTCTATCATGGGACAAGATTCTTGGGTAGCAATTTTTACAATGAAGGATAGCAGGTAAATCATTATTTCTTCCAATAAGCAACCTAGGCTTAATTTTGATATATGGAAACCTTCAAATCAACATGGCATGGTACTTTTAGGATCAAGCCTCATTCAAGTTTTCTACCATTGGGTATATGGGGGATTTTATAAGAAGGATATGATTTGAAAGGACTCCTTCATTGTTTCTATCATGAAGAAGGTTGCAAAGTTATCATACTTAGATCATATCAATGGTACTTCAGTCATAAAGGAGAATGAAATTTGAGAAGTAATTGATGATATAGTGAAGGTAACCAACTCATATCTTATTTTAATTTTAAATTTATCACATCAATTCATGGAAGGACATGATATAGCATGTGTAATTTATTGGGCTTCATTAATGCAAAGGTATGGTTTCATCCAAATTCAAAACAAAAAGTTGATTGTTCTAAGAAATGGATTTTCTATTAATGATAGAAGATTCTAGTATGCTTTAGAGTTTTTTAGGGGTTACATTAAATATGTTTCCTTAACACTTTCTGGCCTATGTGATCATGAGGGAGAGCTCCAGTATGATTCTATTAAAAATAATACTCATAAAAATGGGTCTACATTGGTTGCTAATGATGAATCTTGGCTTGCAATATTAGCAACTTATACAGGGCAATTCATATTGAATAAACAAAGGCGTAAGGAAAATGAAGTGAAAAATTATATGGTTCATTCGTTGCAGCCTAAGATTCAAATTCAAGGATCGAAATAATGTCACTTCTCATGTTCCTATATTAATGGAGCCATTCAAAACTTAGGTAATAAATTTCACAACATCCTTATTTGCTTCAAATGTATCTTTTGGAAGAAGGATTCCCCTAAAATTGAGAATGCATTCCAAAAAAATGAATTTGTGGAAAAAATGTACATGGAGGACTAATTTCATATCCTTTATCAAATTCATGTGTGCTACAAAAAATCATGGGAACTATACACAAGAGGTTTTGAAAAATATTGAAGAGGTAATACTTTCATTTCATGATATCATTCTTGCAGATTTAGTATGTGGTATTTGGTTTTTTTGTAGATTATTTTCTGTTTTTCCACCATTATTCCCCTACTACTTAAAATCATTCCATGCAAATGAAATTGTTTTTTTTCGAATTGAAGTGAAGGATGAGCTAAGTGATGTGTATTTCTACAATATGAAATTCAGTAGTATAGAGATGAATGAATGATTTCATTTCAGAAAATGTATTGGATATTGTAGAGTATGTCATCAACATTATAAAAATCCATCATGTAGAAAAAATTATAATTCTAATACTATCATGAGCTTCAGGAGTCTTTGGAAAAAATTTCCAAATGGAAATGCATCATTAATTAGAGATATAAGACAATTTACAAGGTCAATATTTAGAGTTGAGAATAGTATAGGTTGATGTTGTATGGTGCTATTTTCCACTCTAATATTGATTTTTTATATTATATATCAGTCCATGAATTTTTAAGTAAAATGTCACAAGTTGAGGTTAAGTATAGGCATACTTTTGTAGATTTTTGCAATGTATATTTCAGCATTGTGGAGGTTAAAGAAGTGACTATTTCCAAAATTCATGTTTGTTGCATGGGAGAGTATATTGACTATTATAATAGTCCTAAAGGTAGAAAAAATTAGATACATTTCATTGGAAAAGGTTGTAGGATTTTTACGCTATACTTCTTTCATGCAAAAAACTTACACACTTAGAAAAGCAAGTTGTGAAAGGAAGGAAGATCGATGCAATTGCATTTAGTAAGATTACATAATTTATTTGAGAAGATGTTGTTCAGATTTGGAATTGGAATGAATTTGTAAAAGCTTTGGAGGTGTATTCTTATTTATTTCATGACAATGTCACACAAAAATATGAGTTTACAAGTTTGCATAGTGTCCCTTGGCAAAATATGGTACACAACACCAGAATAGGATCAAGGTTTGGTAATTATTTGTTGATGAAAAATCATTTTTTCATTAGGACCATGGAGATATATGTTTATAATTGCTCAAGGGGACAAGAAAATTTGAGAAGGGAGTACTTGTCATGTCCCTTTTTCCAAAAATAGAACTTGCTAAAAATAGTAAGTCAAGAAATATCACCGAAAATATTGGGAAAAAGTATATATTTAATATTAATATTATCCTAATTTCATGTCCCCTTTCTAAATTTAGAAACTTTCTAATTATATCAGGCCCAAATTTCCAAAAATAGTAAGTTGAGGATATGCAAGTTAGCTAGGAAAGGTTGAATTTTCAAGGCATCTAATTTATAATATGTTGGAGACCAAAATTTATAAGTTATAAATTTTTTAATTTCATCCAAATTGGGGGTGGCATTTTTGGAAAAAAAAAGCAAAAGTCATATTTTTGGCTTAAGTGATGGTGGTGGAAAACAAGAAAGATAGTTTAATTGGAAACCAAATGATTTTGTTAAATTTTTGTTGGTGGATATTATTGGGCTTCACATGCAACATAATTGTAGGAGGCATTGATAATTTTTGTGCCCAAATTTCATCACTTTTTGGGTTTCCATATTAATGCTTTTTGCATCTAATGTGCATTCATTCTATGAAGTTTTTTTTATAGGGAATTGTTGCTCTTCTTCAAGGCAAGAAAAACATTGAAGGAGTGATCTTCTAGACTGATAAAATAGGAAGATATAGACTTGTAGACAATGGATTTTTAGGTCTCCAGAGGAAACTTCACTCAGAGGTTGCACAGTGTGCTTTCAAAAAAAATTATTGTGTGTTTTGCAAGACTTTTGGATGTGAGTTTTGGAGTGTATTTCCATTATTGTTGTAATTAGTTTTTAGCTGTTGTTTTCTATAATTTATGAGTTATATTTCTGTTATTAATATCTCTATAATGTGTATATTGTAGCTCCATTAATGTAATTGTTTTTGGAGAGCTTTTTATGCTTTTGTTGGGGTTTCAGTGTTGTTTTGTTTGTGTAAAACTTGAGGGATTTGTGAAAATGTATGGGAAGATCTATAGACTATTCAAAGTTCCTTTTTAGAGACTTTTATGCTACCAAATTTTGTGTATAGCTCTCATATCTATTGCTACAATAAAATTTTGAGTGTGGTTGGCTTCATTGGTGTAATTTTCAATACACCCAATTTCATAATTTTTATCTGTTTGCACAAAAAATCTCAAAAATTGATAAAGCATTAAAAAAAATAGATTTAATAATTTATTGGGGATACTACACCTCAAAAATCCTATCTCCATTGTCACCTATCCATAATATATTTTTCATTCATAATAAACAATCATCACCTCCAACCTTTGACAAAGCAATCAGCAAACAAAGCAAACATCAAAATCCAAAACTTCGAAGAAAAGAATTGAAACGAGTGGATCATCATTAGACTAAAACAATGACTAAGTGTTAACTACCTTGATTTTTGAAAATCACCATAAAAATCTTGACATATGTATTAATGGATAAATTATTCCTATAATAGACATCATGGATGGATAATCTTGAAACATTAAAACAACCATGGCAAGTGATACTACAACATTGTTTATCTTTTATTATCTTATTTTTAAATTTTTCTTATTGTCATATTCCCAAGATTTCTCAAGGATGTCCATTAAGTATTTAGAGAAGAAGGAATGGGGCATTGATCACTGATTTCATAAACTCTATTTGTTGGATATTTTTGCAATACTACCATGGTGAATACTCTCCTTGTGTGTGTGGATGTTGTTTCAAGCAACCATAGTGGCCTTACATGTTTGGTTCCTCATACCTCTTTGTTCACTGGTCCAAATGCTCTAAACTTCTAACCCATACACTCTAACAAGTTTTTCGTATGTTTGGTATGAGAAATAATACTCCTTTTTTGTAGAGTCAAATTCCCTACAATATATATAAATTTGCCTTGGTCATTAATACCCTAGTGCATCATATCTATCTGCTATATCAATAAGGATTGCTAAAAATATGAAGTCTTTGTGAAGAAAAAGAAAACTCATCAAGTTTTACATATCATCAATCATCCAATTTATTTTATATTCTGAATTTTACTAACATTTTCTTCTATTTAAAATTTATTTTTTCAGTCCCTGCACTTAAAACACATCACATCATCTTATCGAAAAATTTGGCTCATTATCTAAAATTTTAACCAAATTTATCGAGGAGGCACCATGCTATCTCATCATCACTGAGGTGTTGTAAAAATGAATAAGGTGCCCTCCAGGTTTGTTGTCATTGATGCCA
Source organism: Sequoiadendron giganteum (assembly GCA_007115665.2). Lineage (NCBI taxonomy): Eukaryota > Viridiplantae > Streptophyta > Pinopsida > Cupressales > Cupressaceae > Sequoiadendron > Sequoiadendron giganteum. Next base: position 541,868,582 of record CM021107.1, on the reverse strand, counting down.
ACATTGGTTGGCAACTGACTAAGTAAACTGTGTGTCCACGTTAATCCTGTATTTTGGTTCGAAAATCTTCTCAATAAAAGGGAATTCTATTATTTTTTAACATGTTGCTCAGGAATGTAAGTTACAGTTATAAACAAGTTTTCAACATGTTTGTGTGATTCAGTTGAGCTATCCAGGGGACAAAATTTTGGTATTATTTTGGCTGACAAGGTTTATCTTTTGTGTGTTCCTCTTTACGTCTAGGCTGACCCAACATTTGGATAACATGTTTTTTTCTATGTGCCATAAGGAATTTTGGATTAAGCCAACAAGATATTTTTTGAATTTTTGGTGTTCCCTCAATTAGGCCGACATAATTGATAAAGGAAGTCCTAATTATATATATATATATATGTATGTATGATGGAAAAAATAATATGGGTGTTGTAAAATATATGTGTATTGTATGTGAATGTTGTGACAAGTATAATAGTGTGAAGTTATTGATAGTGTTTTTACACCAACAACTGGAGAAAAAGTTATATATTTCCAGAGCATAACCAGAACTGCTTTCAACACTTTGTAGGTGCACTTCTCCAATTCATTTTGGCAATGAGCCACACCTTTTGTATCTTGGAAATAAACCATATTTTGTATTTAGGTTTTGAGCCTTTCAAGAATAGTAAGTCTTGGAAGTGAGCCCTGTAATATCTTATAACTAGTTATAATATATTGTGAGCTAATCCTCACTATGGTTTTTCCCACTTTGGGTTTTCCATGTAAAAATCCTGCTGTCAATTTGTTATGATCTCTTTTATGATTTGGTTCACTATTGTAATTAGATATGGATTGATAATTTGAAGGTTAATAATTATTTTTTCTAGAAGAATATTGATTCACCCCCCCTCTTAGTATTAAGTGTATTCAACAATTGGTATTAGAGTTCGATTCCTCTAAAAAAGTCGTATAGCTTGAGGAAGGTCCTAGAATTTGAATACATGGCTGGAAAATACTATTATTTTCCTCTCGAAGAAAACTTTGTATTTGAAGAGATCAATTCTACCCTTGAGGAGTTGGAAAAAAGTGAAAATGAGAAGGAAATTTGATGGAAGCAAATGATTGCATGAGGAAGCTGAGACAGTAGATCAAAAATTTCAAGGATAGACATAGAGAAGTTAGTGGTCATTTTAAGAAGGGTAATAAGGATATTACCAGAATGAAAGTGCAAGTAGAAGAAAATAAATGATTTGAGGAATGTCAAAAAGCTAAGATCTAGAATTAAATTAGTGAATGTACAAAGCTTGAACAAGAAGTGGTAACCCTAAGAGATGATCTATAAAAAGTGAAATCTCATGAAGAAAGGTTCAAGACAAGATCTACAATGCTTGATGAGTTGATTACATCTCAAAAACCTGCTAAGGACAAAAGTGGTCTAGGAATTGAAGAAAGAAAATGCTCAAAGACTAAACCAGTTCTCAACAAAGTGGACAATCAAAGGAAACTTCAAGGAAATTCTTATCAAAACAAGAACCAAAGGAACAATATAGGAAGGATTCCCATTTGATAGCCTAATGCTCAAAGGTACCCATCTTTTAATGGTTTTTGTTACTCATGAAATAAATTTGGACATAGAGCAATAGAATGTAGAAATAGGATGAACCAGAATAGAGTGAGTCAAAATGTTGGATTCTTTGATGGAAAATTTTATGTTTGTGCAACAAATTTGGACATAGAGCTACCAAATGCATAAGCCAAATGATGATGAACATATTTAATACTAGTAGAATAATTCATTCTTTTCAAGGATAGTGTTACACATGCAATATATTTGGACACAAGGATAATTAGTGCAGGTCAAGGATGAATGTAAATGAATTTGATCAAGGATATATTGTGTACCACACTTGCAAAAAACTAGGACATATCTCAAAATTTTGTAGGAGCAAAGTTGGGAAGAAACCTAATTCAGAGAAAAAGAACAAACCTGTGAACAAGGTAGATCCTAAAGAAGGAAAGAAATAGAAAAAAAATGGATAAAGAAGGAAGAACCTAAGAACAAGGATGAATCAAATAATCCTATATCTACATCTGGTGTAGATACCTCTTCTAAGAACTGAACCCAATAATGGTTTCAGGGGGAGCAGTTGTAGAAAAATCTAACAAGCCCCTCATATATGAGGTGTCATGTGATGAAACAAGGATATGTGATGTGAATATTTATTTTGAAGGCATTGGAGAAAATTCTAGTAGAAATTAAGCAAATCAGAAAAATTGTAGAGACCTTCTTAGTTTACAATATGTTTCACAAAGTGATTGGCAGCTTTAAAGATAACAAGCAATAAATGCAAAATTAGGGAGAAATTCATAAATAATCAAGCAATAGACTAAGTTAAGGAAAATAACATTTGTGGAAATTGGAAGAAGTAGTGCAAGATGAAGTGAGATAGAAAGCAATTCAGAGCATCGTACATCGATACCCTAGTTAATGACAAGCAAAAAAAGTTATTCTTTGTTATCTGAATTCTATGGTTTTTGAAGTTGAAGGAACTCTGTGTTAAGTTTATTCAAGTTTTTTTGAGGAATATGGAGATGCCTACTGTTGTGGAAATTTTTGAGAGGCCCCAACCAAAGTTAAGAATATTTTCATCGAAACTATATGACAATGACCCAATGGGTACATTCTTGCATGTTCTAAGTCATGTGCTACCCATCCAAGATCCAAGAACATACATTCTTGGTAAGCTCAAAGAGTTTGATCACCGAGAGTTGAAGGATTTGTGGGACAATGAGTTGATTGATGACTTACTTCTCAAGGTGGAATATGAAAACCTAGTTCAAATGAAGATGAATTTTTGGAACTAATTTTTGAGCTATTCCAACCAGAGTGAGGAAAAACAATTTAGGATGACCCTCAGTAGGTTTCATAGAAATCTTGTGTGGATAAATGGAACAGGGATTATCAAGGAGGAAATTCAAGCTATTATTGGTCTTTGTGACACTAGTGCCATTCTAGTTCTAAAGGTAGTGAAAAATGATGAAGTCACAAGGTTAATTCGTGCTAATTTTGATGGGAGGTCCTTAACCATGAAGTCTATTGAAAACTCTACCATCAAGTATGCTACCATTATGATTGGGGAAAAATTCTACTTCATGAATAGATAAAATTCAATATCGACCACAATAATTCACACACCTTATGAAATGGTCGTGAATGGAAAGGATTTTGATCTATGTGAGTTGTGGAAGTTGTAAATCATGGAAAACCTAAGTATGACAAAGACGAAGGAACATGTCTTTAAATTTGGTATTCTAGTTGTTTCTTTGTTATTCTATTTTCTAAGGGAGTTACTAGGAAGAAAGAACATAATATGGGATAACGCCAAGTAAGTTTCTCATCAGATTTGTGATCATCTATGCATTCTAGGATATTTAAGGGCATAGAACAATGCCCTAACTGCTTTCTTTGTAGTCTTTCAAAATGAAATACATGAAAGAGACAAGATTCCAAGGAGTTTGGTGAAGAAGTATGAGAAGGAGATAACATTTCTTGTGTCTACCAATGAATGCATCATTGAGGTCATAGAACCCAAAATTTGTTGGATTTAACCTTTGGGATATGAGATTGAAGAGAAAATGGCCAAAAGGTACATTGAGATTCTTTTGGCTAGTCCTAAACACCCCTCTCTACCTAGGCTTGGTACATATGAGGAGAAACCTATGGACAGTCATTTGGAAGATACAACACCTAAACAAAGAAAGAAGCTCAAAGCTTTCTTCCAATATCAAACATTCACTAAAGATGATATAGAATAGTCGAAGGAGGATCTTGATAAAAAGGAAAGCCAAATCTACTAAACAATCCTTTGGATACAAAAAATTAGGAAGGCTATCTTTTGGTGCTACACCATCACCTATTTTTAGTTCTGCCACCCCAAGTGGTGCTAATGTTGAGAAAAGGAAAAGGGAATAAAAATGTGTCCCTACATCTATTGATGTTATTGCCCATACCGGTCACAATACCAAGGCATATACGAAGGACATACCTATTGGTGCACCATTTGCTACTTCAGGAAGAAGAAGAAGAGTGAAAGAAAAATCTAATAATAAAAGGAGTTTGACTGATGTTGTTGAGGAATAAATTGCACTTGGTCTAGAAGAAGAGCATCGGCTGAAAAGAAATAGAATAGGTAGTACCTCTAGTGAAGAAGTCAAAACCAGTGTTGAGATCTCCATTGATGAGGAGACAAAGGAAGAGGAGGATAATTATTGAATACATGTGCACAAAAGTAAGAATGAAGAAGGCTCATCTAATCCTATGGAGAACATGTCTGATTCTCCTTTGGTAAGTAATCATCCACCCTTGGTTCTTAGAAACTTAGTGAGAAATATGATTGACAAAGATCTTATGTCAACTGTTGAGTTATATGATGAGGTTAATGATTAATGGAAATAAACCATGATAAATGTTTTTCCTCAATACATAGTTATCTATAACATAAACATGGATACCATACAATCAAAATTTACTAAAAATGTGTGGAAAGAGTTAGTACTTAGAAGGAAAGAGGATTTAAATATCAAAGACGAGATGAAAGGTGAATTATTAAAATTTGTTAGTTCAACTTAGTCAGAGATAGAAGCTTCGAATCTATTGAAAGAATTATCTACATTGTGTAGAGTCAAGCAAAGAGTCAACATGTTAATAACTAAGGAAGATGACTATGTTGAAAACTTAAGGAAAGAAACTCAAGATGTGATTAGGTAATTAGAAAGGATCTATGGGACAAGAACCAATTCTTTGTCTCACACTACTCAGACTGAGGAACATGCTACTATTGTAGAAGTTATTGATAACCCAGTTTTGGAGACTGTTGATGAGACACTTGGCTCTCTAGAGATCCTTTCCCCTCTTATGCACATAGAAGTAACTACCATTAAGAGGTTTTAGGATCATCATAAAGATCAATCTAGTGAAAAGAGAGAAGAACATCAAGAATCCATCAGGAAAAGGGAAGAGTAAAACAAATATGGAAGTGAAGGAAGTAAAGACAAGAGAAAATATAATGAAAAGGATAACAAATATAGAATAGAAAAAGGAAACATAAATAAGTCCTCTATAAATTCATCTGGAAAAGAAAAGGAAAAAGAAGAGAAGAAAGAGGAAGATAAGAAAGTCATTCTAGCTGAAGATGAAATTCCCAAAGGCCCTAAACCATCAAAGCCATCCAGAGATTCATCCATAAGTACTCATAAAGGTCTTCTTTCAAAACAAGTTGTAATCCAACCTACACTTCCACCTCATCTAGTCAAGCTACCATCTCACCTAGGTTATGTGGATTTGATAAATATTACACCTAGTGAAAAAAGAAAGATAAGTGACACTTATCTTACCTCTATCACACAAGAGGCTACAGAGTCATATCAAAAGGGAAATGAGTTGATAAATGAAGCTATCAAAGCTCTACAAGACACACCCCCTAGTGTTACTTCTAAAAAATGTTTAGCTCCGATAGAAAATATGAGGCGTATAGTTGATTTTGTTAAAGAGTACACATTCAATCTTAAGATGTGGACTGCAAAAGAAATAGAGCTGAGCTTTTTAGAGAAAATGTTGTTTTTACAAAACAAGTATACAGTTGCGCATGAAAAGGCTTTGCAAACTTTGAAAGAGGTAAGAGAATGTGATGAAGAAGCCCAACTACTATTTGTTTACTATATGAAATGGTTGGAAGTCACTTAAGGTATCAAGGACTTAATGGACTCAATTGAGTCTCAACTTTTTGATGCCTCCAAAGATTATAATATTATCGATGATAGAAACTATGTTAGGTGGGTTTTTACTACATATCTTCAAAATAAATTTTTCATCCTATAGAGGCAGAAAGAAGAGGTTATGAGATTAAATTCCTAGCTTGGAGATCTAGTTATTGTTGATAGTGTTTTCTGCACAACAATAACTCACACAGAATATAATATCCTATCTCTCTTGAAATGTAAATCTCTATCAGCAATCCTCAAGAGATAACCCCAAGGTCTCTAATTTCAGGTCTTGATGATGAAAAAATAACTCAGTGATAAATGTGATAATGCTAGTAATCACAAGGGGCCTTACAAAAAAAAATTTGCATACCTTCAATTCATCAAATCTTGCAATATATTGATGTTTTCAATCCTAATTTTAACCTAGATTTTAAAAGAAATAGAAAAATATGAAGGGTTTAGAGAGGTTTATAAAGGAAAACTAACCCTAAGACCAACAATGCAAATGGTTAAACACCCAAAGTGGACCAATCCTACAAAACAAATTCCTAATAAACCTAGAATAAATCTACAATCTCACTAAAATAGTGCAATCTTATGAGGAATAAAAGGATTTTCAGATCATGAAGCATTCACCCAAATCAACCTTATTTATCAATTGAAATGAATAAATGCCCACAATCGAACCTAGCACATAAATTCAAGGCCCATGCAACTTTACACAACAACTTCCAATCAACAAGCTGCTAAAAGTATGGACCAATGATTGCTCAAACACTTCAAATATTAAACCATAAACACCATTGCATCACATATAAATCTAAAATCTAACATGCAACTAATAATCCAAAGCAATCTTAAATATTTAGAATAATAGGAAGCATGCAAAGTAAAACAACACAAGAAAGAGCACCAAAGAACAATGTCTTTACTTATATTGAATCACCCAAATTTGTAACAATTGTTGTATTCTCAATGTATCAGAATTTGGTCTAAAAAATTGCTAACTTCTCTCTTAATTCAAGCTCTCACAACTATACCTCGCTCATTCTAACCCTTACAATACCTCGCTCATTCTAACCCTTACAAATGAAGCAAGAGCCTCAATTTATAGAAAGCACCCCAAAATTAGGGTTTACAAGTTGAGGTCGGCCCAAAACAAGTCGACCTAAAGAGTCTTGAATAAAATAAAATTAAATTAAATGCTAAACATCATCTAGGTCAACCAGGAGTCTTCCAGAATATCCCTCTTGATGGCACAAAAAATGAGGTCACCCTCCAATTGTATTGTCACATGATTGGCATGAAATTCTAGGTAGCTAAAAGCTAGCTATTTTCTCCATCATTATTGGCTTCCCATTTATTGGACAATTCTTTAACCATTTCCAAAATCTCCTTCACATCAGCTAGATTTGGAACTGGAATAAACTTAACCCTTGTCCTATGATCTCTATATTCCTCCAAATACTAGGGCATCATCTTATTCCATTCAATCTACAATTCATGATATTTATCCAATTTTGAAAAATAAATTGCTGCATCCTCCAGATTATCCTTAGTGATTGGAGCACTACCAGAAGGATTATGAATTTTGTGCCACCATGACTACAATCTATTAACATTTATATTCTTTTATCTAAATTTCCTTCTTCCAATCCTGATTTCCAAGAAACTGATACAACTATCATATATCTCCTTCATTTCCCCCTGCAGCTTTGTGATTTTCTTCAACACTTTATAGAGGAGTTCCTTCGTATAATTAAATAATTCTACCCACTCCTTCAGTTTACCAATTTCATCTAAGGAGAATATATTTATTTTAGCCAATTCATCCCTACAGACCTACATAACTTTCTCTAACTCATCAACAGTTGATTCATCAATCTTTTTGCAATCTGCAACGAATTGTGAAGTATCCTCAATAAATTCAACAATCTTAAAAAATATGTCAAAGACCTACTTAATTGATTCATCACCTCATTTGTTGATTTCCTGCAACCATTCATCGACATTATGAGTAGTAGATTTCAACCTTTCTATTTCTGACATGGCTTCCTTGACTAGCAACCCCTCAGGCATAGTACCCTAACTTTCACTAGTTTGTAGAGGTTTCATCAGGTGTTGGACATATTTCTACACCTCATTCAATTTCTTTATCAATCTTCCCCTCTCCTTGGTCTCTTTATCTAGCCTTCTCAAAATGGTCTGAGAAGATTCCTAGAATTCCTCATTTTCATGTTCCTTAGTATTGGGCCCTAAGTTGATAGTCTGCACCTTATAGTCAGATGGCCTAGCTTCATCTTAGAATTTTTTTGTTGCATGAATAGCCACATGAATAACCCTATTATTGAATTCATCTCTAAAAATTTTGGAGATTGTCCTAGCTCTCTTCCTTTTTTTTGGCCACCCCCATTGTTCAAGAAACTTATCCCAGCTTGGGGCTTCCTCATGTACAATTATTGGCTTCTTTCCAAGCCTTTCCTCCAGCCATTCTGGGACAGTGGATTGTTCTGTAACCACCTCTTTATTTGGACTATCAACCATATTTTATTTTCCATTTTTCTCAGTCTTTGGTTCATCTTGTTGTCCATCTTTGTCGTAGTGAGGACTGTCAGCATCCTCCTCCATATTCTTTTATTCCTCGAGATGGTCTCCCAATTCCTCAATTATTACTTTTTTTGGAGACTTAGGTGGATTTTCGTGCACCACCTCAGACTCTATATTCTTGCTCTCTGCTTTGGAGGTAGATTGATTCATCATGGCTCATCCTCAGCTTCATCATGGCCAAGATTATTCAATATATTTCCCTCTTCATGGGTAGCTTCCTCTAAAATTTGCATGTGAGGAGAGAGGAGGAAAATTATTTCCTGTAGCTGCTCTCTTTTCATCATCAATAGGTGCCTCTTCATTCTGCACCTTTTCTTTTGCAACGTTCACCTCTTTTACAGGGGATGCCTTATGTTTTGGGGAGATTCTTCTAACATAGACTTGGGGATTCTCCCTTGAACTCTCCACATCAACAACATTTTTCAAGGAAGGGGCATCAATGGTGGCCTCTCCCTTCCTTGCCTTAGAAGTCTTCTGCATCTCGATGACCAACTTCCTTTTCCTTACAGGCTGTGAATATTCTCCCCTTTCAGTTGCAACATTGGCCTCAGGGTCCTTCTTTGTGTTAGGAGAGGGATTTTCTCCTTGTTTAACCTATGTTTGACTCTTGGTTTTTATTTTTTCACACATGCCCTTCTTCTTGGATATCTTCCTTGTGAGCCTTGGGTGTATCTTCTCCATTATAAAATTCAATCTCCTCTTCAGATTGGGACTCTAGATCCCCCATCAAATCATATGTAAGTCTAGTTTCATCTACCTCTAGCTCCAATATCTTATGCTTCACCCATAGCCTTGAGTACTTCTTGACTGTAGTAGTAACCTGATCTAAGTTTGTTATTTCCTCCTCTAACCAGTTGATTGGAGGCAAGGGCTTGTTATTGTATGGCTCAAAATCATGATGTTGGAGTAAGTATACATCATCCTATTGTACCTAATAAGGCACCTCTGCAACCTTGTACAACCTAATTGATTTCAATGGAAACCTAGATAATCTTCTCCTTATTGCTTCAAAGTCATCCTGATAGTTAGCCCAGTAATCCTCAATATGATCCTTGTGCTAGAATTTTTTGTTTTCTTGCCTCATGGATTTTCCATATGGATCAAACCTACTTCTATTCATGTGAGAATATAGTTCGAATTGTTCCATGTCCTTTTCTGAATAATAGGCACTGTGAATAGAAGTACAGGCTTCCAAAGTTCCAATTCTCAAAGGGAATTCAAGACTCAACCCCTTCTTTTTCATCTCTTGTTGTAGAATATCCTCAAAGCCAACCATTTGTCTTATTAGTTCTAGCATTAGGAGATTGTTGGTTGGATACCTCAAGAATATGAGTGGAATAATAGTGCATCCTTGTATCCAAATGTATGCGAATCTCTGAAATTGAATGAACCATTGACCATATTGCTTGATCAAGTCCATGGCCTCAGAATAAATCCTAATGTGAAGAGCATCTTGTAGCAATTTGGGAATATACATGAAGAAAACATCATTGGCTCTTCTATAGCTACTTGTTTTGTGCTACAACTATGGGAATATGTCCATTTTTCTATCCTTTCCAATAGTCCCTCTGCAACTAAGACCCATATACATGATTTTTTGTCCCAATATATAAATGAGATACAAACTCATAGTAAACTGATGGGTCTCTTGCACACTTCTCAACTAGGCATCCAAGTTGTTGCTGATGATTATGGCCCAGTGATAATGCTTATTGGCCACTATCTATGTGATGGGGTAAAACATGGGCCTCCTCAACTCCCATGACCCTTCCCAAAAGAGTTATAATATCATGATACTCTTGTTTTAAATCACTCCTACGCAACTATTTGGCCAACTTTGAATAGTGAGGATTTGGATTTAATATTCAACAATTATTCATGATCTCCAAAGCCCTATTGGGGTCTTGATCATAGAAACTTATTGCTTCTCCAATGTTGATTTCCTCGATAAACTTGTGATGTGAGGCAATGTTGAACATCTCAGCAATAGATCCTTTGGTAATATTTTCCATGAATCTTCCTTATGGGCCAATGATGATCCTCATTCTGGATTCATAGTGTTTTTCACATTCTAAGACCAACTTTGGGAAAATTTGTGTTGGTGGGAATCCTATTGCTTGATCCAATCCAATATGGGTGATAACCTGTGCTAATTGTGTTGGTAAATTTCCAAACATCCTTTCTTGAAAGTCATCGTAATCAATATGCCCCATATTTGTATCTACAATCATTGACCAAGAAGAACCAATCTTAGACACTAGCTATATTCCCTTGACTTCATACTTCATCCTTTCTGATATTTTCTTAACCTCCTCTTGCACTAGGGAAGATTTTGACTTAGATGCCTTATTGGGACTCAGCTCTTCCTGCATATGTTAGAAAGGACTAAGATCACCATGATGGAAAATAACAATATAATCTATTATACAAATTCCATAAAACATCAATATTAGTAAGAATAATGCCATCAAATCAAAATGATAATAGTTTAAATTTCAATGGCAACGTAAAGTAAGCAATTCCTTTTGAATGATTCTTTTAGCACACTCTACATGTGTATAAAATTTATTCAAATTAATCATGCAACAACCATAAAACCATATTATGCAAGCCCTCTTGATGATTATCACTCAAATTGGAGTCCCCATGAAATATTTCGGGTAATCTGAGCAAGCTCAGATTCCATGGACGGATTGGACCTTGGGTAATCTGAGCAAGATCAAATTCCCTGGAAGTCATAATACTAGTCTTATTTACACTTAAAATTGCTTGGAGTTTGTAACAAAGGATTCTTATGGACACATTCAAACACCTCCAAAAAAATTACCCTTCTTCAAAGTTTGATTCCTCATGGACTGGAGTATGAGGTGGAGGAACTTCGGACAATACAAGGAACCTCAGATTACCTGGGTGAACTAATGTTCGGGTAATCCAAGAGGGCTTGAATTTACTGAACAAGAGGATGAGTTCGATAACGGCTAAGTGTAAAGGTCTGATTTCGGGGTTTGAAAATGAGATTCAAATAATCTAAGGAAGCTCAAATTCTTTGAGAGGATTATAGCTCAAAAAATTTGAGCTACCTTAGAATTACCAACCGTTGCCCCAAACATCAAAAATTTACTAAGTGTTGAGGAAACTCCATGCCAAGAAGATAAATGAACCAATTTTTCTCTCCTAATACCAAACCCTTGTCAATTGTATGATAGGATTGAAATGACCTACACAAGGATTCAAAGAAATTGCCTCGAAACCCTCACACCACTCATCCCCTATCAGATTCACGAACACACAGTTAGGGCTTCAAGCCAGTGACTTAATATAGGTGGCCACCTTAAGATCTAAACATCAATCATAAAGTCAAAAGGGCACGGATAGGTCAAAAGGGAATTTGGTGGATCAACATGCCTTTCCTGCTTAAACCTATACCCACTTCAAAATCAAAGAAAGGCCCCTTGCTTAAGAAACCAAAACCCCCAAATGGCACAACAACACCTCAATCTAGACCCATCAACTGGAAAATCAATCAAATATTTATCAACAAAATCCAAAATAAATTGAAATCTCCAAAGAAAATCCCAAAGGAATAGCTTGAAATGGCACAAGAGGAAGGAAGGTGTGATAGTAGACCTCCAATGAATGCTCAAGCCCAAGAGTGATTGCTTAGAGAAGCAAGTCTAACACTAGAGTCTAATTTGAGTGTAAGAAAATGGAAACCCTCCTTAGCCTCAAGCTCACTAAAATGAAAAATGAAAAATGACCGCTCAAACCCCATTATATTCCAAATCAACCTTTTAAAACTAATTAATGCGAGCAATAAATGCCCACATGTGCATCTACAAAAAGCTTACGAATTCAATAGGAGCTCGAACTCAGGTAATCCAAGGTAGCTCGAATTACCCAGCCGGATTAAGGTTTGGTTAATCTCAGGTACCTCAAAATTACCGAACCTGGCCAATACTTAGCCAATTTTCCCCCAGCTCTAAAATTTCAAGTGCATATCAATTTCCTAAGAGAAAATCCATCAACCAAATGCTACAAACGACATCTGAAATGCAGATTTAACATTAAACACAAGGGTGAAATAAAACCAAGACCGAGAGACTTATCCCTTAAGGGGATAAGGTTAAGACACTATGACAACAACAAGAAAACAAAGCAAGAAAAGAGGGTCCTTGTCTCAGGTGGGGCATTGGTGTGAAAAAATGCACAACAAATGGCGACTCTACTGGGGAAATGCTCTAGAGCATTTCAATGAAAAACTGGAATCAAGAACCCAAAACTTTGGTTTGGGCCCTCGCATCAGATCACTCAATAAGCAAAGCTTCAAAACCAATAGATAGGAAAATCCTTCCTGCACCAAATTCCAAGTGTGTGTGGGTGTATTTGTTCCCCTCCCTCAATTGCTTCAGGGTGACCAAGGTCAATATAATCAAGCTACATAGAGAGTCTAACTCAAAAAGCAACCTAGATAGAGCCTTGCTACCAGTCAGGAGTCCATAGCCTCGATGAAGTTATCACTATGGTTCTCCTGAACATAGCTCTACTACTATTCAGGTGTCCATAGCCTCGGTAGAGATATTCAGATACCCCCGATAAGGTGAATATTCACTTTTGATTTTCAATATTCCTTTTTTTTTTTTAATTCTTTTAAGAGCATTTAAACTTTCCATTTCACCGCATAAGTAATTAAGCTTATACCCAGGGCTAAGAACCACATTGGTGTTGAAGCAAATATAGGATTTTTCACATGACCAAACTTTGCAAGGAAACTTCAAAAACCTAAGGATTCTTATGATATGTATATAAGTGTAAGACTCAAGCACACTCTAGAATTTACCTAATCCAAAGACTCATCCACCTTAAGCATGTAACACATGTGACACCAAGTAGAGTGTTTTCACCAACTTATTCTATAAGGATGATTAGATTTTGTAAAAGAGATACTTGGAAAATTCCCTGAGAACACAATAATTTCCATGCAAGCGCAACATGCCCAGAAGAGAACAGGGGAACCCAAAACCGAAAGCAGAAAGTAGAAGCAAACCCAAACCAAAGCAAAGTTGACCAAAATGGAAAAAAAGGAAAGAAAAAGAGAAAACCAAAAGAAAACAACCCCTAAACGACGTATGTACAAATGGGAGTTGCAAACAGGTCACGCCAAGAAATAATGCTTCAAATACTACCCATTGACTGGCAATGGGACATCCTCTCTAGTGATAGGACAACACACAAGGTGGTAAGGAGAATTTCCTAGATAGGCCTTATGTCTAGTACGATCTACCCAAAAAGAAAATATGAGTTGTGTGTGCCAATCTTTTGGGATCGTCTCTAAAAATTTATGGATGACAGTCAAAAGGTTCTTGTTTATGGACTCAGCTAAACCATTGCCTTGTGGGTAGTAATTAGAAGCGAACTTGATGATTATACCATGATCAAATTCCCAGCCAAAAAAAATTAGCAAAGAAAGTATAATACCATTATCACAGACTAAAGTATTTGGACAACCAAAACAATTTCTAATACCTAATTCTAAAAAATTGATAACTATCTCGGAAGTACACTATTTACAAGAAAGAGCTTCAGTCCATCTAGAGAAATAATCAGTTACGATAAGAATGTATCTGTGGCCCACAAAGGAAGGTGGGTTAATTGGACCAATAAATTCCAATCCCCACTACGCAAATGGTTTTACCTCAACTACCGGCTAGAGAAGAAGTGCTGCAAATTTCTACTTGCTTGCTACAGTCTGACATACATGACAGGTTTGCAAATGATTATGTGTATCTTTAAAGAGAGTTGGCCAATAATACCCTGCTATTATGACTTGATTTGCAGTAGTTGTTCCAAATCCATGGCCTATGACATATCTATCATGGAAATCCACCATAACCCGAGTAGCCTCTTCCTTTCCAAGACAACAAAGATAAATACCCTCATGATTCTTCTTGTATAGGATAGCTCGCTTCAGTATATAGTTGTCACTTTTCAAGCGCAAGGCTCTCCTTTACACTATGTTAAGATGATCAAGACATCTTTGATTTATCAAATAATACATAATGTCATCATACCACTCATCAGGGGAGACATCCTCTAAGTGGTATTGTTGGGTTGTAATATCAGGACCAATGTTATCCATAGTTTTAGTCAATCCTTGTCCTCTTATTAGCTTCATGGGTTGTATTTCAACGTCGTGCTCTTGTAGCATTGTCACCCATTTTTTTCTGCATTCTCCAAGCTCATTTTACATCAGTAGGAGCTTAACTACAAGATCAGGCATTATAGCATAAACCTCTTTCCTTAGGATGTAGTGTCTAAAATTCTTCACACACTTGACCAAAGCATAAGCTTGTTTTTCTACACCAAGATATCTCAATTCTGCATCCTTTAATGGAACACTCATGAAGGCTATAGGGTGCTCATTTCCTTGCTTAGATTTTTGAGTTAGCATGTCAACACTAGAATGATGGGAGGAAAATGAATATATGTAGAAAGGCTTGAAATAATCAGGACTTACCAAAACTAGGGCTTCAACTATTGCCCTCTTAATTTCTACAAAAGCCTCCTTGGCTTCAGTGCTCCACTCAACCATTGCATCCTGCTTCAGCATAACATTCAAGGGTTTAAATATTTCTATGAAGCTAATAATAAATTTTCAAACAAAATTAATCTTTCCAAAGAAGGACTTCATCTCCTTTTTACTAGTGGGGGGCTAGATCTTCAGTATAGATTCTATTCAGTCTGGATCAATAGATATGCCTTCTTCTGAGATGACATAATAAGTTTGTAATGTGATCCCCCCATTTCTTGGAGAAGACAGTTAAATAATCCATGTAAATTATGATGCACTTACCAATTATGTCCTTCAAGGTGATATTTATGGCCCTCTGGAAGGTTTCCCCTGCATTGATTAACCCAAAAGGCATTCTCCTATAAGCAAAGGTGCCCCATTTTATTGTAAAAGTAGTTTTGTGTCTATCTTCATATTGTACCATGACCTAATTATATCTTGAGTATCCATGAAGAAAAGACATCATCTGGGATCCGTTAATAATTTGTAACACTTCATCTAACGATGGGACGAGGTAATTTTCCTTCTCTGACGCCCGATTAAGATTTCTAAAATCAATGCAAAGTCTAATTTCCCTATTCTTCTTCCTTACTGAAACCAAGTTGGAAACCCAAGTAGAATGTCTAACTGGAAATATACTATGAGTAGACAATAACTTATGTACCTCCTTCTATATAATTGGTTCAACAAAGTATTGACTGGTTTATGTCTATGTCTAAAAGGCTTGGCACCTCGCTTAAGAGGAATAGTATGTGTAATGATTGAAGTATCATACATATTTAGGTCTTCATAACTCTAGGCTATAACATCTTGGTTAGTATGGAACACATCTATTATTCATTTATTTTCTATAGGAGTACACACCTTTCCAATGAAGATATTCTTAATGTTATCTAAAGTTTCCATGTTGTACAAGTCACATTGACTACTAATTGAATCCTTCTTACTCTATTGTTCCTAATCTTTCATTCTTTCTAGATCAAATATTCTTTCTAGCCGGACCATCCCCCTTGGGATTGTATTAGTTTTCAGGTTAATGACTCCTTCCAGGTCCATTTTTGCTTCTTGAGGTTCCACTTCATTGATTATCTATGTAGTGAAAACATCAAAGCTTGTAATGAAATCAAGAATGTGCTTATCTTCTTCAAACACATAAAAATTTGTTACATTGTCGGGTACTTAGGGAACTGGTGTAAGCTCCACACTGAACTTCTTCAATCTTGAAAGTGAAAAAGGCTACAAAGTGCCAGCTACTTGTGTCAGGAAATCTATAGTTTGGTTCATAATACAAAGTATTAATTGAATGTTAAAAGCATCAAACCCCTCAATTAAATCCCATACCCTATGTCTATAATTGGTCATTCTTTTTTCATGAGAGGAATACTATTTTTTGACCTGCCTAACTACCAACTTAGAATCTCCAAAACCTTGCAGAATTTTGACTCTCTTCTTTAGCGCCATTAATAATCCATGATTTAAAGCCTCATACTCAACAACATTGTTAGTGCAGTGGAACTAGAGTCTATGAGCAGCGAAGAAATTCTTACCTTTAGGACTAATTAGTTCAATCCTAGCTCCAACCCCATAATTCGACTTTGATCCATCGAATATGAGTTTCCAACAACTAGTAGTAGTTGGCCTTCTTGATTGATCCTCATTACTTCTGCTACAGCTCAGATATTCATCCTACATTGGCCTTTTACCTTTAGGATTATCTTGAATGCTCTACACATCAATCCTAACAAACAGAGATGGATTGATGCAATTCTTTATTTTCTCCACTACAATTTAACATAAAAAAAAATTAAACTCAGGATGGGATGTGTTGTGAACCCTACACCAATTCAAAAGGAGAAACTCTTCAAAATTCATATTTCCCTTGAGCTGAATTTGATCTTCTATGCATTTTTGAATGAACTCCTAGAATTTTTCAAACAAGTTGAGTTGATTATCTTTTTGGTCATCATCTTCTCCTATTGATTCTACAAGTGCTTTAGTACCATTGGACCCTTGAGTGAGCTCCCCAAGTACACTATGTAGCATAAAGATCTCACCTATGTCTGGTTCTGGAGGAGGAGCTACCAATACATAATTCCCCAAACCAACTTCTGCCACTAATACCTCATTTGAAGTATTATGATATTTCATGATCGCATACTTCATCTTGGGTTCCCTTTCAATATTGATCTTATTTGGCCTTCCTTTCTAGGGAAGACACATGTGAGAATGATCAGTCGACACATATCCATTCAAATCGTTAGTGAAATCTCTACCTAATATTAGACCATATGTATTAGCAATATCTGCCACTTGAATGTTAATAACATGTTGAATCCTAGGATCTAATGCAACTTGCATGGGAAACATGTTCAATTCTCCTACCACATTCACCTCTGTCTTTTCCAATTGAGTAACCTTTCATTGAGAAGCAACAGGTGTAATTCACAAAGCTTGACAAATGATGAAAGGCATGACATTTGTGGAGGCCCCTAAATCCAAGAGGTAGTTGTGCATATTTTTCCCAAATATACGGATAGAGATCAAAAAAGGAGGATTCTCATTCTTTCCTTGCAATAAACTCAAAGGAGTGTTAGCATGTGCAACTTGGATTTTATCCTTTTCTCTCCCTTTGTCCTTAGACTTTCCTTGGACTTGATCTCTTGGTGGTTGTCAACTAGAATTCTTTATAGTTTCCTCACTAACTACCCTCTCCTGAGGGACTTCTTGGCCTTAAAATCTCCTAAGACAACATTCCTAATATTATGAACCCTCAATAATTAAAAATCTAAGAGGCTTACCTTCATTTTCTCGAGTTCCTTGGCTACATAATCACCCAACTATTATTTGCTCATGTCATAAAGGGTTTTCTTGGAATGATCCATTTGCATTTCCCTCCCTACATTGGAATTCTTTCCTTTTGATGAATCAAATTGTCCTCCCTTTGAAAAATATTGTGTTGGTACATGAGTACCAAGTGAGGTAGTGAAATTATTTGGAGGGATTGATGTAGTAAAGGGACCTATAGCCTGTGGACTTCTATTTGGCCTATTCCTCGGATCATAACTCTTCATGGGTTGTTGGAACATCTGAACTTCCTCAACACCCATTTCTTCTTCATCCATAGGACCATTATCATTCTTAGTACCTTCTTGAAATAGTTGTGAAATTTCATCTACATTGCATACTTGTTCTGATTTACCATTTCATTCAACCACTTTCAGCTCTGGCTCATTCTCTTCACTTCGTGGGAAACGAGAATGATTCAACACCAAGACTGGTGTGTAATAGGGGATAGATGGTACCAATTCTTGATTTTTGGAATTATTCTCAACCTTGTATTGAAAGATAGATGCCACAATTTCAAATTCTGGGCAATCCAGTTTGGAGTACTAGTTTATCTTATTAAGTCTACACCATCCCGACAAAGTTGCCTCTGCTAGGTACACACCACTTGAAGAATTTTCTTGATTGTCCGGTTCATCTAATGGAGTAGAAACACCTCCATTATTGGGCCTATCATTCCATGTTCTATTCTACTAAGGGGGTTGTCTCCTATCAAACCCCTATCCATATTGTTGTCCTCTGTCAAAAAATTTGTTCGAAAAACAAGGATAGACAACTGAGAAGGTGGGTTAATTAGTTGTGTAGAATTTAAAACTTTAATTAACCTTATCAACCTTTAATCATAGATCTAATAATTAATAGTGAAAGAAAGAATCATCAACACATTAGAAACACACAACACCAAGATTTTTTTGTGGAAACCCTGTTAGGGGAAAAACCACGTTGGAGGTTAATCCATAATTATACCCTGTTAAAAGTATAATAGAAAGTGAATAAAGAATGAATATGCATTCAAACACATTGCCTAGAGCTCACTAGTCAAAGTGAAGGCTCACTACCTTATGTAGAACCTTTAGATTAAATCCATCTAATGAGATTGAACTGAGAAAATAGCTTATTCAAAAGTCTGATGACAGTTTCAATTAGGCACAAAAATACTTCTTCACTCTTCACTCAAAATTCCTCAGACTTTGCTCTGCATTCATATGATCTAATATTTATTCACACATATCTTGCACACACTTTGCATACATACACTGAGCATACTTCAAAATGAGGAAACAATCACTCTTATATATTTACTACATGGATCTACATCAACAACTCTATCGGCCACAAAATAAGGAATAAATGAATTACAAATTGTCATCCCAATACATGAACAAATCTCAATGCGCACCAACCTAATTCATTCATAGCATAGAGAGGGCCTAAATCAATATCCTCAAACATTCCAATAATTCTAAAATTAATTCATAAGGATTTGCAGCATGCTACCACCATCATGTCGGCTAAGAACATGAAAAATAAAACACACGACGGAAAAATATTCAATCATGAACACACCAATCAATGCAGACGTACCATGCTGATAGAGAAAAATCTAGAAGCATCATTGAACATCTTAGGAGCATACGCAACAACTCAATTCACCAGAAATGTATTCTCTTCTTCCACAAATTCTTGCTATAATAATAGAATAACTATAGGAACTCATAAACTCATAACTTTATCGAATCTTGATGCGCACCACTGAAACTTACATATAACATACTAGATAGGCTTAGAAAAAAACCCATTAATGTGTGCCTTTTGAATATCAATCTACCAAAATTTCCATCAGTTTGGCCTTCACAACTTCATAAACTATCTGCAACATATTTATTACAATTTTCTCAATATCCTTGACATATACAACCTTCAGAATCATTAATAATAATAGTGTTGACATCAATGACAACCACATATCAGTAGCATGACCACAACATCCAACAATCTCCCCCTTTGGCATTGATGGCAACACATGATGTGAAAAATACCATCAAGCACAACTAGCTCTTCTTCAATAGTCTTCTTCTTATTTTCTCCTCCTTACATTACTCTTCTCGAATGACTCTTCTCCACCTTACTTCCTCAAGGTTTTTTCACATTACTCTTATCCCCCTTTGACATCAATGGAAAAGGTACACATGCTCTGAACCACATATTTGAATCTTCTGACTACTCCCCCTAAGTAGCAGCCACTTTAACATCAATCTGAAATAAGATCAGATTGTGAGTGTGTGGATTGATGCAAAGACTTGCATCTTAGTTCAGATTAGGAGGGGAAATCACCCCTAACTTTCCTCTGAGATACTCAAAAGTATCCTTGGGCAATGGTTGGTGAAGATATCAACAATTTGTTCCTTTGTGGCCACATATTCAAATCTAACTTCTTTATCACTCACTTTGTCTCTCAAAAAGTGATACTTGATAGATCTATGCTTTTCCTTTGAATGTAGCACCGGATTCTTGGAAATTTTTATGGCACTTGAGTTATCACATAATATAGCAATAGGCTCATCATACTCAACTCTGATATCTCTTAGCATCTTCTTCATCCACAACACTTGAGTATAATTTTTTATAGCAGCAATATATTCTACCTCAACAATAGATAAGGAAATAGAATTATGATTTTTACTTAGCCAAGACACCAACTTATTCCCCAAGAAGAATGCACCAACACTTGTACTTTTCCTATCATCCACATCTCCTACCCAATTTTCATCTGTAAAGGCATTCAAGGTAAGATCATCATCCTTAGGATACCATAGCCCAAAATCAACTGTTCCTTTCATGTATCTGAAAATTCTCTTTACTGCAGTCACATTTGATTCCTTCATATCTACTTGATATCTAGTAACCATGCATACATCATTCAAGATGTTTGGTCTTGTTTGAGTCAAATAAAGAAATCCACCAATCATTGACCTATATCTTGTTTGATTAGCCTTAGGAGAATCATCATTTTGTGTTAACTTACATCTGGTTACCATGGGTGTACCTACAGGCTTTGAATCTTCCATACCAATTTTTTTGAGTAATTCCTTCACATACTTGGACTGCGATATAAAGATTCCATCATTTAGTTGAGTAATTTGTAATCCTAAAAATAATTTCAGCGCTCCAATCATTGTGATTTCAAACTCACTTTTCCTTTGATCAGAAAACTTCATACATAAGTCATCATCTCCTTCAAAAAAAATGCCATCAACAAAATCTTAAATAATCAATTCTTTATCCTGATCTATCTTGAAATACAAATTGTTGTCAGCAATACCTTTATTGAATCCAAGCTTCAAAAATTATTTATCCAATCTATTATACTAGGCTCTAGGGGCTTATTCGAGTCCATACAATGATTTCTTCATTCAACATACCATTTATTTCTCATCACTCATTTGTTGGTCAATATACACCTCTTCTTCTAGTTCACCATTTTGAAAGGCTGACTTTACATCCATTTGATAGAATTTGTATTTCTTGAAATTAGCATAAGCAAGAAATAATTGTACAACTTCAATTCTAGCAACAGGGGCATAGGTTTCTTCAAAATCAATACCTTCCATTTGTGAGTACCCTTTGCATACCAGTCTTCCTTTATTTTTTATCACTTCACCTTGTTCATTTAGTTTATCTGAAAGACCCACTTAGTTCCAATCATGTTCTTATCCTGAGGTTTGGGAACAAGAATCCATGTATCATTTTTCTCTATCTGCATCAATTCTTCCTTCATAGCTTCCATCCAGTATTCATCTTTACATGCTTCATTAACATTTCTAGGTTCAGTCTTGGAAATCAGGCAATACTCTTTTGCAATTCTGTTCTAGTCTGCACACCTTTGTTCTTGTCTCCTATAATCTAATTTTCAAAATGATTTAGCTTTACATACATTGGTACTTTGTGATTCTCTCTAGCTTTTGTTTCTTTTTTTCTCTCTTCTATACTTCCACTGGCTTCACCTTCTGAACTTTCTTGATTCACCGAAACAATTTGAACTTGAATCTATGTCTGAGAATTCTTTCCTTTATTAGTACTATCATGTTGGTCATCTAAATCGTATCTACAATTCCTGGTTGATCTTTCAATATCCTCATCAACTCTGACATTTTCACTTTCAATCATCTTCTTCAATCTTCTATTGTAGCACCAGTAGGCTTTGCTCTTAGTAGAGTAACCCAAAAAGATTCCTTCATCACTTCTAGCATCAAACTTTCCAATATCTTCATCTCTCTTGATATAACATTTACTTCCAAATATTTTGAAATATTTCACAGTAGGCTTATAACCAAACCACAGCTCAAAAGGAGTCTTACCAGAGTTAATATTGACATTTACCTAATTGATAGTATATATTGCAATGCTTACAACTTCTCTCCAATAGATATGAGGAACATTACCTTCCAACATCATAGTTCTGGTAGCATTTAGAATTGTTTTGTTCTTTCTTTCAACAACTCCATTCTATTGAGGGGTCTAGGGAGCAGATAACTATATTTTGATTCCATGTTCTTCACAAAATGAATTGAACTCCCGAGAAGTGAATTCACCACCTCTGTCTGATATTAAGCATTTGATCTTCAAACCTGTCTCATTCTCTATCATAGCCTTGAAGCTTTTGAATTTCTCTAATGCCTCATGTTTTTCTCTTAAGAAAACAACCCACATCATCCTAGAATAATCATCAATACGCAACATAAATTACCTTTCTCCTTGTAGACTTCTTATTTTGGATGGACCACATAGATCAGTATGTACCAAATCCAATACTCCATTGGAATGATATTGTTTTCTCCCAAATTAAGATCTGGTCTTCTTTCTCATCTAACATTCCTTGTGTATAATGTTATTAGGCTTCACTAACTTAGGTAGATCTCTAACTACTTGTGTGGAGCTTACTTTGACAATGTTATCAAAATTCAGATGACATAATCTCCTATGCCATAATCATCTTACATCAACTTGAGCAATTAAACAACTTTCACTAGTAGCACTTAAGTGAAAAATGTTACCTCTTGTTTTTGTACCTAAAGCAATTACATTTCCAAAGCTTCCAAAAATCCTATATTTTCCATCTTTGAACTAGAGATTGTATCCCTTGTCAACCATTTGTCCAATACTCAACAAATTGTGCTTCAATCCTTCAACATAAAGGACAACATCAGTATCATGTTTACCACCAAGAGACATAGTGCCTCTGCCACAAATCACACCAACATTGTTATCTCCAAACCTCACAACACCACCATCATATTTTTTCAGACTTATGAACTTGCTTTTGTCACCATTCATATGATGTGAGCATCTGTTGTCAATCACCCACTCATCCTTTTCATCAATTCTAGCTGCAAGAGCTTTCTCAATATTTTTATTACTAACAGATTCAATGAACACCAAACCATTTTCCTTCATAGCAATGAATAGCCATGTGTCTTCATTTTCATTTTCTTTATCAAATTCATCATCAGTAACACCTTCTTCAGCATAATAGAATTTCTTTTGAAATCTAGACTTGTCAGGTTTGTACTTGGAAACGCTTTCAAGACACCTTGATGCAAAATGACCTATCTTACTGCAAAAGAAACATTTAATAGGTAACTTTCCTTTGTACTTACCTTGTCCTCTGGCTTCTCTTTTCACAATAAATGCTTCTAGTTCTTCTAGCTCTCTTTCTTCATCTTCAATTAGTTTCATTTCATCTTCAAACTTGAATTTGTTTCTTGAGCTTTCTCCTAGATCATATCTTTGTTGGATTTTTCTAGATACAGTAGCTTTGAATGCAGATTCTTTCTTAGTATAAGATTCACCAAATTCACTCAATTCAAATGCAGTAAGCTTACCAACCAGCATATCTCTTGTCACATTAGTTATTGTACTGAGTTCTTCAATAGCATGAGCTCTTGTTTTATAAGAAGTAGGAACAGATCTGAGTATCTGAGCCACAATCTCATCTTCTTTCAAGGTTCCACCAACACATCTAATACCCATCACAAGTTCATTTAATTTTTGCATGAAATAAAAAATGTTTTCATCTTCACTCATCTTCATGTTCTCCCATTTTCCTTTTAGAATTTTTAGCTTAGCAACTTTCACTTGTGCATCTCCTTCATACAATATTTCCAACTTCTTCTAAATATCATGTGTTGTATTCAAACCTATCACATTTTTCATCTTTGAATCTATCAAAGCACTCAATAATGCTTCTATAGCCCTGATATTAGTTTCATCTTCTTTTATCTGATCAGGAGTAGAGGAACCATTCAGAGGAATAGTATATGTATTCTTTGTAATCTTCTAGAAGGGTTCATCAATGCACTTCAAATGACACTCCATTACGAATTTATGTAGAGATTAATTTATACCATCGAATATGGGACTATCCTTCATGTATGTTGCCATCTCGTATCACCTCAATCGATTAGACTTCTTCAGAGGAACCTACTCTGATACCAATTGTTGGCAAAAAAATTATAGACAACTAAGAGGGGGGGTGAATTAGTTGTGTAGAATTTAAAACTTTACTTAACCTTATCAACCTTTAATCATAGATCTGATAATTAACATTCAGTAAAAGAAAGAATCATAAACACATCAGAAACACACAACACTAATATTTTTGCATGGAAACCCTATTAGGGGAAAATCCATGGTGGAGGTTAATCCATAATTATACCCTATTAAAAGTATAATAGAAAGAAAATAACGAATGCACATGCATTCAGCCACATTGCCTAGAGCTCACTACTCAAAGGGAAGGATCATTGTCTTACATAGAACAATTAGAATAAATCCATTTGATGAGATTGAACTAAGAATTAGCTTCTTCAAAAGCCTAATGACAGTTCCGATTAGGCACATAAATACTTCTTCACTCTTTGCTCAAAATTCTTCACACTTTGCTCTACATTCAGATGATCTGATCTTTATTCATACATATCTTGCACACATTTCACATACATTCACCAAGAATACTTCAAAATGAGGGAACAATCACTCTTATATATCAAATACATGGATTTACATCAATAACTCTATCAGCCATAAAATAAGGAATAAATGAATTACAAATTGTTGGCCCAATACATGAAAAAATCTCAATGCGCACTAACCTAAGTCAATCATAGCATAGAGAGGACCTAAATCAATATCCTCAAACATGCCAAGCATTAAAAAATTAATTCATAAGGATCCATAGCACGCTACCACCATCATGTTGGCCAAGAACATGAAAACTCAAACACACGAAGGAAAAATATTTGATCACGAACACACTAATCAACGTGGACATACCACACTAATAGAGCATGATCTAGAAACATCATTGAACATCTCAGGAGCATACTCAACAACTCAATTCACTAAATATGTATTCTCTTCTTCTAGAAACGTATGCTACAATAATAAAATAACTATAGGAACTCAGAAACTCATAACTTTCTCCAAAATTGATGTGCACCACTGAAACATATGGAAAACATACTAGATAGGCTCAGTAAAAAACCCATTAATGTGCACCTTCTAAATATCAACATACAAAACTTTCCATCACTCTAGCCTTGACAGCTTCACAGATTGTCTGTAACATATTTATTACAATTTTCTCAATATCCTCGACATATACAGCCTTCAAAATCATTAATGCTAATAGTGCTGACATTAATGAAAACCACATTTTAGTAGCACAAAAAGAACATCCAAAAAAAATTTCAAGATTGCTGCCCTCTATCGAATTTTTTTCCATATCCTTGTGCAGAGAATCTATTCTCCCTATTGTAATTAGACTGCATATTCCTCTAAGCAGCTTGGAGTTGGATATTTTGGTTCCTTAAATAAGTTACCTCCATTTTCAGCTTCTTCACTTGTTCAGTCAATTCATCCAACCTCTCCTTGTCAAGATTAATGTATGATGCATGTCCTGGATTTTTCTGATGAAATCCTAGTGGTAGTCCCATGCTCGAGGATTGGTTCAATACTTCAAAATGTTATAGATAAGATGGGAAATTGGCCTGTCGCTATCGATGGGTAGGTTGATTAATGTTCTATGAATAATTAGGGATTGGTGGAGCCTAATTCATTAGAGGACCTGGATGTGGGACCAAGGGCAGTTGTGGTATTGGATTCATGATGGGTGTATAATTGGTCATGGTCTGATTAAGTTCCTGAACTTGTCTTCCATGAGCAATAGGTCCCAAAGATGGCAATGGCCTTGAAAAGTGTTGCGTCAAATCTATACTAACATTAATCACCTTGGTGTAAGAAGTAAGTAAATAATTGGGAGGATTTGGTCTCCATTTAGGGAAAGTGGTTGTAAGGTTGTCAAGAGCTTCATAGTAGCCTTCTAGGGTAGTAGCATCATCTACAACATAGGGTGACTGCAGGCTAGTATATGCATGGTGAAATATATTATTAAATGACCCTATGGGTCCATTAACCTCCCTCTTAACCTTGTTAAACTGCAAATACAACTCATTGGCACTAATGGGGATTTTAAATTTCTGCAGAAAAGCATTTTCTAGTTCAGTCCAATTGTGGATTGACCCAGTAGGTAGATGGTTATACCAATAAAAGGCATCCTCTCCTAAGTAATATGGGAAAATATTGCATGCAACATCTTCATGATTGATACCCCTATCCCTAAAGCAAGTCTGGAAAATCATAATGTGCTCCTCAGTTGTCCTGTTAGGTTCATTGGTGTGAAACTTAGAGAAAACATGCTCAGGGTTCTTTGGCATGACATTGTAGTTATTAAAGGACAAGGGTGGTGGATTATTTAACAAGAAATCAATTGGTGGTAGTGGAGGTGGTTGTGGTTGATTAATAGCTAGTTGGGGCTGCTGGATGGGAATGTTCTTAGAATCAAATGATGAGGAACTAGATGGAGGTGAAGATGATAGAGAGGATTGAAAAGGTGGAGAAGACGATGACTCTCCCCTTCTTCTAGTCCTTCTCAACCTGGTATGGGCTTGTAACTCCTATAAATATTCCCCCCTAGTGTAGATTTGGTTCTTCTTCAAAACCTTTGAGGAGAAATTACAGACAGAAAGTGATCCATCTTGCTTATTCAGACCTCCTAACACAAATATGTTGATGGTGTTTTCTGCACAACAACAACTCAGACAAAATATAATATTCTATCTCTCTTGAAAGGTAAATATGTATCAGCAGGCCATAAGATATAACCCAAGGTCTCTAATGTAAAGTCTTGATGATGTAAAAACAACTCGGTGATAAATGCAAAAATGTTGGTAATCACAAGGGGCCTTACAAAACAAATGTTGGAAACCTTCAATTCATCAAATCTTGAAATATATTGATGTTTCAAATCCTAAGTTTAACCCAGATTTTAAAATAAATAGCAAAAGATGAATGGTTTAGAGAGATTTCTAAAAGTAAACTACCCTAAGACCAACAATGCAAATGATTAAACATGCAAAGTAGACCAATCCTTCAAAACTAATTCCTACTAAACCTAGAATAAATCTACAATCTCACAAAAATAGTACAATCTTCTAAGGAATAAAAGGATTTTTAGATCATGAAGCATTCACCCAAATCAACCTTATTTAACAATTAAAAATGAATAAATACCCACAATGGAACCTAGCACATAAATTCAAGGCCCGAGCTAACTTTACACAACAACTTACAATCAACAAGCTGATAAAAGTATGGACCAATGATTGCTCAAACACTTCAAATATTAAACCATAAACACCATTGCATCACATCTAAATCTAAATCTAACATGCAACTAATAATCTCAAAGAAAACTTAAATATTTGAAACAACAGGAACCATTCAAAGTAAAACAACACAAGAAAGAGTACAAAAGAACAATGTCTTTACTTATATTGAATCACCCATGTTTGCAACAATTCTAATATTCCCAATATATCAGCACTTGCTCTCAGAAATTTATAACCTCTATCTTAATTCTAGCTCTAGAAACTATACCTCACTAATTCTAACCCTTACAAATGAAGCAAGAGCCTCAATTTATAGAAAGCACCTCAGAATTAGTGTTTACAAGTTGAGGTCAGCCCAAACCAAGTCAACCTAGAGAGTCTTGAATAACATAAATTTAAATTAGATGATAAACATCATCTAGGTCGGCCAAGAGTCTTCCAGAATATCCCTCTTGATGGCACAAAAAATGAGGTTAAACTTCAGTTGTACTGTCACATGATTGGCATGAACTTCTAGGTGGCTACAAGTTGGATATTTTCTCCATCTTTATTGGCTTCCAATTTATTGGACAATTCCTTGACCTTTTCTAAATCTCCTTCATATCAGCTGGATCTGGAACTAGAATAATCTTAACCCTTGTCTTATGATTTTTATATTCCTCCAAATACTAGGGCATCACCTTATTCGATTCAATTTGCAATTAATGATATTTATCTAGTTTTAAAATATAAATTGTTGCATCCTCTAGATTGTCCTTAGTAATTGGATTACTACCAAAAGGAGCATGAATTTCATGCCACCATGACTACAATCTATTAACATTCATATTATTTTGTCCAAATTTTCTTCTTCCAGTCATTATTTCTAGGAAACTGATATAACTATCATATATCTCCCTCATTTTCCCTTGCAGCTTCATGATTTTCTTCAACATGTTGGAGAGGAATTCCTTCCTATAATTCTAGACTTCTACCCACTCCCTCACTTTACCAATTTCATCTAAGGAGAAGATATTTATTTTAGCTAATTCATCCCTAGGGAATGTCGAAACTTTCTCTAACTCATCAACAGTTGGTTCATCAATCTTTTTGCAATCTATAGTCAATTTTTAAGTATCCTCAACAAAATTCAACAGTCTTGGAATAGATTTCAAAGACCTACTTAATTGATTCATCACCCATTTGCTAACTTCCTGCAACCATTCATGGGCGTTGTGAGCAATAGACTTCAACCTTCCTATTTTTGACATGGCTTCCTTGGGTAGCAACCCCTCAGGCACAATACCCTCACTTCCGCTAGTTTGTAAAGGTTTCATCAGGTGTTGGACATATTTATAGACCTCATTCAATTGCTTTTGCAATATTTCCTTCTCCTCATTCTCTTTATCCAATCTTCTCAAAATGGCCTGAGAAGATTCTTGGAATTCCTCCTCTTCTTGTCACTTGGTAGTGGGCCCTAAGTTGATAGTCTCCACATTATAGCTAGATGACCTAGCTTCATCTTTGAATTTTTTTGTTGTGGGAACAACCACATGAATAACCCTATTATTGAATTCATCTTTGGACATTTTGGAGACTGTCCTAGCTCTCTTCCTATGTTTTGGTTTCCCCCATTTTTCAAGAAACTTATCCTAGCTTGGGGCTTCCTCCTGTACAATTATTGGCTTCTTGCCAACCCTTTTCTCCAACCATTTTAGGACAGTCGATTTTTTTGTAGCCACCTCTTTATTTGGACTATCAACCACATTTTATTTAACATTCTTCTCAGTCTCCAATTGATCTTCTTGTCCATCTTTGTCCTAGTGAGGATTGTCAACATCATCCTCCATATTCTTTTCCTCCTCCGGATGGTCTCCCAATTCCTGAATTATTACATTTTTGGAGACTTAGGTGGATTTTCATGCACGATCTCAGAATCTATGTTCTTTCTCTCTACTCCAGAGGTAGATTGATTCATTTCTTGTATGAACTTCCTCCATTCTCCACTATCAGGAGTAGAGATCTCCTCACCCTCAGCTTCATCATGCCTAGGATTATTTGATATATTTCCCTCTTCATGGGCATCTTCCTCTGAAATTTTTATGTGAGGAGAGAGAGGAGGAGAATTATTTCATGTAGTTGCTCTCTTTTCAACATCATCATTAGGTGCCTCTTCATTCTACACCTTTTCTTCTATAGCTTTCACCTCTTTTACAAGGGATGCCTTATGTTTTGGGGAGCTTCTTCTAACAGAAACTTGGGGCCTCTCCCCAGAACTCTCCACATCAACAACCTTTTTCAAGGAAGGGGCATTAGTGGTGGCCTCTCCCTTCCTTGCCTTAGATGCCTTTTTCCTCTCAGTAACTAACTTCCTTTTCCTTATAGGTTGTGAAGCTTCTCCCCTTTCAATTACAACATTTTCCTCAGGGGCCTTCTTTGTCTTAGGAGAGGGATTTTCTCCTTATTTAACCTATGTTTGACTCTTGGTTATCCTTTTTATTGACACGGGAACTTCTTCTTGGATATCTGCCTCATGAGCCTCAATTGTATCTTCTCCTTTATCAACTTAAATCTCCTCTTCAGATTGGGACTCTAGATCCCCCATCAGATCATATGTAAGTCTATTGCCATTTTCCTCCAGCTCCAATATCTTATGCTTCACCAACAGCCTTGAGTACTTCTTGACTAGAGCGGTAACCTGATCCAAGTCTATTATTTCCTTCTCTGACCAATTGATTGGAAGCAAGGGCTTGTTCTTGTATAACTCCAAATCATGAAGTTGGAGTAAATCTACATCACCCTCTTGTACCTTATCAGACACCTTTGCAACCTTGTACAACCCAATTGATTTCAAGGACAACCTAGAGAATCTTCTTGTTATTGCTTTGAGCTCATCATGATAGTTAGCCCAGTAATCCTCAATATGAACCTTGTGCTTGAATGTTCTATTTTCTTGCCTCATGGCTTTGCCATATGGATCAAACCTGCTTCTATTCATGTGAGAATATAGTTCATACTATGCCATCTCCTTTTCTAAATAATAGGCTCTCTAAATAGAAATATAGGCTTCCAAAGTTCCAATTCTCAAAGGGAATTCAACTCTTAGCCCCTTCTTTTTCATCTCTTGTTGTAGAATCTCCTCAAAGACAACCATTTGTCTTGTTAGTTCCAGCATCAAGAGCTTGTTGGTTGGATACATCGGCAATCTAAGTGGAACAATAGGGGATCCTTGTATCCAAATGTATGTGAATCTCTAAAATTGAATGAACCATTGACCATATTGCTTGATCACATCCATGGCCTTAGAAGAAATCCTGATGTGAAGAGAATCTTGTAGCAATCTAGGAATATACATGAAGAATGCATCATTGGATCTTCTATAGTTGTGTGTTTTGTGTTGCAACTGTCAGTATATGTCTCATATTCAATCTTTTCCAACAGTCCTTTTGCAACTCAGACCCCTATACTTGGTTTTGTGCGCCAAAATATAAACAAGATACAAACTCATAGTAAACCGATGGGTCTCCTGCACACTTCTTAATTGGGTATCCAAGTTGTTGATGATGATTCTGGCCCAGTGATAATGCTTATTGGCCACTATCTATGTGATGGGGTAAAACATCCATGTATTAAATATATGGGCCTCCTCAACTCCCATGATCTTGCCCAAAAGAGTTATAATATCATGATACTCTTGTTTGAAATCACTCATGTGCAACTATTTGGAAAAATTTGAATAGTGAGGCTATGGCTTTAATATCTAAGAATTATACATGATCTTTAAAGACCTGTTAGGGTCTTGATCATAGAACCTTATTGCTTCCCCAATGTTGATTTCCTCGATAAGCTTGTGATGTGAGGTGATGTTGAAAACCTCAGCAATGGATTCTTCAAAAAGATCTTTCATGACTCTTCCTTGTGGGCCAATGATGATCCTTGTTCTGGAGTCATACTACTTGGGACATTCTAAGAGCAACTTTGGGAAAATTTGTGTTGGTGGGAATCTTGTTGCTTGAGCCAATCTAGTAATCAAGCAACAAGATTCATACCAAACATCCTCTGTTGAAATTCATCATAATCAATATGCCCCATATTTGTATGCACAATCTTTGACCAAGAAGAACCAATCTTAGACTTTGGCCATATACCCTTGAAATCATACTTCATCCTTTCTAATCTTTTCTTAACCTCCTCTTGCACTAGGGTATCTTTTGACTTAGATGCCTTGTCGGGACTCAACTCTGCCTGCATCTATCAAAAAGGATTGAAATCACCATGATGGAAAACAAAAATATAATGTATTATACTAATTCCATAAAACATCAACATGAGTAAGAGTAATTCCATCAAATCAAAATGATAATGGGTTAAATTGCAATGGCAATGTAAAGATGGCAATTCCTTTGAAAATATTCTATCAACACACTATTCATGTGTATAAAATTTATTCAAATTAATCATGCCATAACCATAAAACCATATTATGCAAGACCTCTTGATGATAATCACTCAAACTGGAGACCCCATGAAAGATTTTGGGTAATCCAAGCAAGCTCATATTCCCTAGAAGTCACAATACTAGTCTCATTTACACTTCAAATTGCTTGGAGTTTGTAACAAAGGGTGTGCTTATGGACACATTCAAACAACTCCAGAAAAATTACACTTCTTCAAAGTTTGATTCCTCATGGACTAGAGTATGAGGTTGAGGAACTTTGGACAATCTAAGGAACCTCAGATTACTCAGGTGAACTAATGTTTGGGTAATCCGAGAGGGCTGGAATTTATCGAACGAGAGGATGAGTTTGATATTGGCTAAGTGTAAAGATCTGAGTTCAAGGTCTGAAAATGAGATTCGGATAATCTAAGGGGGATCAAATTCTTTGAGAGGATTATAGCTCAAAAAATCTAAGCTACCTCAGAATTACCGAGCATTGGCCTAGGCGTCAAAAATTTGCTAAGTGTTGAGGATACTCTACGCCAAGAATATAAATGAATCAAATTTTCTCGCCTAAGACGATACCCTTGTCAATCCTATGACAAAATCAAATGACCTATGCAAGGAATCAAAGAACTTGCCTTGAAACACTCACACGACTCATCTCCTATCAAATTCACGAACACACAGCTAGGACTTCAAGCCAGGGACTCAAAATAGGTGGCCACCTCAAGAACTAACATCAATCATAAAGTCAAAAGGGAATGGATAGGTCGAAAGGGAATTTGGTGGATCAAGACGCCTTACCTACTTAAGAATATACCCATTTTGAAATCAAAGGAAGGACCCCCGTTTAACGAACCAAAACCCACAAATGGCATGACAACTCCTCAATCCAAACCCATCAACTGGAAAATCAATCAAAGATTTATCAACAAAACCCAAAATAAATCAAAATTTCCATAGAAAATCCCAAAGGCATACCTTGAAATAGTGCAAGAGGAAGGAAGGTGTGATAGTAGACCTGCAATGAATGTTCAATCCCAAGAGCAATCGTTTAGAGAAGCAAGTGTAACACCAAAATCTAATTTGACTGCAAGAAATTTGAAACCATTCTTAGCCTCAAGCTCACACAAATGCAAAATGAACAAATGATTGCTCAAACCCCATTATATTTTCAAAATGTCCTTTTAAAACTAATTAATGCGAGCAATAAATGCCCACATGTGTGTCTACAGAAAACTCGGGAATCTAATGGGAGCTTGGACTTGGGTAATCCAAAGTATCTTGGATTACCCAGTCAGATTAAGGTTCGGGTAATCCGAGGTACCTGAGAATTATCGAAACTAGCCAATACCTAGCCAATTTGCCCCCAACTCTAACATTTCAAGTGCAGATCGATTTCCTAAGAGAAAATCTATCAACCAAATGTTGCAAAACACATCTCAAATGAAAATTTAACATTAAACACAAGGGTGAAACAAAACCAAGATCGAGAGACTTATCCCTTAAGGCGACAAAATCAAGACCCTACGACAATGATAAGAAAACAAAGGAAGAAGAGAGGGTCCCCACCTTAGGTGGCGCGTGTGTGTGAAAAAATGAAAAACAAATGGAAACTCTACTAGGGAAATGCTCTAGAGAATTTCAATGACAAACTAGTATCAAGAACCCAAAACTCTGTTTTAGGCCCTCGCATCAGGTCACTCAATAAGCAAAGCTTCAAAGCCAGTAGACAAGAAAATCCTTCCTGTGCCAAAATCCAAGTGTGTGTGAGTGTATTTTTTTCCCTCCCTTAGTTGCTTTAGGGTGACCAAGGTCAGTATAATCAAGCTACATAGAGATTCTAACTCCAAAATCAACCTAGATAGAGCCTCACTGCCAGTTAGGCGTCCATAGACCTAACGAGGTTATCACTATGGTTCTCCCAAACATATCTCTACTGCCATAGCCCCGGTAGAGATATTCGGATACCCCTGATAAGGTGAATATTCACTTTTGATTTTCAACATTCCTTTTTTTAATTTTTTTTTATATTCATTTAAGACCATTTAAACTTTTCCTTTCACCCCCTAAGTAATGAAGCTTATACCCAAGGTTGAGAACCACAGTTGTGCTAAAGAAGAAATAGGATTTTTCACTTGACTAAACTTCACACGAACCTTCAACAACCTAAGGATTCTTAAGATATGTATATAAGTGTAGGACTCAAGCACATTACCGAGTTGACCTAATCCAGAGTCTCATCCACCTTAAGCATGTAATGAACGTGACACCAAGTAAAGGGTTTTCACCAAATTATTCTGGAAGGATAATTAGAGTTTGTAAAAGAGATACTTGGAAAATTCCCTGAGAACATAATGATTTCAATGCAAGAGCAACATTCCTAGAATAGAATAGGGCAACCCAAAACTGAAAGTAGAAAGTAGAAGAAAACCCAAACCAAAGCAAGGCAGACCAAAACTAAAAACAAGGAAAGCAAAAGAGAAAACCAAAAAGAAAACAACCCCTAAACTACCTATGTAAAAGGGAGAGTTGCAAACATCTCACACTAGGAAATAATGCTTCAAATATTTCCCATTGACTGGCAATGGGACATCCTCTCTAGTGAGGGTTTTCAAGCGAAAAGAATTATCACAAAATATCTCTAAAATCTAGAATGGACCCAGCCAAAGCTTGTCAAATTTTCCATACTCTCTCTTCTTATCATGTGCCTTATCCCAATACAGGACCAGATCAAAGATTCTAAATGTTTTCACTTTAGCCCTTCGATCAAACCATCTCTTAACAACACCCTGATGTTTAGAAAATTTCTCTAATGGTTCATCTCTCTTCACTTCAAGGTGCAAAAGCTCAGTCAAATCGGCCTCATGCTTATCCCCTTCATCATAGTAATCATTAATGAACTACAAGGTGGATATTTTCATCTAGATGGGAAACACCAGATCAAGACCATACACAAGTTGTAAAGGAGAAGTTCATAGAGAGGCCTTATGTCTAGTACGATCTACCCAAAGAGAAAATTTGAGTTATGTGTGCCAATATTTGGGGTTCCTCTCTAACAATTTATGGATGATTGTTAGAAGGTTCTTGTTTGTGGACTCAGCTAAAGCATTCCCTTGCAGGTAGTAATTATAAGCGAACCTGATGATTATACCATGATCAAATGCCCAGCTAGAAAACTTTAGTGAAGCAAACGCATGACCATTATCACAGACTAAAGTATTTGGACAACCAAATGATTTATAATACCTAATTCAAGAAAATTGATCACTATCTAAGAAGTGCATTGTTTACATGCAAGAGTTTGAATCCATCTAGTGAAATAATCATTTATGGTAAGAATGTACCTATGGCCGGTAGAGGAAGGTGGGTTAATTGGATAAATAAAGTCCAATCCCCACTATGCAAATATTTTTACCTCAACTACCGGCTGGAGAAGAAGTGTTGTGCATTTCTCCTTGCTTGTTGTATTCTAACATACATGACAACTCTGCACATTATTTTTGTATCTTTAAAGAGATTTGGCCAATAATACCCTACTCTTATGATTTGATTTGTAGTAGTTGGTCCATAGCCATGGCTCGTGCCACATCTATCATGGAACTTTGTCATAACCCAAGTAGCCTCCTCCTTTCCAAGATAATGAAGTTAAATACCCTCATGATTATTCTTGTATAGGATAGCTCCCTTTAGCATATAGTTTTCACTTTTCAAGCACAAGGCTCTCCTATGCACTATGTTGATATGATTAGGATATCTTTGATTCAAAAAATAATACACAACGTCATCATACCACTCATCGAGGGAGAAATCCTCTAAGTGGTACTATTGGACTGTAATATCAGGTCCAATATTTGCCATAGTTTTAGTCAACCTTTGTCCTCTCACTAGCTTCATGGGTTGTATTTCAACGTCATACTCTTGTAGCATCATGACCCATTTTCTCTGCATTCTCCAAGCTCATTTTGCATCAGTAGGAGCTTAACTATAGGATCAAGCACTATAGTATAGACCTTCTTCCTTAGGATGTAGTGTCTAAACTTCTTCACATACCTAACCAAAGCATAAAATTGGTTTTCTACACTAGGATATCTCAATTCTACATCATTTAATGGAGCACTCATGAAGGCTATAGGGTGCTCATTTCCTTGCTCAAAATTTTTAGTTAGCATGTCAGCACAAGAATGATCGAAGGAAAATGAATATATGTAGAAAGGCTTGAAATAATAAGGACTTACCAAAACTAGTGCTTCAACTATTGCCCTCTTAATTTCTACAAAATCCTCCTTGGCTTTAGTGCTCCACTCAACCTTTTCATCATGCTTTAGCATAGCATTCAAGGGTTTAACTATTTCTACGAAGCTAGTAATAAATTTCTTGACAAAATTGATCTTTCCAAAGAAGGACTTCATCTCCTTTTTACTGGTGAGGGGTTGGATCTTCATTATAGCTTCTA
Organism: Sequoiadendron giganteum; assembly: GCA_007115665.2. Taxonomy (NCBI): domain Eukaryota; kingdom Viridiplantae; phylum Streptophyta; class Pinopsida; order Cupressales; family Cupressaceae; genus Sequoiadendron; species Sequoiadendron giganteum. The sequence continues at coordinate 541,832,220 of CM021107.1, read as the reverse complement.
TTTGGTCTACATCAATAGATATGCCTTCTTTTGAGATGACATGACCCAATAGCTTCCCTTCAATGACTCCAAAGATACACTTCTTAGGATTGAGTGAAATACCAAACTCTCTGCCTCTTTGGAATACCTTGCACAAGTCTGCAATGTGATCCCTCTATTTCTTGGAGAAGATAGTTAAATCATCCATGTAAATTATGATGCACTTACCAATGATGTCCTTGAAGACGATATCCATGGCCCTCTAGAAGTTTTCCCATGCATTGATTAACCCAAAAGGAATTCTCCTATAAGCGAAGGTGTCCCATTTCATTGTAAAAGAAGTTTTGTGTCTATCTTCGTATTGTACCACAACTTGCTTATATAATGAGTATCCATCAAGAAAAGACATCATCTCAGATCCATTAACAATCTGTAAAACTTCATCTAATGATGGGATAGGGTAATTGTCCTTCTCCAATGCTCGATTAAGATTTATAAAATCAATGCAAAGTCTAATTTCCCCATTCTTCTTCCTTACTGCAACCAAGTTGGCAACCCAAGTAGGATGTCTAACTAGAAATATAATATGAGTAGAAAATAACTTATGTACCTCCTTCTATATAATTGGTTCTAGCAAAGTAGTGATCGGTCTTTATCTTTGCCTGAATGGCTTGGCACCTGGCTTAAGAGGAATAGTGTGTGAAATGATTGAAGTGTTATATGTCTTTAGATCTTCATAACTTCAGGCTATAACATCTTAGTATGTATCGAGTGCATCTATTATTCTTTTCTTTTCTACTAGAGTACACACCTTTCCAATGAAGACATTCTTAATGTTATCTGAAGTTCCCATGTTGTACAAGTCACATTGATTGTTGATTGAATCCTTCTTACTCTATTGTTCCTAATATTTTATTCTTTCCAAATCAAAGATTCTTTCTAGCTAAACCATCCCACTTAGGATCGTATTGATTTTCAAGTTAATGACACCTTCCAGGTCCATTTTTCTTTCTTGAGGTTCCACTTCATCAATTATCTATGCAATGAAAACATTAGAGCTTGTAATTAAATGAAGAATGTGCTTATCATCTTCAAAAACCTAAAAATTTGTTACATTTTTGGGTACTTAGGGAACTGGTGTAAGCTCCACAGTGAACTTCTTCAATCTTGAAAGTGGCAATGGTTGCAAAGTTCTAATTTCTTGTGCTAGGGCATCTACAATTTGGTTCTTACTATGAGGTATCAATTGAATGTTAAAAGCATCAAACCCCTCAATTAAATCCCATACTCTATGTCTATAATTATTCATTCTTCTATCATGATAGGAATATTGTTTTCTGACCTACCTAACTACCAAATCAAAATCTCCAAAAACTTGTAGAATTTTGACTCTCTTCTTCAGTGCCATTAGTATTCCATGAATTAAAGCTTCATACTAAGCAACATGGTTAGTGCAGTGGAACTAGAGTCTATGAGTAGTGAACAAATTTTTACCTTTAGGAATGATTAGTTCAAACCTAGCTCCAACCCCATGCTTTGACTTTGATCCATTGAATCTAAGCATCCAACAACCAGTAGTAGTTGACCTTCTTCATTGATCCTCATTACTTCTACTATAGCTAGAAGATTCATCCTACATTGGCATTTTACCTTTAGGATCATCTTGAATGCTCTAAACATCAATCCTAACAACTAGAGATGGATTAATGCAATTCTTTATTTTCTCCACTACTATTTGACATAAAAAAAATTCTAACTAAGGATGGGATGTGTTTTGAAACCTACACCAATTTGGAAGGAGAAACTCTTCAAAATTCATATTTCCACCATGTTGAATCTGATCTTCTATGCATTTTTGAATGAACTCCTAGAAGTTTTCTAACAAGCTAAGTTCATTATCTTCCTCATCATTATCTTCTTCTATTGATTCTACAAGTGCTTTAGTACCATTGGACCCTTGGATGATCTCCCTAGGTACACTATGTAGCATAAAGATCTCATATGTGTCTAGTTTAGGAGGAGGAGCTACCAATACATAATTCCCCAAACCAACTTTTTCCACTAATACCTTAGTTGAAGTATTCTAATATTTCATGATCACATACTTCATCTTGGGTTCCCTTTCAATCCTGATCTGATTTGGCACTCATTTCTAGGGAAGCCACATGTGAGAATGATCAGTTGACACATATCCATTCAAAGCCTTAGTGAAATCTCTACCTAATATCAGACCATATGTATCAGGAATATCTTCCACTTGAATCTTCATGTTAATAACCTGTTGAATCTTGAGATTTGATGCAACTTACATGGGAAACATGTTCAATTCTCCTACCAGGTTCACCTCTATCTTTTCTAACTGAGTAACCTTTCATTGAGAAGCAATAGGTGTAATTCCTAAAGCTTGACAAATGGTGAAAGGCATGAGATTTGTGGATGCCTCTAAATCCAAGACGCGGTTGTGCAAATTTTTCCTCAATATACGAACATAAATCAACAAAGGAGGATTCTCAGTCTTTCCTTGAAATAAACTCAAAGGAGTGTTAGCTTGTGCAACTTGGATTTTATCCTTTTCTCTTCCTTTGTCCTTATACTTTACTTTCCCTTGATCTCTTGGTGGTTGTGCACTAGAATCTTTACAGTTGCCTCACTAACTACGCTCTCCTGGGGGACTTCTTTGGCCTTAAAAGCTCCTAAGATAGCATTCTTAATATCAAGAACCCTCAATAATTCAAAATATAAGAGGCTTACCTTCATTTTCTTGAGTTCCTCAGCTACATAATCACGCAACAATTATACGCTCATTTCAGCAAGGGTTCCATCTTCCTTTCCTTCCCTGCATTGGAATTCTTTCCTTATGATGAATCAGATTGTCCTCCCTTTTAAAAATATTGTGTCGGTACATGACAATAAGATGGGTTATTACTCATGTGAGGATCAGGTGAGGTAGTGAATTTATTTAGAGGGATTGAAGTAATAAAGGGAACTCCACCCTATGGACTTCTATTTGGCTTTTTCCTCAAATCAAACCTTTTCGTGGGTTGTTGGAACATCTGAAATTCTTCAACACCCATTTCTTCTTTGTCCACAGGACCATTATCAATCTCAGTACCTTCTTCAAATAATTATGAAATTTCATCTTCATTGCATACTTGTTCTGATTTATCCTCTGATTCAACCACTTCCGGATCTAGCTCATTCTCTTCACTTCTTGGGAAAGGAGCATGATTCAACATCGAGACTAGTGATTCATAGGGGCTAGATGGTACCAATTCTTGATTGTTGGAATTATTCTCAACCTCATACTAAAAGATAAATGCTAAAGTTTGAAATTATAGGCAATCCAGTTCAGAGTGTTGGTTCATCTTGGGAAGTCTACACCATCCCAAAAAAGTTACCTCTGCTAGGTAACACACCACTTGAAGACATTTCCTGATTGATCGGTTGATCTAATGGAATAGGAACACCTCCATTATTGGGCCTATTATTCCATGTTCTATTGTGATGAGGGGGTTGTCTCCTATCAAACCCATGACCAGATTATTGTCCTCTATCAAAATTTTATCTAGATTGCTACCCTCTATCATTTGTTTTTCCATATCTTTGTGTAGAGTCTCTATTCTCCCTATTGTAATTAGACTGGATATTCCTCTAAGCAGATTGGAGTTCACTATTTTGGTTCCTTAAATAAGTTCACTTGTTCAATCAATTCATCCAACCTTTCCTTGTCAGGATTACTGTATGATGCATAGCTTGGATTGTTCTGATGAAATTCAGTATTGTTTAGATAAGATGGGAAATTGGCATGCTATTGTGGATGGGCGGGCTAATTAACGTTCTGTGAATAATTAGGCATTGGTGGAGCCTTATTCATCGGAGGACCTAGATGTGGTACCAAGGCTAGTTGTAGTATTGAATTCATGATGGGTGTATGATTGGTCATGGTCTGATTAAGTGCATAAACTTGTCTTGGGTGAGCAGTAGGTCCCAAAGATGGCAATGTCTCTCACAAGTGTTGCTTCAAATCTATACTGACCTTAACTGCCCTAGTGTAAGAAGTAAGTAAATAATTGGGACGGTTTGGTCTCCATTTAAGTAAAGGCGGTTGTAAGTTATTCAAGAGCCTCATTAACCTACCTCTTAACCTTGGTAAACTACAAATACAACTCATTGGCACTAATGGGGATTTTAAATTTCTGCATAAAAGTATTTTCCAGTTCAGTCTAGTTGTAGATTGACCCAGTAGGCAGATGGTTATACCAATAAACTGCATCCTCTCCTAAGGAATATGGTAAAATATTTCATGCAATATCTTCATGATTGGTACCCCTATCCCTAAGGGAAGTCTAGAAAATCCTAATGTGCTCCTCAACTATCCTGTTAGGGTCATTGGTTGAAACTTAGAGCAAAAATACTCAAGATTCTTTGGCATGACATTGTAGTTATTAAAGGACAAGGGTGAGGGTTTATTTTCCAAGAAATCCATTGGTGGTGGTGGAGGTGGTTGTGTTTGATTAACATCTATCTGGGCATGTTGGATGAGAATGTTCTCATAATCAAATGATGGGGAATTGGATGGAGGTGAAGATAATTGAGAGGATGGAAAAGGTGGAGCAGATGATGACTCTCCCCTTCTTCTAGTCCTTCTCAACTTGGTAGGGGCTTGTAACTCTTGAAAATATTCCTCCCTTGGTGTAGATCTGGTTCTTCTTTGAAACCTCTGAGGAGAAATTTTAGATAGAAAGTGATCTAGCTTGCTTATTCCTGCCCTCCTTCTAGCACCAATCTATTGATGGTGTTTTCTGCATAGCAACAAATCAAACAAAATATAATATCATATCTCTCTTGAAAGGTAGTTCTCTACCAGCAAGCCTCAAGAGATAACCACAAGGTCTTTAATGTTCGGTCTTGACGATGCAAAAACAACTCAATGATAAATGTGAAAATGTTGGTAATCACAAGGGGCCTTACAAAACAAATGCTAGATACCTTCAGTTCATCAAATCTTCCAATATATTGATGTTTTCAATCCTAATTTTAACCCATATTTTAAAATAAATAACAAAATATGAAGGGTTTAGAGAGATTTATAAAAGTAAACTAACCCTAAGACCAACAATGCAAATGATTAAACACCCAAAGTGGACCAATCCTTCAAAACTAATTCATGTTAAACCTAGAATAAATTTGTAATCTCACAAAAATAGTGTAATCTTCTGAGGAATAAAAGGATTTTCAGATCATGAAGCATTCATCCAAATCGACCTTATTTAACAATTGAAATGAATAAATACCCACAATCGATTCTAGCACATAAATTCAAGGCACAGGCTAACTTTACATAGCAACTTACAATCAACAAGCTGCTAAAAGTATGGACCAAGGATTGCTCAAGCAATTCAAATATTAAACCATAAACACCATTGCATCACATATAGATCTAAAATCTAACATGCAACTAATAATCTCAAAGCAATCTTAAAGATTTGGAACAACAGGAACCATGCAAAGTAAAACAACACAAGAAAGAGCACAAAAGAACAATGTCTTTACTTATATTGAATCACCCAAGTTTGCAACATTTCCAGTATTCTCAATGTATCAACACTTTCTCTTAGAAATTTCTAACTTCTATCTTAATTATAGCTCTGGCAACTATACCTCACTAATTCTAACCCTTAAAAATAAAGCAAGAGCCTCAATTTATAGAAAGCACCCCAGAATTAGGGCTTAAAAGTTGAGGTCGACCCAAAACAAGTCAGCCTAGAGAGTCTTGAATTAAATTAAATTAAATTAAATTAAATTAAATTAAATGATAAACATCATCTAGGTCGGCCAAGAGTCTTCCAAAATATCCCTCTTGATGGCACAAAAAATAGGTCGCCCTCGAGTTGTACTGTCACATGATTGGCACGAGCATCTAGGCAATTGCAAGATGGCTATATTCTCCATTTTTATTGGTTTCCAATTTATGGGAAAATTCCTTGGCCTTTTCCAAAATCTCCTTCTAATCAGCTGGATCTGGAACTGGAATAAACTTAACCCTTGTCTTATGATTTTTATATTCCTCCAAATACTGGGGCATCACCTTATTCCATTCAATTTGCAATTCATGATATTTATCTAGTTTTAAAATATAAATTGTTGCATCCTCCATATAATCCTTAGTGATTGGAGCACTACTGCAAGGAGCATGAATTCCATGCCACCATGACTTTAATCTATTAACATTCATATTATTTTGTCCAAATTTTCTTCTTCCAGTCATGATTTCTAGGAAACTGATACAACTATCATATATCTCCTTCATTTTCCCCTACAGCTTTCTGATTTTCTTCAACAATTTGGAGAGGAGTTCCATCCTATAATTCTAGACTTCTACCCACTCCTTCACTTTATGAATTTCATCTAAGGAGAAGATATTTAGTTCAACCAGTTCATCCTTAGGGACCTATAGAACTTTCTCTAACTCATCAATAGTTGATTCATCAATCTTTTTGTACTTTGCAGCAAATTGTGAAGTATCCTCAAGAAATTCACTAGTCTTGGAATAGATGTCAAATACCTCCTTAATTGATTCATCACCCCATTTGCTAACATCCTGCAACCATTCAAGGGCTTTGTGAGTAGTAGATTTCAACCTTTTTATTTATGACACTGCTTCCTTGGGTAGCAACCCCTCAAGCATGGTACCTTCACTTCTGCTGGTTTGTAAAGGTTTCATTAGGTGATGGACATATTTATAGACCTCATTCAATTGTTTTTTCAATCTTTACTTCTCCTCAGTCTATTTATCCAACCTTCTCAAAATGGCCTGAGAAGATTCCTAGAATTCCTCCTTTTATTGTTCCTTCATCGTGGGCCCTGAGTTGATAGTTTACACCTTATAGTCAAATGCACTATCTTTATCTTTGAATTTTTTTACTACAGGAACATCCACATGAATAACCCTATTATTGATTTTATCTCTGGACATTTTGGAGACTATCCTGACTCTCTTTCTTTGTTTTGGTCACCCCCATTGATCAAGAAACTTATCCCAACTTGGGGCTTCCTCCTGTACAATTATTGGCTTCTTGCTAAGCCTTCTCTCTAGACATTTTGGGACAGTTGATTATTTTGTAGCCACCTCTTTATTTGGACTGTCAACCATATTTTCTTCAAAATTCTTCTGTCTTTGTTTGATCTTCTTTTCCATATTTTTCTTGGTGAGAACTATTAACATCCTCCTCCATATTATTTTCCTCCTCTAGATGGTCCCCAAATTCCTCAATTATTACCTTTTTTGGAGACTTCAGTGGCTTTTCTTGCACCACCTTAGACTCTACGTTCTTTCTCTATGCTCTGGAGGTAGATTGATTCATTTCTTGTATAAAACTCCTCCATTCACCAATATCAGGAGTAGAGATATCGTCAGCCTCATCTTCATCATTCCCATGATTATTCAATATATTTCCCTCTTCGTGGGCAGCTTCGTCTAAAATTTGCATGTGAGGAGTGAGAGGAGGAGAATTATTTCCTATAGCTACTCTCTTTTCAACATCATCAGTAAGTGCCTCTTCATTCCACACCTTTTCTTCTATAGCTTTCACCTCTTTTATAGAGGATGCCTTATGTTTTGGGGAGCTTCTTCTAACATAGACTTAGGGCTTCTCCCCAGAACTCTCCACATCAATGAAATTTTCTGAGGAAGGGGCATCAATGGTGTATTCTCCCTTCCTTGCCTTGAGAATCCTTCTACCTCTCGGTGACTAACTTCCTTTTCCTTATAGGCTGTGAAGCTTCTCCCCTTTCAGTTGCAACATTTGCCTTAGGGGCCTTCTTTTTCTTAGGAGAGGGCTTTTCTCCTTGTTTAACCTATGTTCGACTCCTAGTTTTCCTTTTTATTGACATGGGCCCTTCTTCTTCTTGGATATCTTCCTTGTGAGCCTCAACTATATCTTCTCCTCTATCAAATTCAATCTCCTCTTCAGATTGGGACTCTAGATCCCTCATCATATCATATGTAAGTCCAGTGTCATCTTCCTCCAACTCCAATATCTTATGCTTCACCCACAACCTTGAGTACTTGACTGGAGTGGTAACCTGATCCAAGTATGCTATTTCTTCCTCTAACCAGTTTATTGGAGGCAAGGGCTTGTTCTTGTATGGCTCAAAATCATGATGTTGGAGTAACTCTACATCATCCTCTTGTACCTGATTAGGAACCTTGGCAACCTTGTACAACCTGATTGATTTCGAAGGCAACCTAGAGAATCTTCTCCTTATTGCTTCAAATGCATCTCGATAGTCAACCTAATAATCCTCAATATGATCCTTGTGTCAGAATGTTTTGTTTTCTTGCCTCATGGCTTTTCAATATGGATCAAACTTGCTTCTATTCATGTGAGAATATAGCTCAAACTATGCCATCTCCTCTTCTAAATAATAGGCATTCTAAATAGAAGGAAATACTTCCAAAGTTCCAATTCTCAAAGGGAATTCAGCACCCAACCCCTTCTTTTTCATCTCTTGTTGTAGAATCTCCTCAAATCCAACCATTTATCTTGACAGTTCAAGCATCAAGAGCTTGTTGATTGGATACCTCACCAATATGAGAGGAAAAATAGGGGATCCTTGTATCTGGATGTATGTGAATCTCTGAAATTAAATGAACCATTGACCATATTACTTGAACGAGTCCATGGCCTCAAAAGAAATCTTGGTGTGAAAATCATCCTGCAACAATCTGGGAATACACATAAAGAATGCATCATTGGCTCTTCTATAGTTGTTTATTTTGTGCTGCAACTATGGGTACATGTCCCATATTCTATCTTTTCCAACAGTCCCTTTGCAACTCATACCGCTATACTTGGTTTTGTGTGCCAACATATATACAAGGTACGAACTCATAGTAAACTGAAGGGTCTCTTGCACACTTTTCAACTGGGCATCCAAGTTGTTGTTGATGATTTTTCCCCAATGATAATCCTTATTGGCCACTATTTGTGTGATGGGGTAAAACATCCATGTATGAAAGATATGGGCCTTCTCAACTCCCATGACCCTACCCAAAAGAGTTATAATATCATGATACTCTTGTTTGAAATCAGTCTTGTGCAACTGTATTGGAATTTTTTAATAGTGAGGCTTTGGCTTTAATATCCAAGAATTTTTATGGTCTCCAAAGCCTTGTTGGGGTCTTGATCATAGAACCTTATTGCTTCCCCAATGTTGATTTCCTTAATAAGCTTGTGATGTGAGGCAATTTTGAAAACCTTAGCAATGGATTCTTTGGAAAGATTTTCCATGGCTCTTCCTTGTGGGCCAATGATGATCCTCATTCTGGAGTCATAGTGATTTGGAAATTTTAAGACCAACTCTGGGAAAAGTTGTGTTGGAGGGAATCCTACTACTTGATCCAATCCAGTATGGGTGATAACCTGTGCTAATTGCATTGGTGCATTTCCAAACATCCTCTACTAAAAGTCGTCATAATCAATATGGCCATATTTGTATGCAAAATCTTTGACCAAGCAGAACCAATCTTAGACTTTGTCCATATACCCTTGAAGTCATACTTCATCCTTTCTAATCTTTTCTTAACCTCCTCTTCCACTAGGGTAGCTTTTGACTTAGATGCCTTGTCGGGACTTAGCTCTGCATGCATCTGTTAGAAAGGACTAAGATCACCATGATGGAAAACAACAATATAATCTATTATAAAAATTCCATAAAACATCAATATGAGTAATAATAGTGCCATCAAATCAAAATGATAATAGGTTAAATTGCAATGGCAACGAAAAGCAAGCAATTCCTTTTGAAAGATTCCATCAACACACTATGCATACGTATAAAATTTATTCAAATTAATCATGCAACAACCATAAAACCGTATTATGCAAGACCTCTTGATGATTATCACTCAAAATGGAGACCCCATGAAATATTTTTGTTAATTTGAGCAAGTTGGGATTCCATGGCTGGATTAGACCTCAGGTAATCCAAGCAAGCTCGGATTCCCCAAAAGTCACAATACTAGTCTCATTTACTCTTAAAATTCCTTGGAGTTTGTAAGAAAGGGTGCTTATGGACACAATCAAACACCTCCAAAGAAATTACCCTTCTTAAAATTTTGATTCCTCATGGACTGGATAATGAGGTTGGGGAACTTCAGACAATCCAAGAAACCTCGGATTACTCAGGTGAACTAATATTCAAATAATCTGAGAGGGCTCGAATTTACCGAATGAGAGGATGAGTTCGATATCGACTTAGTGTAAACGTCCTTCAAGGTCTAAAAATGAGATTCGAATAATCCGAGGGGGCTCAGATTCTCTGAGAGGATTATAGCTCAGAAAATCCGAGCTACCTCAGAATTACTGAGCATTGGCCCAGGCATCAAAAATTTGATAAGTGTTGAGGACACTCTACACCAGGAAGATAAATGAACCAAATTTTCTCTCCTGTGACCTGTTGTGCAATTTTTGCACACACGCCCCACCAGACATGGGAACCCTCTTTTTTCTTTAACATCTTTGCACCTTGGCTTTGTCATTTTTTAGTTTTTCTCTTCTTGGGAGCTTATTTTGGGATTAATTCCAGAGTTGGTTTTATGAGGGCAATATTTTGTAGAATTTTAGGGCCTTAGAAGTTGGAAATGGGATTTTTGAGGTGAATTTTCAATGTTATGTGTAAATATTTTTGTACTAGTGGATAGAGGACAAAACATTAGGCCAAGTTGTTTTTTGAACTTTTCAAAAATTCTTTCTAGAAAAAAATTTGTGAGGTTTATGGGATTTTGACCTTGCTTGGAATTTTGGGATTTTCCTCCCTAGGCAAAAATCCCCTTCTTCAGAAAAAATCCTAAAATTTCCTTTTTTGGAAATTTCTAGACCCCCCTCAAAAACCCAAAAAATTCTAGAAATGGAAAAAATTTTGGAAAATTCCTTCAAGCCCTCAAAAACCTAAAATTTTCCATTTGTAGCATTCATCATTATTGTGATTGATCTTAGGGGTTAGTTTAGAATCTCTCTGAAACCCTTATCTTTTTTGTTGTTTATTTTGAATCTGGGCTAGTTTTAGGATTGATAGCATCACTGTATCACTACATCTTATGAATGTACACTTCCAGCATTGTTCATTTGTAAGGCCCCTTATGATTACCAGCATTTTCACATTTATCACTGAGTTTTTTTGTTGCATTGTCAAGACCTGACATTAGAGACCTTGGGTTTATCTCTTTGTTGATAGAGATTTACCTTTCAAGAGAGATAGGATATCATATTCTACTTGAGTTGTTGTTGTGCAGAAAACACCATCAACAAGACCAAACCCTTCTCAAACCTATGACATAATCAAAATGACCTATGCAAGGATTCAAAGAACTTGCCTTGAAACCCTCACACCACTCATCCCCTATCATATTCGCAAACACATAGCTAGGGCTTCAAGCCAGTGACTCAAAATAGGTGGCCACCTCAAGTTCTAAACATCAATCATAAAGTCAAAAGGGCACGAATAGGTCGAAAGGGAATTTGGTGGATCAAGACACCTTGCTTGCTTAAACCTATACCCACTTAGAAATCAAAGGAAGGCCCCTTGTTTAAAGAACAAAAACCCCCAAATGGTTCAAAAAATCCTCAATCCATACCCATCAACTAACAAATCAATCAAGATTTATCAATATAACCCAAAATAAATCAAAATTTCTAGAAAAAATCCCAAAGGCATACATTGAAACAACGCAAGAGGAAGGAAGGTATGATAGTAGACCTAAATTGAATGCTCAAGCCCAAGAGCAATCGCTTAGAGAAGAAATTTTGACACAAGAGTCTAATTCAAGTGAAAGAAAATGGAAACCCTCCTCAACCTCAAGCTCGCACAAATGAAAAATGAAAAAATGACTGCTCAAACCCCATTATATTCCCAAATCAGCATTTTAAAACAAATTAATGCGAGCAATAAATGCCCACATGTGCGTCTGCAGAAAGGTCAGGAATCCAATGGGAGTTCAAACTTGGTAATCCAAGGTAGCTTGAATTACCCAGCCAGATTAAGGTTCAGGTAATCTCAGGTACCTTAGAATTACCGAACCTAGCCAATATTTAGCCAATTTTCCCCCAGCTCTAAAATTTCAAGTACATATTGATTTCCTAAGAGAAAATCCATCAACCAAATGTTGTAGAAGGCATCTCAAATGCAGATTTAACATTAAATACAAGGGTGAAACAAAACCAAGACCAAGATATTTATCCCTTAAGGGGACGAATTCAAGGCCCTACAACAACGACAAGAAAACAAAGCAAGAAAAGAGGGTCCCCACCTGAGGTGGGGCGTGTGCGCGAAAAAATGCATAGAAGTTATGTCCAGACATGTTACTATATCAAATGCACTAAAGGAAGAAAAAAAACTTGAGAAAATGAACATTGCTCCATCCACTCTGAAAGAAGGAGAAGAATTCCTGGTGGAAATAGAATCTCTACATAAAACACTCCCTAGGGAAAAAGCAGTCTAGGATGATGGAAAGCCTGCTTGGGAAGCAATTTTCAAGGTGCCCCTAGTTCTTGATTTTAATTTTTTCCCCAGTCCTTTGTCCTTGATGTCAAATGGGGAGAAGAGGTGAAGAGGAGAAGAGTATGTATAAATTATGTTATGCTATATGTTTGTGTACTGTACATATGTTAGGGGGAGTTGAGCACAATTGTTGTTTTGAAGAAAGTTTCATTTTTGGCATATGTTTCTATCAATAACAAAGGGGGAGATTGTTGGAAGAATGAAGGTGTCCTCTGATTTTGTTGTCATTGATGCCAACATTTGTTGGTAGCTAAGTAAACTATGCATCCATATTGATTCGATATTTTGGTTCGAAAATCTTCTCAATAAAAGGAAATTCTATGAGATTTTAATATGTTGCTTAGGAATGCCAGTTATAGGTATAAATGAGTTTTCAGTATGTTTGTGTGATTTGGTTGAGCTATCCAAGTGATATAAGTTCACTATTCTTTTGGCCAACAAGGTTTATCTTTTGTGTTTTCCTCTTTAGGGCTAGGCCAACCTAACATTTGGATAACTCATTTTGTTCTATACAACAAAAGGAATTTTGTATTAAGCTGACAAGATATTTTTTGAATTTTGGGTGTTCCCTCAATTAGGCCAACATAATTGATAAAGGAATTCATGATTGTATATATATGTATGATGGAAAAAATAATATGTGTATGGTATGTGACTGATATGGCAAGTATAATAGTGTGAAGTTACTAATAGTGTCTGTACACCAACAACTAGATTAGAAATTTGATATTTCTAGAGAATAACCAAAACTATTTTCAGCACTTTGTAGGTGCACTTCTCCAATTAGTTTTTGTAGTGAGCCACACCTTCTGTATCTTGGAAATAATCCATATTTTATATTCATGTTGTGAGCCTTTCAAGGACAGTGATTCCCCGCAATGAACCCCATAATATCTTATAAGCATTATAATATATTGTGAGATAATCCTCACCGTGGTTTTTCCCACCTTGGGTTTTCCACGTAAAAAATCTGTGTCAATGTGTTATGATCTCTTTTATTTTTTGGTTCACTATTGCAATTAGACGTGGATTGAAATTGGATCGTTAATAATTAATTTTGCTAGCATAATACTTATTCACCCCCCCTCCTCAGTATTTAGTGTATTCAACACGGGGCATATCAGGGCGATTCCTAAGTAGGAATTTTTGAAAAAAAAATCACATAACACTCAGAATCACATTGTATCAAAGAGGGGCAAGATGTAGATACCCTAAATTTTCCTGACTAGCAAACAACACTATTTAGCTAACTTTCACCCTTCTTCCCTAAATGATTAAATAATACATTATTATTTATATTATCAAATTTTATATTCGCATATTAATTAAGTGATTTAACATTATTTAACTAATTCATTGTATCATCACCTAATCGAACTTTATTCTTCTTGATTATTTAAATAAACATCAATAATTTAATTATGTCATGGATATACCCTATTCCTCTAAATCAATTAAACTGTTATCACTTAATAATTTGATTAAATCACTTTTCTCGCTCTAAACCTGAATAATTAAATTAATTATTAGAAATCGTTCAACATATTCAACAAAAAAATACAACTTTATTTGTTAAAGTAAAATATGACTTGCATGTTCACCTCCAAATATTAATTAATTATTCAATAAATTAATTATCCTCACCCCTTTTCTGATTGAGAAAATAATTACCACTGATTTATCACATTAAATGGTTGACTAGATCATCTATTCTTCAATCCCACTAACCACTCAATCTATTCCTCAATCCCACTAATCACTCAACCTAATTTATTCTATCCCCCAATCATTCCAATATAATTCCACTAATCATTCCAATCTATTTCCTCTCAACAGTTATCTAGCATTGATCATGATCTTTTACAACTGAATCTCAATCATTCATCTAAAAACATGAAATCTATATAACAACCCTCTTCATTCTCAAAAACAATCGGAGAATCTATAGAGTTTATGTAAAGAGGTCATGTTTAAATTACATTCAAATTATTGAGATTTTTACACACATCTTCGATCACCACTAACATGCATGGAATCTTTTTCAACATCAAATGGAGGCTTTGTATTGATTCAAACACAATCCAAAATCAATAGGAATACAACTTTGACATGGTATGGTAAGACTTGTTTGTTTTGGATTTTCTTTAGTTTCTTAATTGTTTATTTGTTTGGATTCATGGATTTACATTTCACATTTCATGAGTATGTGTTTGGAATTTTATCATGTTTCAAATTTTTTGGTTCGATTCATTTTCTTTTTTTCTATGCTTTATTTCCCCTTGCAACAACTACATTGTAGATGCACAAGCTTTATCTATGTATTTTGGAAAGATTGGTGTTGTACTTGTATAGTTGGTTTTCATTTCATTATATTGGGGATAGATTCCTCCGATAGGTTGGTTCCTACAAATTCATTAGGAGATTGATGTCTCTAGTAGGTTGGTGCCTACTTCATATTGGAAAATTCACTTGTATATTTCTAATTTGTGAGGCTAAATTTGGATGATAGATCCAAGCACCTATTCTCACTGTGGTTTTTCCCGTCTTGGTTTTCCATGTATATCTAGTTTCCAATTCTATGAATGTGTGGTCAATTCTTGATTAGTGGTGGTGAAGATTCATGTTGTGTGATTTGATATTTGAGTTATAGTTGGGAAATTTGATTTGGTTAGATCTATTAATTCACCACCCCTCTCAATAGATTGTGTGTCCTTCACCACTAACTCCTTTTCTCTCTTATCTTTAAGGAATGTCTCATGTTCATCTTCAATTGGAAAAAATTTTGTGTCTTCTTATATGGTGTTCAATTTCCTAATTTCATTAATTAGCCTCATTCTTTCTCTTTTTTTATCAGTTTTTCCTCACACCCATCTAGTGTTAGAGTATTTTGTCATTTTTTTGGCATGATGAAAAATTCTATTTGTATCATGAAAAAATACATAGATATTATTTTCATCGTGTTAATTCTCTTAACAACTTCTCTATAGATGTGAATGAAGATTAAATTTATTAAATTATTGTAAATAAAAAATTCTTCCACTTAGTTCCATTTTTGACATCTCTAGTGCAAAAAAATCATTATTATGAATTGGTACCTAATGCATGTAACCAAGTGTAGTCATATTCATTGTATTAGACCAATAAGGTGTAAATATATAATGTATAAGACAATACTTTGAATGATAAATTGCAATAATTTACTAAAGAATTCTAGCTATAATAGATTATAGGAAATGTAAATACACAAGACCCTTTATTTTATAGGTGTTATATTTATTATTTAACACTTGCAAGTTTAATTAAGAGAGATATATGAAGAACCAAACTTGGTACTAATTCACGATAGTTTTTTGTATCTTATAAGAATATTTTATGAAATTTTAAGTCAAATAAAGGTATATAATACTTCTCTAGATTGTGCCCTAACTTGGGTTCAAGATAGGAATTATATTTGCAAGGCATGTAATAAGTATACATCATCAAGTTCCACCACTACCTATACTTCTTTAGTTAGCTCTTCTATCGAGTGAAGTTAAATTGACTCTCAATAACACTTCCAACTATTAGTTATCCATCTAAGAGGATATAAATACATATTTTATTTTAATATTGTATGAGAAGGAAATGAGAATGTCAATTTGTATTCTACCATGTTGTCAACATATGCCTCTAGATAGAAGAAATCTAGTAAAAAATAGTTTGATTGTTGAAGGTCTTCGATAGAAGTTTTAGGAATAATTTATGTGGTATCAAAGCTAATTCGGATATTGAATTTTTATTGCAAAGGGTTTCATATTTTCGGAAGGTAATTTTATGGGTATTTAATCTAAATGTGTGATGAAGGAAATTTGAGCTTCTTTTCACATCTACATGATCCAATATTTTGATATACTTTTCTATGGAAAAAATATGTGTATTTTGATATAATTTTATATTATGACATAAAGGATAAACAATGATTCAATAAACTTGAATGGGGACTTTGGGATGAAAACATTTATATCCATAATAACCTTAACCAATTGGAATGGTAAATTGAATATTGGTTTTAATCAAGGTAAATGACCCTACCATATCAGAATTTAATATGGTTGAAATAATTCTTGAAATTAAATAATATACCTTGTCATAGTTTAAATCATTTAAACACTGGCCTAATTATGGTGCAAATGTATTAATCAGCCATAAATAAAAATCAAGAGCTGAAAAAGGATAAATTTATGGAATAGGTTATTATTGAATTGTTAAGGATGTTCACTTGTTCAAGTAAAGAATAAAATATTGTGCATGAGGGGTCAAGACATGACCTAATGTAACTAAAGTTATATAATGAAAAATTAGCAATTGATGCATAACAAATAAACTCAACAAATTATTGGAAAGCATGACATGTCTTCATCCCAATATGTTCAAATATGACCAACACTTGATGCACTATAAAGAACATGTGACCATCATCAAGTCTTAAGAGAAAGATAAAGAGAATGTACCTTAAACTTTGGGAATGGACTTTCCCAATTACACAATTATTTTTCCTTTATTTTTGGCTTCACACATCTTCTAATTAGAACTTTTTAATAACTTATTTATATGAAAATGTTCAATTATATATTAATATAATAAATTAGTGAAAATTATGGGGAAAAAAATCCATATTATCAAATTAAAAAAAAACATGATAATTAACATTCCAACACTAAAATAAAAATATTAGTTCATAGAATAAAATTTGGCCTAAAAACATGCAATTTACTTCTACATTCATAAAAAAAAGTAGTGGAATATCCAAACAATTCAATCAGGATATGTCCTCAACACCATGAAAAAAGTGTTGTTTGTTAGCTAATGCATAGAATTCAGAAAAAAATATAGCATGTGGTTCCTAATTATCACTTGCATGGAGTCCAATTCCAACATGAAGAGGTGAGGACTATTAGAGAGAGAGAGAGAGAGAGAGAGAGAGAGAGAGAGAGAGAGAGAGAGAGAGAGAGAGAGAGAGAGAGAGAGAGAGAGAGAGAGAGAGAGAGAGAGAGAGAGAGAGAGAGAGAGAAGGTAAGGAAGCAAGGGAGAGGAAACACACACAAAGAAATATATATGGATACATAAAGAGAGAGAGAGAGAGAGAGAGAGAGAGTGAGTGAGTGAGTGAGTGAGTGAGTGAGTGAGTGATTGCATGGGTGAGTGGGTGGGTGAGTGGGTGGGTGAGTGAGTGAGTGAGTGAGTGAGTGAGTGAGTGGGTGGGTGGGTGGGTGAATGAGTGGGTGAGTGAGTGAGTGAGTGAGTGGGTGGGTGAGTTAGTGGGTGAGTGAGTGGGTGAGTGAGTGAGTGAGTGAGTGAGTGAGTGAGTGAGTAGGAGGAGGATAATAGGAGTGGAAAATATAGACATAGGGAGAGAGGGAGGGAGAGGTGGTGAGGGTATAGAGATAAAGAGGTGGCATAGAGAGAAGAAGAGAGTGAGAGAGATGTAGGTGCCATTCTAAACCCTCCATCATCAATTATAAACCTTAAGACCTAAAATGTAGGCCCTAAGTTATAAACCAAACCATAAAACCTAACATTAATCCCTAAAAATAAAATAAAATAATAAGAACCTAAACTATAAACACCAAACCCCAAAAGCTAACATTAAACATTAATACCCTAAATTCTAGGCCCTAAACACCAAACCTTAAAACCTAACATTAATCCCCAAACCTTGAATATTTAACCCTCCATCATAAATCCTAATCCCTAAACCAAATACCCTAGGCCCTAAACCCTAAACCATGAATAATTCTTTGATAGAAGGACATGTTGCTACACACCAACATGAATGTCATATTTTATGCTATCCCTCCACTCAGACCAAGGTAACTTTAGTAATGAATATCATAAGTTTAATAGTTCTAGGATGACATGAAATATATTAATGGGTGAAATGGATGTCTACATTTGAAAATCATAAAGAGAGAGGGTAGGAGGTGTTAGCAAGAAATCTAAGGGATACATACCATAGTTTTGTACCCAAAATATCTCTACTATTTGTAGTATTTAACCTTAGATTTGGTCCTATTGAGGTGACACAAGAAGGTATTCCTGATCCAATATTAGTTATAAATTATACTATAATAGCACACACATACGAGATAGATTAGAAATCAGAGTTATTTATACTCATTATATCAATAATCATATATTACATTTCTTTTGTCTTTTTTATAGTCAATACTCTATATTCTAATACTCTTTATATCATCCACCATACTAGTGTTGAATAGATCGTTATAAATTATTATAGTTACAATATGGAACATGGCCCGTAGATAGCATCCCTAGATTACATTTTATCTTTCTAAGCTCATGTTTTGGAATTTTCTTTCAACTAGATATTATGTACCTCTAAACCAGTGTCTATATACTATTTTTTGGATAACATCATCTCTTAATCAAAACCTTGAATTTTCCTCAAGTCAACTTTCCTTTGGTAGAATGTTTGAATATGTACCTTGGATTGTAGGGAGGTGATCATCCCATTATTTCTTTGCAAAGTGTAGTTGATTTATGTATATATGATGTTGGACTAGTTTTTTTTCTTCTTCCATAATAGTGGTGGGGATTTCAATACATTGGGAAAACTTGTGAGCCTCCTAGATAATGCCAGAAAGATGGGTGAACCATAGGTTGAAAAAATCTCAAAGTTAATGAAACTACCATTGGGTCTTATTCCTCTGATCTTGTAGTTGCAAATATTGATCATGAAGGATTTAAATGTTTACTTATAAATTCCCATCTACATATTTAGTGGAATCATATTCCTATGACCTCTACAAAATTTGGGTCTCTAAAGTGTCTATTTGATCTTTGGTAGAGGTCGTGCAATGGTAGGACATTGTACACAATATTGGAACATTTGGTTGATCTCCTCGGATGTTCCTTTTATCTTGTTGAGATGAGTCTCTAATTATGATTAGATATTAGCACACTTTTTTTTGAATTCATCCATTTTATTCTTTTAATTTTTTCTTGTAACTCATGTTTGATCTTATCCTTTTTCAGGTTGGGGTCTTGTAAGAGTTCCTCTATGAGAATTTTCATTTGTGTAGAAGGTACCTAAACTTACAGTCCCCCTTTAACTAAGGAAATTTTCCTTGAATTTCCTTAATCATTTCCTTTAGGTATTCAAAATTTTCTACATATTTGAGGATTTCATCTCGGGTTGTCTAATGAAATATTTCTCCTAATTGAAATTATTTTAATGGTGAGATGTTCTCTATGTTTATCTTTGTTCCCTCCATTGGTAGCTAGAGCAATTGGGAATATGCCACTCTTTGCATGTGTTGTTGCTTTGCCTAGAATTCCTTAATAAACTACATAAAAGAAGGTGAAAAAAATGAAGGCACCTTTGTCCAAGGAGGAGGTGTCTATACTAGATAAGTATCATATTTTCTTATTCCTCGTGCATTTGTTTGATGCTTCTAAAATAGCTTCTAAAATATATCCTTGCACCTTCTATGTGATCTCTAATTTTTCTAACACAAGCTTGTCTCTGTATTTCTTAGAACAAAGTTATTTTTCATGTAACTCATTTATTTTTTCCTTATTTGGATCTATGAGTGAAGAGGAAACCATCTAAAGATCTAGTTCCTTCAATTTCTCTTATCTAATTTCTTTCTTCCGAGAGTTTGAGTGTAGAAACTATTTGATCTAGTAATTTATGCATAAACTCTTTCAAAATAATTTGTGATGCTACCATATATCTAATAAATTCCCTTTTTTTAGTCTAATTTTTTATGGGAGGCATCTTGGAGTATGTCTATATTGTTTAAGAAAAAGTTATATGCTTGAAAAATGCACTATATAACAATTCTTCATCTAATAATTTGGTTGATGTGATTCTCAATCTCAAGAATGTCTATGGTTTTGTCTCCATTTTTATTCTTCTATCTCCAATTGAGGTTCTACCTCCCTCTTTTCTTATTATTTCTTTCATTAATTTTTCTTCTTTTTTCCCATCTATAAGAGAGCCTATGTTGCTTCTTTTTCTGGAGTTTTTTTTGTTTTTATCTCTAGCTTCCTCCTCCTTGACTGGGTGCTTCCATTTTCTATAGAATATAGAGTCTCTATTTGGAATCTCTAAATCTTCTATGGGTGGATCTAAGTGTTTATTTTGTCTCCTCTATACATATCTTGGTGGGAATTCCGTTTATTCTTTCCCCTTTTGTTGTTTTGTAGATTTCTCCTTAGCTACATACTCCATGTATTCCTTTGTAGCGGGATGCATTTTTGCCTTAGAATCCTTTTGGATTCATCCATTTTCATATGAGATTCTATATGTAGAACCTGCTTATATTTTTTGTATCTATTATCCCTTGAAGTTTCAAATGTTGTCATGTTTTGTAAGGTTGTTTGGTATTTTGGATATTTGTGCCAATATGTCTAGTTGCACTAAACTAAGGTGTTCTTGAGTTTTAAGTGGTTGCACAAGTTGTGGAAAATATTTTGATAATTTGGAATATTCTAAGATGTTGTCAAGTGTTATTGTGTGGTCCATGAGATGTTTTTGGACTTGGAGAGGTGTACTTGGAGTCACTTTTTAGTGTTAGTGCAGGTTTGGATAACCTAGTGTGCTAGTGCTAATTACAGAGGATGATTGTTGTTTTTGGAAGTGTTCAGAAGAATTTTAGTGTATATTTGGGTCATAGGTAAGTAATGGTGTATTCTACCTTCACTTATTTACAACATGGATGTGTTTGGTGCTGACTTATTTGATGTTGCATGGTTAAGTTGCATACATTTCATTATGGCTAACGTAATTGAGATTTGTTTTAGGTCATGAAGGGTATAAATGCAAGGAGATTTGTTGTTTGTATTATGCATAAAGTGTGTGATGCAAAATATGTGAATTTTATCAAGTGTGAAGATTTTAGTATGAGCTTTAATTCCTATGACTTCTAGATCTAGTGACCAAAAGGTTTCTACATTTTAGTCTCTTGAATGAATTGGTTACACTTCAGTGGATCTATACCTTAGGAATAAAAGGAATGCATTGTTAGTAGTTCAAAATTGAAAGTTTTTCATCCCTTTCTTCTTCTTATTTCTTTTGGAAAGTGATTCCTTTGGTAGTGAGCCATTCATAGTGAGCCCTTGGTAGTGAGCCTTATTATATTTAGCATTGCAATTCATATATTAGTGAGCTAATCCTCACCATTTTTTCCCTTCTTGGATTTTCCAAGTAAATATGGTGTTCTTATGTGTTTTTGTTTGTTTGCATTAATAATTTACATGGTTACATTTTTTTAAGGCATTTTAAAGGCTTAAGGTTGATAAGGGTTTGAAAAGATAGTGAGGAATTGAATGTTTTAAAGTATACAACTGATTCACTCCACTCTCAGTTTTTCCTATGAATCTAAAAAATTGAGTGAATGTTGTGAGAGAAAAAAGAGTTAAGTGAGTGTAAATTCTAGGTGAGGGCCTTTTATAGAATTTATAGGTTGAACTCATTAATAATTGTATAGGATTGAATTTGCACCCCTCACGTGCAAATTCTCCTTTTACACATCCTCACCTTAGAAAACCAAATCTGAAGGAAAAATTCCACATCAGTTGGTTGCTTACCTTCCACTTGGAATTTGTCCTTTGTTTTGGTAGAAAAATATTTGTCAAGGACATGCACTTGGTGCACAGACATCCATGTGACACGCTTATTTCCTTGATGGATGCCTACGTCTAAATTTGGTAGAGGTATTACACTTTCAATTGGGGTCAATTTTTAATATCCCTCTTCAACCAACTGAACCCAAAAATGGCAGATTCTTCTCTCTTCTCCTTCAAATTCATCCCTTCTTCATTCATTTCATCTCTTCATGATCTCTTGGGAAATTTTCAAGCACTCTTCAACATTCTCTTCATTCTTAAGCAACACTTTGACACTACATCACAACAATAAAACTCTATCAACTCTGTAAAGCAAGTGTGAAGCAATCCATTGCAGTGTGGGCTTGGGGTTTCGCAACACCTCCCTTCATCACATTCAAGGCTTTGGTGATTTTTCAAAACTTCTTTCTCCTCCATTAGCTAGTGAGCTCTTGGTTGAGGTGGTAACGTTTTGCTCCTCTCCTTTACAATTTGGTTGAGTAGTTATTTACTATTTTGTAGTGTTATTTGTGTACTTTCTTTCTTTACTTCTTTATCATACATTTCTCTCTTGTTTCTATTTGGCTATCCGTGGAGGTGGAAACACCAAAATGGGGGTCTAGCTGAGGTAGACCCCTATACAGCCTCAACAATTTTCCCCTCTTTCTTGTGTGCAATTTGACATGCTTTCGGAGCTAGCTGGTGAACTAGCACTTCAATGAGATTATCTTCATCACTTTAGATCTCATATACTTACTTTACCATATTCGTTTGTACCTTTCCTAGTTTGTAATTTTGGTTTTTTTCCTTAAGAAGTCACTAGCTAGGCTATCAGCTTATTTTTTGACGGTTCATACTGTATTTTTTGTCCTCTGGTCATACAGACACCAATGCACCTAAGAGACGCTAGTTTTTCATGTTGTCATTCTAGAATCGCACTTTTATCCTCTAGTACAGAGCTACCTAAGGTATAGTTTTTAACCAAAAAACTGGCCCGCCTAGCCCCAATTTAGATCTTAGGTCTGAAGAGTGATTGAAGGGCCTTATAGTCCTCATCATTCACATCCCCTATTTCAAAACATCCCTTTAGAGTGAGGTAAGTTAGGGTAGCTTTCTGCTCTTGGATCTCCATGACTTGGGGCCTTGAACATGGTTGGTACCCCTCTCTTACATTTTTGGTGAGCCTAACATTAAAAAAATTGGTTTCATTTTGTGATACTAAAATTCCCTTTCCTCATATTCTAGGAGTGTTGTAGGTGTGAGTGTTGTGAGTCTTTCACCTTACAACCCAACCTGTGACCCCTAGTAGGTGTAGTTGAAAGGTTTTGTAAGTGTTGTAAAATGAAACCTTGATTGGGTCACTATCCTATCCTATAACCTTTCATAACTCTATGAATGTATCATTCAATACATGTGATGGCCTCTTTTCTACATCAACCTATCCCCTTTGAGCAACCTACAAAATTTTTTTCCAGGTATAACCTTCATCTCGCAACACCTACCACTAGGCTTGAATAGAGAATTGTCTCCTCTTTATATCCCTATGCGGATCAATGGGAACATTTTAGCAGGTGTTCTTATTGACCCTACATCTCGGGTGAAAATCATAACCAAGGAGATTATGTTAATTAACTTCCTACACAAAGATGGGTACAATGCACTTGTGAGCACCATCCATATGCACAATGGGCTTTTCATACCTCCCCTGGGCAATATCATATTTTTAGTGTTGTTTGATATAATATTGGGATCTAAACTCTTCGGAGTGAAGCTGGGTATCCCCTAGTTAGTAGCTATGATTGCAATTCCCTTGGTTGTGCACAAATTCTTGAAGTTCATTCATAGGGGTTCGGTGCATGTGATTCATGACACTATTTATAAACCACCAGTCATGCATGATAGCTACTCCTTAGATTAATTTTGTCCTACTCTTGTTGGTCCCCTTCTACCTAGGAAAGACTCTTGTACTGGACATATTAGAAGTACAAGAAAGGGCAACTAATGCTGAAAGTGAGATACCCTCCATCGCCTTATGTTGTTTCACATAGGGCTTGCCTAAAATTTGACAGTGATGTTGCCAAGGTTTGTAGAAGAGAAGAAGAGAAGTGGTCTCAAGATCCTCCTTCTTCCTCTTCCATTGTTCAAGTTGGTGCTCTTTCTCACCCTATTATGGTGCCATTAGATTTTGTTTCATACTTGCAAGAGAATCCTATGGTGACCACTTGGTGAAAGTCTAAGCGTCCCGCATTTGAAATCCATGTTCTTCCCACAGAGCCTAGGCCCATTTGATATGGTAAAAATAAAGGTCCCTAAGGAGAATCATCTATTTCTTAGCCTCCATGGCCTCCCACTTCTTCTGCTCCCAAAGTACTAAATGGGAAGAGGCCCTCTACTGAGGCACTAGAGCCAATTCCCCTTGCTTTTTCTCAACTTGCTCCTTCTACTCCTATCTAGGAGTCTATCCCTCTGTTGGAAACAGTTATAGTAGATACTCCTATGTCTGAGTAAGAGCCTTTAGTCCCTTCAAAGTTTCTAGACTCTAGCTCAAAGAGTCACAAAAATTTCCTTTCACATGAGCGCAAGCACCAGCAAAAGGCTCTTGTGGTTGAGCAGGTCGCCTTGCAAAGAAAGGATGAGGAGATGAATGCCCCTATTTCAGGGCCTCTTGCTACATCCTCCTCTCTCCTCCCCTCTACTTTTGTTCAACCAAACTGCATATCACTTTTGACTCCTATTGTGAGTGTGCTTGACCCCCAAAATTTGTAGGTGTTCATTGCCCCTTTAGTTGAGTTTCCCTTGTTGATGTCCCACCTTTTTCAAAACCCATAGACATGTCAAATACTTCGATGGTATCTGTTGTGGTTTTCTCCTCCTCCTCCTCCTTTGTGCCTCTCACCTCATCTATGGGGATTTCACATCCAAAAATAGAGTAGAAGGTAGAGAGTGGCCCTTCTAGAAATGGAGGTTGTAAGAGGAGCCCACACTCTCTAAAGGGTGGTCCTACGCTGACTTGTTTTGTCCTAATAATAGAACCTGCCCTAGCTTCCCCTAAGTTCATCACCACTCCCAAATCACTTGATGAGCCTAGTAGTGAATCTCAAGCACAACACTCTCCATCTATTGAGGTACAACATGGAACTCCCATAAAGTGCATGTTTAACTCTCTAGATGAAGTTTTGGCCTTGTTAGTTATTTTCATCAAGTCATTGACCCTAGCTCCATCAAAGCTTAGTGGAAGAGACCTTGCAAAGAGTTCTTCCTTAGCCCTTGTTATGAGAGGGTCAAAATCTCCTCCCCTTAATATTCCACCACTACAGACTCATCCTTCTTCCCCTTATGTCGATCTAGAGTAGGAACCAGATGACCTCTTGGTGGATCAATGTTATGGAGAGGCCCCTTCTTTATCTTTAGATTAGATGCGTGTGTGTTGTGATGTGTTCCCCCCATGATCATGTTATGTGTTCTTGAATGACCATTGTCACCCTTGTTGGTTGTTCGATACGGGAGTGACTTTTTGTGTCATAAACCTTCTTCTATTTGTATCATCATTCTTCCATGTTTGTGTTTGACTTTCAGAAAATTGGGGATGATGCAAAGTGTTGGGGAAATTTAGGCTCCCCTTCCATGTTGACCCCATTTTTTATTTTTACTTTGTCTTCTTGTGCATTCTTCACATATTTTGATATAGTAGGGGGTTGATGATAGTTCATCTATATAGTACTATTATACTTTTATATATATATATATATATATATATATATATATATATATATATATATATATATATATATATATATTTATGAGCAGTTATGACCCTGAAATATTAGATCACTTCTATGTCTCTTATTTCTTAGCTTTATTTTTCTATTTCACTCTTCTTTTCTTGAGTTTTTCCTCTAATGCGTGACAACGCCTTTTCTATAACACTTTGAATTTTAGAAAATGCATTCGCTGCCAACGATTTTTTTCTCAAGAATCTTTGAAAACCTTGTGAAAATTGCATTCTCTAATTGAAACCCCTAATGGAATGTGTTTCCTTCATCATGGCTTCACAAACAAAGAACTTGAGAACTTTCCTTCGAGGTGGAAGCATCCTTTACCTTCCCCTCATGAGGTGGCACTCTCTTCCTTTCAAATTCCTTGATGAAGTGAATATTTTTTGAAAGGATTCCTTGATGATGAATCGATTTGAGAAGGAACATATTTCTTACACTTTCAAACAACGCATCCATTGAGTGGACCCCCTCTTAATTCCAATTTCCCAAGGGACCCCTTTGAAAGCCTCATAATTTATTGATAGTCTCCATCACTATTCACTTGAATACCTACGTGGCTACTTTGTTTTCCTACGTTTGAAGTTGGCAGAGGCATTACACTTTTGATTTGGGTCAATTTGTAACATCCCTCTTTGACCAACTAACCCTAAAAAGGGAAGATTCTTCCATCTTCTCCTCCAAATCATCCCTCCTTTATTCATTTCATCTCTTCATGATCTCAAGCAATTTTCAATCACTCTCCAACATTCTCTTCATTCTCAAATAGCACTTTGACACTCTATCGCAACAACACTTTGTCAACTACATAAAGCAAGTGTGAAGCAAGCCATTGCAGTCTAGGATTGGGGTTTTACAACACCTCCCTTCATCACAATCGAGGATATGGTGATTTTTCAAGCCTTCTTTCTCCTCCATTGGCTACTAAGCTCTTGGTCAAGGTGGTAACATTTCGCTCGTCTCCTTTACGATTTGGTTGAGTAGTTATTTACTATTGTGTAGTGTTATTTGTGTAGTTCTTTCTTTACTTATTTATCATAATTTTCTCCCTCATTGCTATTTGGTTTTTTGTGGAAGTAGAAACACCAAAATGGGGGTCTGAGTGAGGTAGACCCTTATATAGACCCAACAATTTTCCCCTCTTTCTTGTGTGCAGGTGGGCGTGCTTTTAAAGGTAGCTAGCGAACTAGCACCTCGGTGAGATTATCTTCATCACTTTAGCTCTCATATACTTACTTTACCATATTGGTTTGTAACTTTCCTAATTTTTAATTCTATTTTTTTCCTTTAGAAGTCACTAGCTAGGCCATCAACTTGTTTTATGATGGTTCGTATTGTATTTTTGGTCCTCTGGTCATACGAATGCCAACACACCGGAGAGAGACTAGTGCATTACACTGTCATCCCAAAACCATTCTTTTTCCCTCAAGCAGAGACCTACTTAAGGTATAGTGTTGAACCCAAAAACTTGCTCACCTAGCCCCAATTTAGATTTTAGGTCTAAATAGTGATTGAAGGGCCTTGTAGTCCTCATCATCCTCATCCCCTATCTCAAAAAATCCCTTTAGAGTGAGGTAAGTTAGGGCAGATTTCCACTCTTGGCTCTCCATGACCTGGGGCCTTGAACGTGGTTGATCCCCCTCTCTTACAATTACTATAGTTGTTTCCAGTCATTTCCCACCTTTTCCTGCCTGTTAATGTTTCCATAGCTAAATATTTTTGGCATCTATTTTTATCTATCTAAAGTATAATATGGTACACTATAATACATTATAATATTATCTTTTAAATCATTTAGTTTTTTAGTATGTGGTTTGTCTCACTCTTATTATGCCCATGATGCCATGCCTATCTAGTTTTATTTTGATGTCTATTCTAAATAGACATATGTTGTCTTTTCTAAGTTTTAGTGATTTTGATGGTCTTCATTTGTAGTTCCCAGTGTACTCATGATTTTGATGCTTTTGTATATTTTCTTGGATATGACCTAGTCTATTTTTTAATAAAGAGGACCCTCTAGAATCCATAAAACCTTCCCTTGATTTAATTTTCATAGTACACTTCATCTCTATAAAATTCTCAGGGAATATAGATTTTCATATTTCATCAATAATTTAGTAACTAATGCCTCAACTGACTCTTCCCATTAATCTTATATTTTTTCTATTTCTAAGCTATCCATAAACTTTCTAGGATGAATCTTAACCATAAATACTCAAAAGAATCCATAAACTCTCTTGGATGTTAACTCTGATTTATTTTTCATCCATTCTTGCAAGACTTCTTCACTATTTTTACTGCAAGCATCACTATTTAATCCTATTTCTCCTTTGTTATTTGGATTTTCTTCTTCCTCTTCCCCATCATAAAATTTGGAGATAGTGGATAGTTTTTTGATGTGTTCCCCTCCATTATCTTTTTTTTACTTCTTCTATATAGGATTTGTCATCTGGTTCTCCTAATGGAATCCACACAACTCTTGTAGCATCTACAAGTGAAATATCTTCAGTAGACACCGAAAATTGGTCTAGGCCTCCGAACACCACTTTCGACATAATTTTCTAATATCCATGGTCATGATTAAATAATGTTTATTATTTAATTACCTTTCTAACACATATTTATTCTATTAATTAAATACCCCTTTTTAATTAATTCATTAATTCATTATCACCCTTTATTCAACTTGATTAATTAAATAAATCATATTTATTTAATTAGGTTGCGAACTAATTAATTCTTCCCCCTTTATCTATCAATTAAATAATTTATTATTTAATTACCCCTTTATCATACTTTTCCAACTATAATTAAATATATTTATTTAATTATTCATTTAACCTCCTTTATCTATAATTAAATATTTATTATTTAATTATTCATATTATCCTTTTCAAACAGTCAAATTAAATAAATTACTTTATTTATTTAATTAAAGTCTCTTATTTTCGAATGTTGAATTAAATTAACATTTAATTCATATTTAATTATTTATGTCACATTCTTCTGTGAATCAGTTATCTAAGTCATTCACTCACCTTCTGACTCGAGATCTATTTTTAGTTCTCCAGTTATCTCCGAATTCAACACTTGTTTATCTCTACGAGAAGACTCTCCATCACAACTAGTCGATTAACTAGTTCTAACTCCTGTTTGCATTTGAATGCATTATTCTTCAAGTTCTAACTTTGTCTTTTGCATACAAAGTCTATTTCTTCTATTTTTGGAGATCAAGATCTTGAACTCGTGTTCTAACTCACATTCTAACTTAGTCTCTATCTGCAGTCTTTTCTGACTCATGTTCTAACTCATGTTATAACTCACGTTCTATCTGAGATAGAACTCACATTGCATGGCATTCATCAATCTCATCCGTCGATCTCTCTTTCAATCTAAGTAGATCGTTCGAAAACCCAAAATCTATAAAATGGCCTGTCATTATCATTATTCCTCCTCCCGCAATCATACACTTTTGAGAAGAAACTTATCTTCGATATTTTGCTTAGAAATTCGATGAACTTATGCTTGCATTCAAACACAGAAATCTAAGGGCAAGAATATTGAAAAGGAAAAATGGAGAAGAGCAATCAAGATAATTTGAAGTTGTGAATGCATATTCGGTGAGAGATTTCCATTAATTTTTTTAGTTTATTATGTTTACTTATTCATTTTTTTTTGTTTGATTTTAGATTATAGATTTAGATTAGGATTAACATCATTTATTCTAGTTGCAGATTTATCTCTTATTCATAGATTTTAATCTACTATTACATCTTCATTCCTAGAGTCAAATATACCATTAGCATTGAAAAACCATATTAATCCAAGTAAAGCCATGAAATTATTAAATGGCTCTTTCATTTCAACCACTTCAAAAATAAACCAATTATTTTATCCCTTTGAAATTCACTTCAATATTCTTCCAAGTTTTGAAGGTCTAAATTCTAGAACCATCAATAAGACATATCTTCATTGGTGTTTTTAAAATATTAGGTCTCCCTAATTTCTCCCATGTGGTGGATGGAATTATATTAAGATCAGCTCCCAAATCTACCATAAAATATTTGACTTTGTGAACATTCAATTGTACATTGATCAATAATGGACCATTCTTCCAGTTTCGGTCCTCTAATAACTGATTGACCTTCTTCTATTTATTCTAGTATTTTTCCCATTTCTTTAATTTAGCCACTAAAGCTTTATATCTAGCCAAGGATGCAAGGTCTTTGAGCATTCTATCTTCTTTCTTTGTAAAGCAACCTACCTCTTCTTCTTGTTGTAATATGTCTCGTTTAACCTATTTTACCACCTTTTCATGTTACCTTTCATTAGGCTATAAGTATTATGGTTCCTCATTTTCTTCTTCTTGTTATAAACTATAATATTCTTCATATGCTTCTTCTATTGTTGGCTTATTTTTATTTATATTTATATTAGTACCTTTTCTAGTGACAACGTTTTCTTTCTTCTTCCCTCCAATTTTCATCTATTTATTTTTGTTGAAAACTAGTTCCTCTCCAGAGTGTTCTTTTGTGAAAGTGTCAAAAGTCCACACATCCATTCAATAAAAACCTCTAACTCCCTATTTTAGTACTTTCTAGATTAATTTTTCACCTCTTTTTAACTCATCACTTCAGGAAGGTTGACTATCCTTCTAGTTTTAATAGAATGTCCAAGGAATTTTGCATTGAAACATTGTGTGATCATCTTTCCCATAGAAAGTGCATTTTTGTTTCCTCTTTGCCCAACATTCAAAGGCATAATGAACCATTTTCCCTAGTTAAATAAGTTTTCATTATTTCTTCCTCTATTTTTTCAGCCTCTTCCTCTACCTCCTCTATAGTCAAATTGTCTATTGTCCTCTTGATAACTCATTTGTTGATTTTTTTGCATGGAACATGTATTCAAGTTATCTTGTTAGGGTGGTATCTAGTATCAGGTATCATTATTTTCATTTTTATTGTAATTATGATTGTGGTAGCATTTAGTTTCATAATTCCCTTGGTTTTCTCCATTCTAGATTGGAGATTTGTTCTTTGGACAATCTTCTATTAAATTTATAACCCATTCTTGATAAAAATGAATTGTATAGAGAATTAGGTTTTACTATTTTCACCACAACCAATGTCTTTTCTGATCTATCCTTGGGGTATTAGTTTTAGGTGTTCCCTTACCTATTGCAATATGTGCACCAAATTCTATCAAGCTCACTAGGTTCTCTAGCCTTGATCTCTTGTTGTAGTACCAACTTTTGAACCTTCAACTGTAAATATTTAAGATTTTTAGTGCTTTTATCTTTTTTTCAGTTTTATCCACGGTTGAGCTTTAATCTGATATGCCATAGTGACTAGATTAGTATATTTTTCAAAGAATCTTCCATCTAATCCAACTCTGATATCCTTATGCAATCTAGAGATGAACCATTCTATCTTCTATTTTTTTGTTAAAGGTTCCTCCAAATTTTGTACATACTTCTTTAAACTTTTTGTCACAATTTTCAACTGATTCATTGTCTCCCTGTGTCAAGTTCCTCATTTGGGTAAAACTTCCAATTGGAACTTCCAAAGTCCCAAAGTTGGCTAAGAATTGTTTTCTTACTTCTTCCCACATGGCTTTATGTTGTGGGTAATTCTTCATGTACCATTTCAGTTCTTATTTTCTCAATGATCTCACAAAATCTAATAACTTATCTTTATCTTCATAGTTTCTCCCATATGGATTCCAAAAGGAATACATGTTCTATGGTTTTGGTAGTATCTATTCCAAGACAAGAATCTTTACTATGGTATTCAAATTGTTTGAACTATGTTCCGGATTTTGTTCTTTCCTAGGTTTGTATGTCAATTTCTTTACCAATTTAGTCTCCTTCTTGATATTATTCTGAGGCTTATTTTCTCTTCCCTTATCTCTCACAATTTTTATGTCAAAGTAGCCTTCTCCTAATATTTCACTCCAATGGATTTCTTTCTCTTTATTCTCTTAATTTTTTACTTCTTATCCTCTCTATTTTCTTCTCTTTGATTTGGTGACTCTTGTGCTAAAACTCTTCTACTTTTGGAACTTAATGGGAATGAGTTTCAATCTAGGGGTTGTGACTTTCATAACTTATTTTCACCTTTTTGTTAGTAAGCGGAATCTAATTAGTTAATGGCCTAGCCTCGTCACCCCTATTTTCCTCCTCCTTTTTATTTTCTTCTTCTTCCTTTCTTAATTTACTTATGCTTGTATTAATTTTTTTTTCTAAATAATCATCATTCCTTGATAGGACCTTATCTGGAGTTTGTAGAAACATTTTCAAAAACTCATCTAACTCAAAATGGTAGTTTCTTCTAAGTTTGATTTCCACTTAGGGTTTAAGGTTTTGGTAGAGTGGGAGCCTTTATGCTACAACTTTCTTCTATTGGCAAGATTTTGGATTCTTGATTGTTCATTAATTTTTTTTAAACTACTTGAAAGCCTTTTGGTTCCTTTTAATAACAAACTCATTTTCTCCTATGTGTTCTCCTTTTTATTTCTACTATCTTTCCTCTTTTGACAACAACACTGATATCGATATGCTCAACAACATGCCCAATGGTGCACTCTAACCTTGACTTTGTTGTTAATTCCATTCTTTTCCTATGTCTTTCCTCTCTTTATGACACTTGTTTTTGTCCCTTCTCTTCTTCGTTAGGGCTTTCTTTTTATCTTTTATTTGTAAATAAATTTTATACTCAATCTCTTGTGAACTTATTTTATCTATTTTGGCCATGCTTTTGAGATTTGGGATTGAATTTCTCCTATGTTGCACCCCATGGTAGTTATTTGGTAGTATTTATTAATAGTCATGTATTTTCATAGGTCTCTCTGGACCATTTCCCCTTTCCATTTCCCATCCCTTAGTGCCTAACCCCCTCTCACAAGGTAGATGTCAAGAAGACATAAATTTGATTGATCATATATGCTTTATCATCTGTTGTTAGTACCTTGGTTTGATAGAAGGTTTAGGCCTTGAAAAAAATGGTAAGCCTCAATAGAACCTTACCATGGTCCCAACAATAGAACCAATGTTAGTAAGAAATATGAGGGATACAAAGCAGAGTTCTATACCCAAAGGTCTTTGCTAAAATTAGTTTTTATCCCCAAATTTGGTCCTTTTGAGGTGAAACAAGAAGATATTCCAGATCCAAGTTGGTCCTATTGATGTACGAGAGAGAGTGTAAGAGGTAAAGAGGGAGGTAGGCAGAGAGGTGAGAGAGAGAGAGGGAGGTATATAGGAGAGAGAGAGAGAGATGGTAGGATGTAGAGAGTTGAAAGAGTAGGAGCTAAAGAGGGGAGGGAGGTAGAGAGGTGAGAGAGGGACAAAGGGTAGGAGATAAAGAGGAGAGAATAGTAGGTAAAGAGGGGAGGGAGGTATAGAGGTGAGAGAGAGAGAGAGGGGTAGGAGGTAGAGAGAGGACAAGGAGTAAGAGGTAAAGAGAGGAGGGATATAGAGAGATGAGAGAGATATAAAGGGACAAAAAGGTAGGGATACAATTAGCATAGGAGGTAAAGAGGTGAGGGAGGTGGAGAGGTGGGAGAGAGATAGAGAGGGGAGGGAAGTAGAGATGTTAGAGAGAGAGGGGAGATGGGAAGGAGGTAGAAAGGTGTATGTGTGTGAGAGAGAGGGTAGGTAAAGATGGAAGGGATGTAGAGAGGTGAGAGAGAGAGGGTATGAGGTAAAGTGGTGAGGAAGGTGAGAGAGAGGGAATTTTTGCAAGTATGAGTAGTTGGTTTTATCATTGATGTCAACAAAAATATGGTGTTGTCATTAATTTCAACAAGTTGGTAAGGAATTTGTTGGAAGTATATGTTATTACTTTGTTGCTTTGATTATTTATATTATGTTGTAATTAGTAAAGTCACTAGTGTCAACCTCTAGTGTTTCTTTGATAAATTTCTATTTTTGTTTGGCTAAGTTTCTATTTTGTAGTTGGTTTTTTGAAGATGAGGAAGTGTTAAATATTATGAGAATATGTCTCTAGTTTTTGGTTTTCAAGCTCTTTTGAGAAAATTTGAATAAAAGAGGAAATAATGCGGTTGAGTGGTGTTCTACCATACATAGTAGTGTTATGGTTTTTCTGTACATTTATTTTGTGTTTAAGATACACCTATGTAGTTTGGATATGTTTTTCAAAGAACTTTAGAGATGTTATATCCAAAGTTTCAGGTTTTGGATCATTGTGCATAAGAAATTGTGTTCACTAATGTGTGAACTATCTATGTAGTATTGTTTAGGAGAAATGGTTTTACTCCACATTTCTCTGTATTTTGGTTTGTGGTCTTGCAGATCTAGAATTATGTTGATATTGTACATATCTATCTTTATTTGAATTTGTTCGTGATTTGGTGCTCCAAAAGTTGGTTTCTTGAGTTACAGTTTGTAAAAGGTTAACTCATTGTATAGCATGAGTATGTTATTCAAGTGAAAGTTATTGTGAAGGAATTTGTTGTATTTCAAGGTGTTTACGGAATATTCTAGAGTGTGTTAAAGTTTTGTGTCTGGTCTGTGAGTCATCTTTGGATCAAATTAAGTGAGTACTTAATTGTTTACTGGTGTTAACATAGGTTTGGTTGACTTTGGGTGTTTAAACTAATTTTGGATGTGCTTCGGTGTTTTTGGAAGAATTTCATGGTGTTTTTATATGGATTTAGATCTAATTTAAGGTGTGTTATTGTCCACTTTCATTCCATTCCACTACAAGAATGCTTAGTGACCTTGTTAACTGTCTTCAAGGTTGAAGATGGTATAAATAAGTGTTGAGTTGATGAAGAATTGCGGTGTGAAGTGTGTGATGGGAAGTGAATATTTTCTTTCAAGAATCATGGTGTTGTCATTGATGTCAACTATGGGATGAAGATGTTGAGGATATTGATAAAATTGTGGAAAAGAGGAAAAGAGGTTGTACATGTGTAGTTGAGACCTTGAGGAAGTTTTTTGAGTACATGGATCTATTCTTTTATTGTAGAGTCTATAGATAGGTTGGAATGAAGTAATGAGATCAGATGATGTTTCTGGTACTTGGTTTCCAAGTGCTTTTGAGAAAATTTAATAAACAGAGTAAAGTTTGTTGTGCAAATATTCATAATGTGCTCCATTATTATGCTTCATGTTATTTCTATGTTGATGTTATGCATGTGCAGTTATTACAAGTTATTTAAGGTTGATAGAGGTTGTTATATTCAGAATTTGGGTTTCAGGATCATTTACAATGTGAGATATTTTTACTAGTGTGTGAACCAATTGTTTAATGATGTTTTATGTGGTCTAGGAGAAATGTATTTGCTCCATGATTCTCCACTATTTGGATTCAGGTTGTGTAATTTTGAGAAGTTTCTTATAATGTTTTTATCTTTTTGTATTCATTTTTTTACTTTAATTGATGCAGTACACTGAGAGTTTCATTTATCAGTATGCAATTAACAGTTATCAATTGTCCTAAGTTAAACAATTTGTTGATGCGAGCTTGGATGAAGTGTTTGATGAATATTAAGTAGTTCATGGATTATTTAGGATTTATTTCAAGTAAATTATGTTATCTAGAACTTTCAACTTGATTTAAGGAAGAGTGCACTTAATGTCTATGGTGTTCTGCATGGGTATTGGCCGACCTTGTGTTTAACACTACATGTGAGGCTTCTAGAAGTATGTTGAAGTGTTTTGGGATATATTTGGGTCCTAATTAAGGATTTATGTAGGTCACCTTTCATTCCTATCCACTATGGGAATGTTTAGTTGCCAACCTATTTCTAAATTAGATGTATAATGGCTAGTGACTGACATTGGAGAAATTTTTTAAGGTGGAGCTTGATATAAATATGTACGGTGTTGATGCAGGAGGGTGTACGAAATAGTAAGAATCAAGATAGATGTGAAGATTAATGTGAGTGATGTGTATGTGATGTGAATTTGAGTAGAGCAGTGTGAATTTCATGTTAGGGTTCCTGAAGGAAGTGAGCTAAAGGCATCCAAAATCTTTCATGTGAGACTTTGAAAAATTGTGGTGGAATCCTAGTTGCATTGAGAAGTATTTTCTTTGTGTAACATTCTTCTTATATATTTTTGTATTATTTTTATGGTAGTGAGCCTTAGCTATAAGCCTTTTGGGATAATGTGTCATATTTTGGTAGTGATCCCCTTTGTACTAGTTTTGTTATTACTTCTATTGTGAGCTAATCCTCACCGTTGTTTTTCCTTCATTGGTTTTTCCACATAGGTGTTATCATGTGTATGGTGTTGGGATTTCAGTTTTTGATATCTAGATTTCATGTTTAATAAATCTAACAGAATAAGGACTTAATGAATTTTTATGGATCTAATCATTGTTGAGGGCTTTGAAGGTTTAATTTTCTAAAACTGATTCACCCCCATATCTTAGTTGTCTTGTTCATTTTGATAATTGGTATCAGAGCAATGTTCCTTGGAGAAGACCTTAACTACTTTAGGTAGATATGGGATGGAAAACAATATTCTTTGGAATATCCTAGATTTAATAGCTCATATTATGCATTTTGGAAGATAAAGATGGAAGGATATTTTTCTTCTCAAAGATATGAGATTGAGAAGGCTTATCAAAATACATATACTCCACCTTAGAATGGTCCAAGTACAAGTACAAAAAAAAGGCACATGAAATCAATGCTAAGGCAAGATTTATTATTGTGAATAGTCTTTCAAATACTGAAGTAGTTAATGTTATGAGTTTGAAGACTACTAAAGAAGTTTGGGATAAGTTACAAAGAATTTATGAAGGATATCCAAAGGTCAAGTAAAAAAAGTTGCAGAACTTGAAAGAATAGTTTGAAATGATGCATATGTCTGAAGATGAAATAATTAAAGGCTACATTTAGAGAGTTGATGAATTGGTTTGTAATATGAGAGGTCTTGGTGAAACAATTAAAGAATCTAAAGTGGTGAAGAAGGTTATAAATCTCTTCTAAATTGTTGCAATGAAAAGGTATCTGCTATTGAAGAAATAATTGATTTTCATAATTATTCCAGAGATCAATTGATTGGTACTCTGACTACATTTGAAATGAGAAAAATGAAGAAAGGTAAAAAAGTAGAGACAACTTTCAAGCCTGGTAAATCAGAGAAGGTTGAAGATTCAGGTGGTGAAGATCTTGATGATCTAGAAGCTAACTTTGTGAGGAAAATAAAAAAAAGGGCATCGATAAGTACAAAGGTAAATTAATTTTCAAATGTCTTAACTATGGTGAGATAGGCCATTATGCTTCTAGATGTCTAAAACAAGATTTAAACAATAAGAACAAGGAAAATAAAGGAAATATGATTAAGAAAGTCTACTATGTGACAGAAGATGCTAATATTTTTGATGATGAATATGATTATGGAGATTTTGATGATAATGAATGTCTATTTTTGGCTATAAAATAAGAATTTTGTTTTGTTAACCTTGAAACTTTTGTGAAGGAAAGTGTTTTGGAGATGAAGGATAAGGTTGAAGGTACTTTGGTATCTTCTTTTCATGTCAAAGAGGATAAGAATTACTGGGTTGTTTACAATGGATTCTCTAATCATATGATCAGAGACAAAAGTAAGTTTGTTAAACTTGAAAAGTATGATGGAGGAATAGTTAAATTTGGAGATGACTTAGGAGCTAAGATTTATGTAATAGGTTCAATCAGTTTTGATTGCAAGCATAATATTGAAAATATTTACTATGTTAAGGGCTTAAGACATAATCTCTTGACTTTTGGATAAATGTGTAGCAAAGGGTATAATCTTGTGTTTAAGGATGAAACATGTGAGATCTAAAAAGGGGTCTGAAACTGTGATTGTTGTAGGTAAGAGAATAAATGGAAATATCTGTCAGCTTAAGGGTTTTGATGGTCATTGCTTTATGTCACAGATTAATGATAGTTGGTTATGGCATCAGAGGATGTGTCACATGAATTTTAATAATTTGGTAAGAATTAGTTGGGTTCATGTTATGAGAGATTTATCTAGAATCACAAAGCCCATCAATGTTCTTTGTGAGAGTTGTCAATTTTGAAAACAAACAAGGAGTAGCTTTAAGGGAAAGGAACAATCTACTATCAGACTATTGGAATTAGTGCATACAAATATTTATGGTCCTACAAGGGTGAGAATTTTACAAGTTCATAGGTACTTTATGTTTTTCATTGATGATTGCCCTAAAATGTCATGGGTTACTTTTCTTAGAGATAAATTTGGTGCATTAGATAAATTCAAGGCATTTAAATATATGGTTTAGAATTAAATAGATTTTAAAATAAATTGCTTGAGGTCTAATAGAGATGGTGATTCACCTCCAATGAGTTTAACATGTTTTGTGAAGTTCATGGAATAAAGAGGAATTTGACTACCCCTAGAAATCCTCAACAGAATGGAGTTGTTGAAAGGAAAAATAGAACTATTCAATAAGTTGCAAGGACTATGATGAAAGAGGAAAATATACCACAAGTCTACTAGAGAGAATCTATTCATACTTTTTCTTACATACTTAATAGAGTTCAAGCTATAGCTAACAATACAATGGTTCCTTATGAACTATGGTATGAAAGGATTCCTACTATGAAGTACTTTACAGTGTTTAGTAGAAAATGTTACATCAAAAGAGAAGAAAAATTATGAAATTTGGATGCAAGGTTTGATGAAGGTATCTTCCTTAGATATTCTACTAGAATAAAGGCTTACATATGTTACAACAAAAGGTTGACAAAGATAATCGAAAGTGTTGATGTTAAAGTTGATGAAACCTTGTAGACTTCTATTGCAGTATATCGATATGTGTAAGATGAACCTAATTATAGAGAGATAGAAGAAAAAATTTATGAACAAGAAGTGTTGAATGGAAAGGAAGAAGCTCTAGAGAAGATGCCTAAAACCCCTAAGTGTGTGCAAAAGAATCATTCCAAATATCAGATCATTGGAGATAAGACGAAAGGTATATTGACAAGAAGCAAAGCTACTGAAGTTGAGGTAAATTTATATTTACTTTCTAAATTTGAACCTAAATTAGTGAGTGAAGCATGTAAGGATGAGCATTGGATGAAGGAAATGGAAGTAGAACTTATGCAAATAGAGAAAAATCAGACTTGGGAATTGGTCCCTAGATCGGAAAATAAAAATGTAATTGGAACTAAATGGGTATTTAGGAACAAGCTGGATGAGAATGTAGTAAGAAACAAGGAAAGACCTGTGTAAAAGGATTACTCACAAGTAGAAGGTATAGATTTTGAGGAGACTTTTGATCCTATGGGTAGGATGGAAGATATCAGAATAATTTTTGCATTTTTCAGCACACAAAAATTTTAAGGTCTATTATATCGATGTGAAGTCTACCTTTTTGAATGGAGAATTGGAATTTTATATGGAACAAACGGAAGGTTTTTAGTTATCAGATCAACTGGATATGGTATGTAAGTTGAAGAAGGAACTACATGGTTTGAAGCAAGCTCTCAAAGCTTGGTATGAAAGATTGGACAAGTACTTGATATAGTAAGAATTCATTAAGGGCTTCGCAGATAGTAATTTTTACTTTAAAATTGAGGAAGACAAAATCTTGACAGTACTTGTATATGTGGATGATATTATCATTGGTAGAAATGAGGCTGAGTATATTATAGCAGCATCATGTTGTACATAGGTATTATGGATGAGACAAACATTGAAGGATATCAAAGTGGTATTTGAAAAACCTATATCTATCTTCTGGGATAATACAAGTACAATAGAGATTTCAAAGAATCTACTCATGCATTCAAGGCCAAAGAATCTATCTATCAAATATTACTTTTTGAGAGGAAAGATTATAGATAATGAAGTGAGCTTTAAGTATGTTCCTACAAATGATTAAATTGTTGATATATTACTAAGGCTCTTCCTAAGGATACTTTTTGTCGGCAACACAAAGGCAGACAATTGAGAGGGGCGGTGAATTAGTTGTCACAAAATTTCAAACTTATTTAACAGATTAATAATAGTTAAAGCATGAATCAGCAACACATCAGAAACACACATAACACTGAGATTTTTGTGTGGAAACCTTGTTAGGGGAAAAACCATGGTGGAGGTTAATCCACAACTTATACCCTATTAAAAGTATAAGAAGATAAAATGAGGAATGCACTTGCATTCAGGCATACTCCCTAGAGCTCACTGCTCAAAGGAAGAATCATTGTCTTACATAAAAACATTTAGATTAAATCCATCTAAAGAATTTGAACTGAGAAAGTAGCATCTTCTAATGCTTGAGTACAGTTTTGGTTAAGCACATGAACA
Organism: Sequoiadendron giganteum; assembly: GCA_007115665.2. Taxonomy (NCBI): domain Eukaryota; kingdom Viridiplantae; phylum Streptophyta; class Pinopsida; order Cupressales; family Cupressaceae; genus Sequoiadendron; species Sequoiadendron giganteum. Next base: position 541,792,008 of record CM021107.1, on the reverse strand, counting down.
CTTCTTCACTCTTCTTCACACTCTGCTCTGTTGTGTAGTATTCGCACACACGCCCCAGTGAAAGTAGGAACCCTCTTTCTTGCTCTTTGTGTTTCTTTTTGGATCTTTGGTTCTATGGTTGTGGGATTTGATTAAGTTTGTATGTTCCTAAATGACTTATCTTGCTTAAGCAAACACTCTTGTTGAGGAACATGTTAACAATCTTGAGTTTCAAGTTGATTTCGGGTTTTTTCCTAGTTTCAGGATTTTCTTCCTCCGGCGGATTTTCCTAGTTGTCTTGAAAACCCGACAGAGGCTGATTTACACTATTCTCAGGGATTCTTGTCATTCGCAAAATTCCGCGTTGGCCAGATGTCCTCAAAATTTTATTTCTACCTCAGATTCCAAAACTTGTCTTGGATTGTCTTGTCATCGCATTTATGCTTTATGTACGAACTCTGTGGACTTTATTTAATGAGTTTTGGGGGGTTTAAGATTCATTTTCTCTCACTTGGGATTTGGATGGGCTTAATCTTGGGCACTTGACTTGGCTTGGCATTTGGACCTACGAATTCTTGGATTGGCTTGTTGGTTTCTTGGCATCATTCTTTCCCATTGTTGCTATTTCGACTTGCTCGACACTCATGGTATGTATTCATTGTTTTGTTTTCAACTGGTGAATGTGAGTGATTCTTTGGTGCTTCAGGTTTCCTTTGAGGCTGGATTTCAACATTGGGGTCCATGGTTCAAGTTAGGGTTTTCCCTTGGTTCTTATGATCCCTCTTCTAAAGTCGATGGAGTCATCCTTATTGGTTTGGTGATTTTTTTTCCCATGCTTGGTTAGTTAGTCATCTCCTAATCCTTTCTCTACATGTGGCTTTGTTGGCCTGAGGTATTGATCTTGGTTTTCTTTGCATGCGAGTGAATTGAGCTTCTTGCTTCGTGTTCATCTTGGTACCCTAGGGTTTGATTTCGAATTAAGTGTTGATACTGATAGATCACCCCTTGAGATAGTTAGAAAGTTAGATCCATCAGTGGGCGATTCCAGCGAGGTCGATTCCAAGCTTGAGTCCCCAAATCTATGATCATTTGATTGATTTGGGCGAAATCCTGACTAGGTTGTGATTTTGAGTTTTTTGTGTCCTCACAGATTTCCTCGAATTCCCATCCCGTGGCCATTTCCCCAAGAGTTGTATAAATCATAGAAATTTGGTTGGTTCGCGGATTTCCGCTACCTTCGGATTTTCTTGAATTTCCGTAGCTCCTTCTTTTCCTCGAAAGTTGTTGAGTCTTGTTAGCTTTGTGGACTTTCGTCTCCGACGGAATTCCCCGAAAACTTGTTGGGAATAAAGAATTTGGGGATTGCATGAATTAATTGTTAATGAATTTGCACTTTATGATTAATTTAGGATGACTTGAGGATATGCACAAATTTCTCTTGGGTTTCACTCGATGGATGATTGATTTTGGGTGATATTTTTGCTTCCATCGCTAGAATCCGTTTGACCTAGAATTCCATGAAATTCATTGATGAGCTTAATTTTCATGAAGGGGTGAAAATCTTGAACTTTAAGAAAGGATACCTTGATCCTATTTTAAGGGAATTTTGGTTGTTTTTTGTGTTTCTTTGATAATTATGATTATAGATGATGGACTAACGTGGATTCTTATGCTATGTTTGGTACTCATTGTGATATTCTTTGAATGTAGGTTGAATCAATCAAATCTATTGCTATAAGATCCAAGGGAAAAATGGTGGGTCCTGGTGATGAGGGAGCATCTGTCCTCTCATAAGCAAAAAGGATCAAGATGGATATAAGAAGAAAAGTTCTTGAGACCAAGTTGTCTTTTGTCTGGGTAGGGGTCACTGATACCAATGTGGGAAAACGGGATTATGAAGAGTTCAAGGCAAGAATGGTAGTACAAGATCGCTCATTTTTGGCTGGAAGATTGGTGGAGTCAAGGTTGGCTCATGTTGTTGGTTTTCCTCCCATAGTTCAATGTTATGAATTGGTTATGGAATGTGCTAGACCTTATGGCAGGGGCACACATAATTTGATTGGTCCACAAGGTAGGGTGTTGGATAATTTCTCTCCCCCTTCGATGGCACAAACCTTTGATATGCCTGACACACCCCATGTGATAGGTCTAGATTTGGATGTGACCAGGAAATATTATAAAAATGATATAAATAAGGCATTGCAGGTTGTCAATTCATGGATGGATAATCCTAAGCCTCACATCTCAAAGTTACCTAAGCAAATATTCAGGGCTAAATTTGAGGTAGAATACTATGATGCCATCACACTCCTTAGCAGGGTCATCGGTTTGAAAATTGCAGGGGTCTTTGAAATCAGATGTTCTATGTTATAGCAAGGATGGAGAAGAATACTGATTATCACTAGGTGGGCATAATCAGTGCAATGATACATGATCAATTGTGTAATGTGTTGCAGACCAAGAGTTTCACCATGACTTCTTATCTAGTGTATGCCTTTGCAAGAGTTCATCCATACAGGGGATTAAGTACTAAAGGGGTACTTGGATAGGATGTGATCTATGAATTTAAACCATAGCTTCATCTGGATGGTTCAATCTATAGAAGGGTGAATGATACATTCACCATGTATATCACAAGATTACTACAGGGTGCAAAACCTGTAAGGATTCCTGATGGAGCCAAGGAATTGATACAAAGATATCGGGGGTGGTTTATCCAGTTCCCTACCTTCTCATATATTAGGATTGATGGTTGTCAAAGGGCCACTTATAGGTTTCCAAGGTATCTAATAGACCATATCATACTCTTGGAGGTCACTAGAAAGATTTCTTCCTTTGATGATATTTTGAAGGACATGCATAAAATTGGATTTGGGAATGACTTTCCTTTAAGGATAGGAACTAATGAGGTTTGTCCTTCTTTGATATCAGCATACTCCTCTAAGGGAGAGATGAGTACTTTGGGCTTGTCATTCCACACCAAGAGACCAAGGTTTGATAGGACAAGGGAAACCCAAAAGAAGGCAAGTAGGGATTTGAGGCATAGGGACGACATTGAAGATTATTGCATAAATTGCAAGGATGAATTTGAAGTCATAAAGAAGAAATACTCTAGAATACCTGCCCACTTAATTAGATTGATCAATTTTAAGGCTATTCCTAATTAGCTTGATGATGATGGAGACTTGATACAGAATCATGACTATGAGCCTGTGTGTGAGAATATGTGGAATAACTAGTAAAGTAAACTAACACACCAATGAAACATTAGATTAAAGGAAACTAATTAAAAAGATAAAACAAAATCTAAATAATAGTAGTTCCTTCAAATGTGTTCCATTGTCCTCTATCTCCAAGGATTCGATACAAGTTACTGGCTCTCAGTTGATGTAAGCAGCAGCTTGTTGGAATGACAACTGAGGAGAATGAGATTTATGCAACATGCATGTCTATTGCTAAGTGATTGAAGCTATGAAGTTGAAGAACTAACAATGCTATGAACTTGAAAATGCGTATGCTAAGATGTTGATTCGAATGCAACTATAGTAACTATGCTAAATTCACAAAATCTAGGATCCTTTTCAACTCACAAGAGGGTTGTATTTATAATTTTTTGGAGGCAAGAATCTAGTTGGCCAAGATCAATGGTTGAGTTCAAACCTGTCAAGATGAACGGTGAGAGATTGAGAAGTTGAGAAAAAGATGCAAGGTTGAGAGAATAATGGGAGAGGTTTCCTCCTACACAACCTTCTCCATTCAAAAATGAAGGAAAGTTTCCATTTGTGCACTTCATTTAAGAGAAGTTAGTTGATAGTTGAGAATAAATCCCTAATTAAATAAATAATTTTATTTAATTACATGTGACAATGAATTTAGAAGCTTCCATAATTAAATAATTAATATTTAATTATGTGTGAGAGATGAAAAAGGAAAGTAATTAAATATTAAAAATATTTAATTAAGTGTGATAGATGAGGAAAGTTTATAATTAAATATTTAGAATATTTAATTAAATGTGAAATGGAGAATTAGAAAGTGTTTAATTAAATATTAGAAATATTTAATTAAATGTGGCATGAGGAATATTATTTAAATTTAAAATTTAAACTTGTGATAATTAATTTAAATAAATTGTGAAATCTATTTAATTAATTAATTAAGAGGAAGATGATAATAATTAAATAAACTTATTTATTTAATTAAATTGGAAGAATTTAGAAAGTGAACGATATAAATAAATAATCAAATTTATTTATATGTAGATGAGTTTAGAAGAATATTAATTAAATAATTCATATTTAATTAATTAATAGGTTTGATTAACTGTGACCATTTTTAGATGTGTACATTTTTCCCCTCTTTGAAGTGATGTGTTTTATGCATTGCTTCAAAGAAGTTTTCAGATAATGACAATTTTGCCCCTGACTTTGAAAATTTACTGATGATGTTATATGCCCCCTTGAGAGATAAATCACGTGATTTAAATGATGATGATGATGGAGATGATTTTTGGAGAGAAATCATCAATTTATCTCACGAAATAGCGTGATACCTAGTAAAAATGAAAAATAACCTCTTTTTAACCCCCTTAAAAGGTGGAAAAGGTGAAAAGTCATTATCATTTCAACACTAGCCTTTTGCATTTTTCAGAGCTCTGAAATGAATTTTTGAGATGTCGATCCATTATGAGCACCACCAATTCAAGCAAGCCCATTTTCATCAAAGACCAGCAACGTATGGACCTCTGGTAAGATTGCTTGATCCTCTTTTGTGAACTTAAATCGTATTTTTAATGAATTTTTCAATTTTTCTGATTTTCGCATGCCTTCTTTAGCCCATTGATTTCTTCTTTAGCATGTATGTGTCATAGTTTAGTGCACAGATTAGGTATTTTAGCACATCCAACCTTGTGCATCGAAAATCTATCTTAGCGCATAAGCGAAAAGATTAGCACATTGGTGAATAGATTAGCGCATCTGCCAGAATGGCGCATAGGAATTGATAGAATAGCGCATACAATGCTCAAATAGTTCATAGGATAGAATAGAACATTCACTAAGTAGATCAGCGCATACCCTTGATAGATTAGTGCATTGATGGATTAGTGCATTTAACCTTTGTTTTAGTGCATCCATGGATAAATTAGCGCATTGATGATTTTTGCTGATTTTGAATTTTTGAGATGGATTTGGTGCTTGCTTGATGATTAATGCTATATTAGACAACTGATTTGATGATTTTGAACACCAAGGATAGATTAGCTTGATTTTAGTAATGATCTAATAAATTTGTCTTTGTGCCTGAAGAAAAAATAGTATTGATGAT
>CM021107.1:541737575-541786604 GCA_007115665.2 Sequoiadendron giganteum | reverse complement strand
TCACCCACCCTATTGTTTGAAGAGATTGCCCAGTGGGCTATCCATATGTATATGTGTACACAAGACCCCTTGTTCAGCCGATGTTGGGCAAGTTAGATTATTTGTGATGGATGTTGGATGATATGGATACAGTCATCTAGAGACCGTATCTAGACTATGATGTAAGGAATTATGATGATACAAAGCTACCTTACTATGGGATAGCAAGATATATGATGGGCTGCACTCCCTTCATTATTGAGCGCTTTTTGGTTATGAGAGTATTGAGGCAATACAGACGGGTTGAGATGATGTCGTAGGGTGTGATTCATTATGCCAAACATCGCAAGGATGTTGTAGAGTGGGGTTTGTTTATCACTTTTGAGGTAGCAGGGCTAAGTACACAGATTTGCAGCCAGAGTTTTGGGCTATTCATTCGAAGGTTAGATGCACACATGATGGATGATTATGTCACCTACTTCTACACACATCTGTTTCTGAGGTTGACCAATCTAGAAGAGCCTCCCCCATTGTTAGGTGGACCAGTTCTATGATGGGCACAATGGCAGCCACAGGCACAAGTAGAGGTCAGGGCACAAGGTCAAGCACAGGGTCAGGGACAGGCATAGGCAAAGCAGCCACATGGAGCAGAGGACATAGGTGGGGTGGCTATGGATGTGGATGATGAGGAGGATGATTCAGATAGCTCTGATGATAGTGATAATGATGGGGATGATAGAGGTGGTGGTGGTGGCAAGCAGAGATTTTTCTTTGATGTTCCCTTCAGGACGAGGCCTAGCACAGCTAGAGTGGTGGACAAGCTGAGTACTTTGGCTCCATGCATTACTATCAGAGCTCTGTCATAGGGACAAATTGACATTCTGTAGGTAGAGGTTTAGACTCTTTGGAGTAGTTTGGCAAAGGCATAGGCTACCATTAGCCAGTTATAGGTACAGATTGCACATCCACCACCTCCTAACCCACAGCTAGCTCAGCTTACAACATAGCGAGACAGCTTCAGAGAGCAATGCATTCAGGAAGAGGGAGTAGCAGAGAGACTCCCGAGGTCAGTTGAGAGAACCTCCGTTGGAGAGGTTTTGGTAGAGGGACTGGAGATTGCTCGGCAGGTAGAGTATTATAGGATGAGATACTTTGAGGTAGTACCCATCGAGCAAAGGATAGCTTATACTCAGTCAGGTACCCGCTCATGGACTCATTCATGCAGTCATACCAGCAGTGTGGGATAGCCTATCAGATGAGAGATTGGGGCTTCTAGTAGTACAGATCCAATGAAACCTACCACCTCAAGAGGCAACAACAGTCATGCTCCACATCCAGATTCCCCTCTATGATGATTTATGGATACATCTTTCCATTGTATATTACACATATCTTGTTTACACATTTGATATCTTTGTACACCTAGACATTTGTTTTGATGAGATTATGATATGCAGTGGTGATTCGATATGCATGTTTCATTGATTTATGTATGCAATTTTACTTCTATATGCTATGTTTTTTATGATTATGCATGCTTATGGATGATGATATATGCACTTTGATATGAACTTCAAATCATGATGTTTTTATTTTAATGAAATGCGATGTTTCTATGATGATGATGCAATGATGATATGATGTAAAATGCTTTATGATGAAATGATTTCTAACATGATGATATGATGCAATATGAATGATTTTCATATATGATGTATGTAATGAATGAAATGGATGCATCTTTATTTTATCAATGTATGTCTATGCAAATGATGTAAAAATGAGGTCAAATATAAATGAGATGAATAATTAATGAAATGATATACACTAATGAATGATATGCACATGATATGATGCAAACTAAAATGGATAATGATTATGATAAAATGAATGAGACCTAATAATGATAATGATGATAATGTTATTAATCGATTTGATAATGGAAATATACAAATGTAAAAATAAAATGATAATGATAACCTAAATGAAAAATGATGCTGAAATGAGATACCATAAATGATAATGCAACGAGATGCAATAAATGTCCAAGTGTACTCAATTGGTGTCTTTAAAATATATATGAAATTTTTCAAACCTCCAAAACTCTATTTTACAGCCCCAAATGCAAATCTAAATGAATCATGCAAACCTAGAATGCAATAATGAACCATTCTATTGTTTGTCATTTCATGAGCCAATTATGTGCATGATTTTCATCATTGATCCTTTTGATATGTTGAAAGTTAGTACAAGCATCAAAGGGGATATTAGCACCAATGATGACCTGAGTACTTATTTCATGATGTTTGATGTATCAAGTTAATACAAGCATCGAGGTATAATTGAACAAACATGACCTGAGTATTGTTTGCATAAACAGACAAAATTTAACCAGTTTCCTATGCAAATTTTGAAATTTCATCAATGATACATTGTAGAGCATGTCCCACGACAAATTTTCACAATACTAGTGATTAGCTTACAGACAACAAGCAAAAAAAAAATCATACTCCTTCCTTGTGATCCTAGTTTAGTACATCATTGAACCACTCCAAAGATATGATGTCATCAAATGAAAAAAAACAATTCAACTGATGTCTTAAGTTTTTCATTCAATTTATTCAGATTAAGATCATCCAATTTGTTTCAGTTTCCTATCAAATCGTTGTTTAGACTCAGTTTTGAATGGATAATTTGTTGTTTCTGATATTCCAAATGCTTGACACATGTCATTTGTCTGCCAAAAATTTCCAAGAAGTGAATTTCCCCCAATGACCCTGCACTTTGACTCCTGATTAGACACAACTACTGCTAAGGATAACCTTAATCATTAAGCCATGATGAAATCCTTGTCATTTCAAGGAAATATTTGGACGCATGATGTGGATGTGATGGCCAGACATGTATGTGATGTCGATGAAAGATGGATATACATAATGTATCCTAATAGATGAGAGAGTCAAACAAATCACAAATAGTGCCTATTTGTAAAGTTTTCACCATTTGTTTTTATTGCACTTTTTCTGATTTTATGTTTTTTTTGTTGCTACCAAGATGCCTATTTGCCAGGTTTTTGTCAAGGCAACGATTTTTTCTTTTTGATTTTTTTGTATTTTTTTATGACTTTTTATATTGTTTTTGATATTTTTCCAGGACTTTTTATACTGTTTTTTGATATTTTTCAAACATAAAAATTCTTCATATGGATGTTGTTGGATGGATCTTCAAGCAGGTCCCCCTCAGATGTTGACAATTGATATGCCCCTAATCCATATGTTGCAATGATAACAACTAGTCCCAACCAATTAGTTCGAACTTGCCTTTTTTTTCCTGATCCTGCTAATTACGAGGGTTTTCTTTAAGAACCAAGTCACTCACTTGAAAATCTCATGGTTTCACTCTGTCATTGTAGCTTCGAGACATAATCTATTGATATCCCTTTAAATGATTTACTACACATCATTGTTGTTCATCAAACAATTCCAGCTCTTGCAATCTTGATACTCTGTAATCCTCATCATTTATTAGCCCCTCAGTGATACCTGAAGCGAGGGAATCTCAACCTCCAGTGGCAAAATAGTTTCTACTCCATAGACCAAAGCATAGGGAGTAGAACATGTTCATGTGTGAATACTTATTTTGTATGCCCATAGAGCTAGATTCAATTAGACATGCCAATCAAAGCCGGCATCATTCATTGTTTTCTTCAGAATCTTCAGAATTATTTTGTTTGAAGCTTCTACTTGGCCATTTCCCTATGGATAATAAGGTGTAGAGAACCTATGTTGGATGTGAAATATTTCACAAAGTTCATCCACATCCTGATTTGTGAAAGGTCTTCCATTATCTATAATAATGGAGTTGGGAATGTCATACCAACATATGATATAGTTCAAAATGAATGAGGAAATTTGTTTTCCAGTAATAGTTGTTAGGGGAACAGCTTCAATCCACTTAGTAAAATACTTGATGATTATGATAATGAACTTGTGTCCATTTGAAGATGATGGATGTATCTTACCAACCATATCCAATCCCCACTAAGAAAAAGGCCATGTTGTGATGAAGGGTTGTAATTCTTGAGTAGGAGGATGAATGAGATTCCCATGAATTTGAAATTTTGAACATTTCTTTACAAATATAAATGGTTCTTTCTCCATGTTCAGCCAATAGTAACCCATTCTAACAAATTTCGTTGCTAAGGTTAGTCCACTTGAATGTGTCCCACAAATACCACAATGTACCTCTTGTAAGGCCCTTTTCTAATTCATCATGTTTGAGACATTGAAGGAGGGTACCATCAAGACCACGTCGATACAAGACATCAGCAATTAAGGTGTAGCGAGAAGATTGACATATGAAATTCCTTTTCTGATTTCTAGACAAGTCTAAAGGAAAAATAGTATCTTTTTAGGTAGGTATAGATTTGGTCATACAAGGGAGAATTAGAACTGGTTAAGTGGCAAATGATTTGGGTTTCCAGATTGTCATAGGCGAGAAAAAATAATCGTTCCACCAAGAAATAGTATCGTGCTTGATTCTCTGACAACTGGAGCAGTGATGCAATTGTAGCCATGGCATCTGCAGCTTTATTATGAATGCATGGAATTTGTGTGAACTTGATTTCAACAAATTATTTCTTGAAATCATCCACCATTCTCTTATAAGGCATTAAATTTTCATCCCTAGTTTGATATTCATCATTGATTTGATTTATGAAAAGTTGTGAATCACCAAAAACTTGTAGTTCTGTGGTTTTCCAGTCTACTGCAATTCTCATTCCAATTAGCAGCACCTCATATTCAGCTATGTTATTTGTGCAAGGAAACATTAGCCGATAATATTTTGGAATCGTATGTCCTTGAGGTGTGATGAAAAGAATCCCTGCCCCCGAACCATGTTGAGTTTAGGATCCATCAAAATAGAGTGCCCATGATTGCTTAATAGTTTTTGTGAATATATCAACATCAGAAAAATCAATGTGTATCAGATGTTCTACTTGTATCGTTGCTTCTACCAACTAATATTCTATTACTTGTCCTTTCATAGCCTTCTGATCCACATAATGAATTTCAAACTCACTCAAGATCATGACCCATTTAGCCAATCTACCAGTTAAGATTGCCTTACTTAGAAGATACTTGAGTGTATCAATCTTAGCCACAAGCTTTATTTTATGAGCTAGCATATAGTGTCACAACTTTTGAGAAGTGAACACTACTGCTAAGCAAGATTTTTTGATGAAGTTATAATTTAGTTCATGGCTTGTCAAAGTTCGACTGATGTAATATATTGCTCGTTCATTTCCTTTGTCTCCTTGTGCCAATAATGCTCCTAAGGATAACTGTGTGGTAGAAATATATAATATGAGTAGTTCACCTTGCATTGGTCGACTCATTAGATAATTCTTTATTTGATCAAATGTTGGTGACATTTGTCTTCCCATTTAAATGGAGCATTTTTATGTAAGAGAAGAGTGAATGGTAAACTTTTATCTGCCAGTTGCGTAATGAATCTCCTGATGGATTTCAATCATCCTTGTAATGATCATAGTTGACTAATGTTTCTTGGAGGTGGCATATCGAGGATTTCTTGTACCTTTTCTAGATCCACTTCAATTCCCTTTTTTGACACAATATATCCTAGAAGTTTTCTAGATTTCACCCCAAAGACACATTTCTTTGGATTAAGTCTCACTTTGAATTTTTTCATGCTATCAAAAATTGTAGACAAGATATCTAAATGTCCTTCTCTTGTGTGTGATTTGGCTCAAATATCATCGACATAATCCTCCATGAATGTGTGCATCATATCATGAAAAATGGTGGTCATCGCTCATTGATAAGTAGTTCCTGCATTCTTGAGTCCAAATGGCATTACATTCCAGCAATAAGTACCCCAAGGACATGTGAATGTTGTTTTATCCTGATCTTCTGGAAAAATCTTTATCTAGTTGTATCACGAAAACCCTTCCATTAATGAATACATAGCATGTCTAGCAATTAAATCTACAATCATATTTATATTTGATAGAGGGAAATCATCCTTAGGGCATGCCTTATTTAAATCCCTGAAATCTGTACAAATTATGATTCTTCCATTTGGCTTTGATATAGCCACGATATTGGAGATCCATTCTGCATAGTCTATAGACCGAATGAATCTAACATCTAACAATTTCTTTAACTCCTCCTTGACTAATAATGCAACATGTGGATGCATTTTTCTAAGTTTTTGCTTCATAGGTTTTTCCCCCAACATGATAGATAGATGATGTATGACGAGATCTAGATCCAATCCAGGCATATCTACGTAGGACCATGAAAAAATGATTTGATTGTTCTTGAGAAATTATGTGAACCCTAGGATTTCCTATTTTTTTAATGATACAGCAAGTTGCAAGACTTTGGGTTGCTCCATAGTACCTAAATTAATCGTTGTTGTTGGTTCTATTAGAATAGAAGACCTTTCCTGATAATGCTTTGGGAGAGTGTTAAATTTCCCATCTTCCAGTGCCTTTGAAAGGTTTTCATCATTAGATACACTTTTTATTTTTCTCTTTTCATGATCTAATACTACTTTTGTTAGGTTTTCACCATTAGATATTTCTTTTATGTTATTAACTTCGTAGATGAGAAAATTGACACTCTCGTATTGAAGAGTTTGATCCTGTGATTCACTGGTGGAATTTGTTTCTGGTTGGGATGAACAAAGAAATTTTATGATGGTTTCGTCATTTGGAAAAGTTGGGATATCAATTGGTGCAATTTTTTCCCAATAAATAAGTTCAAGATGGACTAAGGGAAATAGATCATCAGGCTGGGTATGGTCAGTGGTCGTTAACATCATGATGCCATCATCACCTTCATTATGGGAAAGTTCTATGATGGTATCCTCCCGTTGATGATTTGTCTTGCTTTGAATCGAATCGTCCTCGCTCGAGTCATGATCGCTTTGTAGAACGTAATCAAGCAGAGGCCTTGAGCTTTCCCCTTGTATGAATGTAGGTGTGAATTTTTGTATGACATCCACCTGTTTATCTTTCCAGAATTTATCATCAAACATGGTGTCCCATTCATAGTCATTGGAATCAATGTCAGAATTGTCCTCTTGAATCTCAGAATTCTTTCGGCTAACTCCTCATTGGGTGTGCGGGTGTGCTTTGTAGTACTTCTTCCTTTGTATCCTCACCATATCCTAACCCAGTTGTATCCTTTGGGTGCATTTTTTTTAGTCAGATAGGTTCAATAATACCTTCCTTTCTTTTGTTGATAGGGCCATTTCCTTCATAACCCATTTGCTGCATTATTGCATAACCTTTTCCATATTGTTATGTGGATAGCTTGACATGTTGTATTGATTCATCTTCATCTTTATAGAGCTAATCAAGGATAGCTCTATCTTCTATTTCATTTTCTTGAGTATCTTCTTTGATAAATCTTCCATCAAACTTGGTGATGGGAACTGAAGCTTGTGTGCCTGAGACTAAGGCTGGTGTGGCCTATTGTATGGATGTTGATGGTTGACCATGGGATCTTGGAGATATGGGTGGATTAGAGAGACATAAAGAATATTCTACTACCCCATTATCTTTCAATTTTAGCTTGGTGCCAAAATTACTTATCATTTCTCTTGCTTGTACATTGTGCTTAGAGTTGGAAATGGCCAAAGCCTCTCTGTTATATGGGACAAATGTGTCTTGAGTTTCTCTTAGATTAGAACAAGTCTGGCTGCTAATGTGATCGGTCGGTATTGTTACTTTGTGTCCATCATATGGAAACTTCAAGCATTGATGATAAGTGGATGGAATTGCTTTCATCTCATGGATCCATGGGCGACCCAAGAGTATGTTATAAGATAGATCCCGATCAAGAACCTGACAAAAGGTCCCACTCTAATTGGTAACATGATGAGGCCTTTGGAAGCTCTTTCCTCGTCATCGTATGCCTTTATTGTAATCTTCTTTCTTGGATCTATAGATTCTGCTGAATATCCCAAACCAAGGACCAATTTCAAAGTACAAATGCTTAATTCATCTCCCCCATCTATTAGGACATGTCTAATTCAGGCTTTATGAACCATGACCTCTAGGTAAAGCAAGGAATTATGGGGATGAGTCATGGATGAGTCATCATTTTCAATAAAGGATAAATATGTGGGTGAGGAAAAGTGTCCCACCATGGCTTGAAATTTATTGATATCCAGATCAGGAGACACAGTTGTGTCGATGAGTTCCGTTTCCAAAATGTCCTTATGTGCGAGCAATATTTTTAGAAGCTCCAAGATAGAAATTTGGGCCGATATTTTACGTAGTTGATAGACCAAACTGTATTGACTTGGAGGGGGAATTGTTGCCTTAGATAAACATCCTTTTATGATGATTTTGGATTTTCCCCATGTCATAGCATTGACCTCTCGATATTCTTGCTTTCCTTTGATTTTGATAGCATTGATTTGTTGATCATCAGTATAAATATGATTGATAATGGTGTCATAGACATGATTCACATTTTTGACTTTGTCACCCGAAGATTCCCCTCTTTGATAATTGGGGAGAGGATCCCTGAATGCTTGATGATCATCATTGGCATTATGTCCCTCAACCATTATGGTACGTTTATCAATCAAATTCTAAATGAGATTCTTTAACCCTTGGCAATTATTTGTCTTGTGACCCTTGCACCTATGATAGTCACAAAATTGTGAGTCATTCCACGATGGTGGTTTAACTCAAGGCTCATAATCTCTTTGCGGTGGCAATGTAATAGTGTTTTGATTCAATAGTTCCTTAAGAATAGATTCTAAAGACTGGCCCAAGGGAGTAAATCTCCGTCGATTTGAGAAAAATTGAGATCTGAGCGCATTCGAATCTTGATTATTGCCAAGATTATTTCCACAATTAACGGTCACATTTCCTTGGTTGGAATTATTGCCTTGGTTACTAGAATTTCCACTATTTTTGTTATGTTGAAGCCCTGATATATTAAGAATGGTAGGCTTTATATTCTCATTGTTAGTATCTACCACCCCATCATTCACAACATTTATATTTTGAGTCCAAAATCATGATTTCTCATTGTTGTTGTTATTGTTGTTGTTGTTGTTGTTGTTGTATGAATTTGGACTTTCTTTATCAAGCTTTAAAACTCCTCGCTTGACCAAGGCTCCTTCAATGGTGATCGCATTCTCAATAAACTTTTCAAATGATTGAGGACAGTGAAGGTTTAGCCTATAACTCGTCTCTTGATTCAGGCTATCGATAAATATTTCCATCTTTTCCTTTTCAAGAATAGGATAGGAATATCGGGCAAACAACCTTCTCCATCTTTGTAAGAATGTGGTGAAGGTTCCCCAATATTTTGTTTTTCCTTACACAAATCAAGCATGGTTATCTAGTGTTGTATGTTATAGGAGTATTGTGATATGAATTTATTTATTAACTCCTCAAATTTTCTGATGGGGGGAGTGATCTTGGAAAGCCACTCCATGGATTGTACACCCAGACTTCATGGAAACAACCGTATTAAGTATGTATCTTCATGAGCGAATTCTAAGCTCATATTTCAGAAATCCCTCACATACTCAATGGGATCCATTTTCCCATTATACCTATCAAACTTTGGGATTTCGAAATGTTTTGGAAAAGGAATCATGTGAAGACTCCTGTCAAATGGATATAGGCAGATATCATCCAAAACATACTTCTTTGTTGTACCCCCTCGAAACTCCTTTATTTTCCCTTGTAAGGCTCTTATCTGTTGAGTAAGAGTGCTTAATTCGTTAAGAGGGGCTTTAGGATCCTCTCTAATCCCTTTCGTATCAAAATCGGCAAGTAGTTTAGCTCCTCGGTTAGCTAATGAAAGGAAATATCTTTCCTTGTTTCATTCCAAAACTATATCCATGACAGTATGGAATTCAGGATCTTGTTCTGCTTCTTGAAGCATTTCTTTCGTTATGTCATCTCTATTAGGATTATTCCCAGTGCGAAGTTTGTGAAAAGGATTTTCCTCCCTATCACAATTATTGCTTTTATCACCCATGTTACTTAATGTACATTCCCTTTCATCTCCTTCTATGTGCTTTTGAGATCTTGTGACAATAGGCATAATATTTTGCCAAATTTCCACTAACTTTGATCATAAAGAATGAAATAGTGCAATTTTGATGGATATATAAGTCGGAATAGAATGAAGATTCTATTGATATGACTTATGATATTTCTAATCTTTAGCTCATGATTCCTTATTGAAAGGATGATAATCTTGTTTACGGGAATTAAACCAAAAAATAAAAATAAAGATGATTTTGCACTTTGTGAGGTTTCATCGTAGTTTTGTAAAAATAAGGATTTTGATAAATACCTAATGTTTCCTAAGCTCTCTATTACAAAAATTGATTGGGATGATTAGAGTACACAATTGCTGGTTGGGGAATGTAAGAGGAACGAATAGGTTGACTATGATTATGCCTTTGACAGAGAGCTCCTCTTTGAAAGAAATCTCATGAATATAATGGTTCTAAATCATAATTGTCAGTGAAACCTCTAACAAAGTCGTGATATCGATGAATAAAGGTTCTGTGTTCAAGAAAAACCTTTCAAATTTGGTATAAAAATTTCCTCTTTTTCAATAACTTATTATAACTGAGAGAGTTCTTTGGCTTCTTAATCTTCTTCTCTAGGGACTTCCTAGAAAAATTTGCAGACTTCCAGACCCTGATCATAGAAAAAGACTAGATAGAGATGGCAGATTTTTGGGTGTTGAAAATTACACAGATTCGGAATACAAATGTGCTAAAATTTTCAGCAAATGCATTGAACTATTACACATATGCGCTAAAACAGAGCATAAATGTGCTGAAAAAAAGCATGAATGCGCTAAAATAGAGCATGAATGTACCAAAACAGAGCATAAATGCACTAAAACATAGCACAAATGTGCTGAAACAGAGCACAGATGTGCTAAAATAGAGCAAAGATGCACCAAAATAGAGCACAAATGCGCTAAACTATCTAATTATTGTACTAAGACCAACATGTTTTGACAGTTTGATGTTTTGGATGATCTTTATCTGATTTAATTTTGAAAAACATGACATATAGTGAAAAGCAGTTGTTTGTCAATCCTAAAATCTAAACAAAGAGTGTATGTTCTTGAGATTTTCATGGGTATTAAACAAAATAAGAAATTCAAATAGACTCACTCTTATTTGTCAAAAAGGTCATCATAGAAACCACAGCCCACATCTTAAAATTGTGTCGACTCACATAGTCGTGTCACCCCCTAAAGGGTGCCCGTGTTTTTGTCTTTTCCAAGTGTGTACTCAAGGTTAGATTTCTCGATCCCCTGAGTAAACAATCTATGGAAATTATATAGTGAGTGTCTTGGGGGAAGATTCTTCCCTCCCCTTGCACTGTGATTATAATGATGTTTGGATACTGACACGGTTGGCTTTCTACAGTATGGTTCAAAGTAAAGGTATCCGTTCGGCATGGAAATAGATAAACTCCCTCAAGAGACCTCCCAATCTTTAGAAAAAATATTTTGGGGATGGTTATCTTTCTCACTTCTGTTGAATATGGGTTTCCCCAAAATTCACTTTTGTTTGGAGTGGGTTGGAAAACCTGGCTTTGGTTGTTCCCACTTAGGTCGTTCTCGTAGGGTGAGTACTTTTTCCCACTACGGCAAGCCTTCTAAAGGATGTAATTGTGAACCCCTAAACCTGCAAATGCACCATGAAGACAAACATTGTTAGTGTTAGATCAAAATGGATGCAAAGAGTGAGAGATTCCCCACAAAATCCATCTATTAAAGCTAAAATTAGGAAAATGAAGAACATAAAGCAAGAAACTTAAACTAAATCCTAATTAAGTCAATAAAATGATGATCCCATGGGGGAATTGGTGCCAATGATATGTTGCAATTGGCCCTTTCCCAATTCCTATGTTGCAATGTGAGTTGATTGAATCAATGGTCAAATCTCCAAAGAGATTTGAGCATAGTCTTGTTATAATCTATGAAAAATGATGGATGATTGGAAGCAATGAGAAAAATTAGTTCTCAATTGGAGAGAGTAACTTTGCATGTAAATTGTGGATGAAGATTGAGAGGAGAGGTCTCCAATTTATAGATTCAAATCTTGGAAGAGATAGTGGAAATAAGCAATGTGGGACAAAAGATAGTCCAATGGCATTGTGCCACTTGTCCAAATGTGATTGGATGAGGAATGTGCAAGTTTTGGCCAATGTGCCAATAAATGCAATTAGGTGGCATTTCAAATTTGAGAAATGACATGTTGAAGAGATAAAGGGAATGAAGTTAATGTCACTTGGCTCAAGGTCAACGACATGTAAGAGGCTTTAAATGCCTTGTTGGAAGGACCAAGTCCACTTGACCTTTTTGAATTCAAATGAGGGAATATTCCTTTTTGATGCCTTGTGAGGGAAAATAGATGAATTAATAAATCAAAGTAATTGATTTATTGTGCAACTTGCATTCTCTAGAGGAATTTAGGGATTGAGATTAATTTAATCAAGCATTTGATTAACTAAATGAAGAATTAGATGATGTGACAATTTAGATCTAGGCTTGTGAATTAATTTAAGTCAATAATTGAGAGGAAACAATTTATCAAATAAATGATTTGATTTATTTAATCAAGGAGGAATATGCTAGATTAAATCAAATAAGGTTTAATTTATTTAATTTAATAAGAGGACTTTAGAGAATTTAATTAAATAAAATGATTTATTTAATTAAGCAGGGATGCAATGGTTGATTAAATTAAATTGGTTAATTTAATCATTGAAAGGAGAAGACATAATCCAGTAAATGATGATTTATCAAATTAAGGGATAGAATGTAATGAAATGTTGAGAATGTGACTTAGGAGGAAATTTTGTTAGTTAATCGGGATCAGGTGTGCCAAAATGAAAATGTACATTTTCCATGTCTACAGTAATAAAACATGAATTGCATAAAATGAAAAAGTTAAGTCTTGTGTTTTGGTCGCCCAGTAAAGGGGGGAGCATAAACCTATTACCCCGCAATCACAACAAAGAAATTGTTTAATTTGAAATTCAAATGATGATTTTATATGCTAAGTGAAGATTTTGCTTCACAACAAACATTGGATTCATTTTAACCAAGCACAAATAACATTTGGTGACTATCCTAGGATTGGCTAATTCCATATTTAAGTGGCTAGCCTAGGATTGCTTCATTTTACTTTTAAACTGAATTGAAAAATATTTGTCCACGGATGGCATCAGAATCAGGATTTGTTTTGTTACACCCCTTGTATGCACTAAAAGAATAGGTAAATGCACTAAAATATATGGAAAATGCGTTAAAAGAGCAAACATAGATGTGCTAAAACAATCAGTAAATCCACTAAAACAAACAGCAAATGCGCTAAAACTTTCTAAAAATGCGCTAAAACAGAGCTTGTATGTGCTAAAATGTTGCTCCATCCTATCACGTGTCAGAAAAATCTACAATAAAAATATTAAAAATGGGGCAAAGCCCCACGGTGGTCGCCAAAAATGTGTGTGAGAATATGTGGACTAACTAGTAAAGTAAACTAACACACCAATGAAACATTAGATTAAAGGAAACTAATTAAAAAGATAAAACAAACTCTAAATAATAGCAACTCCTTCAAATGCATTCCATTGTCCTCTATCTCCAAGGATTCGATACAAGTTATTGGCTCTCATTTGATGTAAGCAGCAGCTTGTTGGAATGACAACTTAGGAGAATGATATTTATGCAACATGCATGTCTATTGCTAAGTGATTGAAGCTATGAAGTTGAAGAACTAACAATGCTATGAAATTGAAAATGCTTATGCTAAGCTATTGATTTGAATGCAACAATAGTAACTGTGCTAAATTCACAAAATCTAGGATCCTTTTCAACTCACAAGAGGGTTGTATTTATAATTTTTTGGAGGCAAGAATCTAGTTGGCCAAGATCAACGGTTGAGTTCAAACCTATCAAGATGAACGGTGAGAGATTGAGAAGTTGAGAAAAAGATGGAAGGTTGAGAGAATAATGGGAGAGGTTTCCTCCTACACAACCTTCTCTATTCAAAAATGAAGGAAACTTGTCATTTGTGCACTTCATTTATGAGAAGTTAGTTGATAGTTGAGGATAAATCCCTAATTAAATAAATAAGTTTATTTAATTACATGTGACAATGAATTTAGAAGCTTCCATAATTACATAATTAATATTTAATTATGTGTGAGAGATAAAAAAGGAAAATAATTAAACATTAAAAATATTTAATTAAGTGTGATAGATGAGGAAAGTTTCTAATTAAATATTTAAAATATTTAATTAAATGTGAAATAGAGAATTAGAAAGTGTTTAATTAATGTGACATGAGGAATATTATTTAAATTTAAAATTTAAACTTGTGATAATTAATATAAATAAATTATGAAATCTATTTAATTAATTAAGAGGAAGATGATAACAATTAAATAAACTTATTTATTTAATTAAATTGGAAGAATTTAGAAAGTGAACGATATAAATAAATAATTAAATTTATTTATATGTAGATGAGTTTAGAAAAATTTTAATTAAATAATTCATATTTAATTAATTAAAAGGTTTGATTAACTGTGACCATTTTTAGATGTGTACAGAGTCCATCAAATATAAGCCAGTAGGAGGGATCGATTGGCTAGAGGAAGAGAAACCTGAATTGCAACAAATTAATGCTCATGTGGTCAAGTATAAAAAGTTGTGGATCAAGCCAAAAATATGGGAGCTGGATAATCAAGGCATATAATACACTTATGATCTGATGGGAAATTTGGATTCCCAATCCACCTTCAAAGAGGATGAACAAGATCCAAAGGGAAAAGAGAAGGTGGGGTCTCCCTTCAAAATCAGAATCAAATGTGCCCAGGTAGAACTTGAAATAGAAAAGAAATGAAAGCCAATCGCTAAAAAGAGAAGGAATCTTCCTAAGGAAGATAAGTTGGTTGCTAAGAGAGAATTAGAAAAGGAGGTTGAGAAAGACAGTACCCCTTTGCCTAAAATAAGAAGATTGGTGAGAATTTCAAAGAAAGGGAATGAACCTTCAAAGGAGATAGAAAATACAGTCCCTCAGGTGATTGAAGTAGACAAACCTAAAGAAAGGACACAATTTTATACAAGGAGATCAAGGACTCCTTCTTCGAGGGGTAATGTATTCAAAGTAGATGTTCTGATGAGTGTTCCTATGGTCGAATAGCAAAAGGATGCCTCTCCTATTCATGAGTCATAGGATGTGCAGCATGGGCCCAAAGATGCAAAAGTTAGTGAGCACCAGGGTGAGGAAGTGAAATAATTCCATGATGGAGATCTTTACGATGTCGAGGCAGAGATTAGAAACACTCTCCATCCTTCCCTAGTATCCTATAATGACTCACTTGTCAGGGATGAAGAGAGAATACCTATGGAAAAGGAAAAGTTGAATGAGAAGGCTCCCTCTCCTATCCCAATTAGACCAGAAATAGTAGATCATGGGGAAGGCCGAGAGAAAGGGGATAAAGAAAAAGACAAGAATTAAGATGACCTTGTCGGGCATAGTGTGGATGTTGATCCCTCCATGGATCAAACTGAGAAAGGAACACAAAATGAACAGTAACCTGATGCTACTGTTCTTGGTTGGTTGGGTGAGAGGTTGAAGAATAAGCAGATTATTGTGGTTCATATCCCTCCTAATTGGGATGACTTATTAGCCAACATAGGAAAGGGAAAAGCAAAGAAGAAGGCCAAGGTTATCTCTAAAATTGAAAGGGATGAGCCAAATTACTGGGTGATCCATATTACCACTCCTGCTCCTGATAAAAATAAAGATGAGGTAACTAGTCAGGATTATAGTATTCAGACCATCAATCTTGGGCCTACCTCCATGATGAAGGAAGTTGAATAATTTGAAGGCTCCAGTGTTACAATTTTGGGCAGACTAAAGAGGGAGGTGCAAGATAAGTATGAGTTGATGAAGGAAAATTTGAAGCTAAAGAGGTATTTGCAGGATCTCATGAGGCCTCTATAGTCTATCAGTCAATTCATCTCTTCATCATTTGTATGAAGTCTTCTACCTAAGGAGACTATAGCTTAATTGGAAAATAGGAAAACTACTACACAAGTTACCCATGAATGGCTGCAAGGAATGAGAGATAGAGGAGATAAAATGATTAAGGATATTTTGTCCACCTGTGGTAATGCCCATAGATCTTTTGATTGGTTGCAGAATGTGTTAGGGTGAGACAAAACTGATACAGATCACCTCCTGCAAAAAGTGAAGACAATCATGGATTACACCGAGGAGAAGCTGGTGAGTGATGAAATACTACCTTATTCAAAGGCTTTAGGACCTTGGCAATGGTATGAATTGCTGCAAATTAATTAGAGGATTTTGAAGAAAGTTCATAAATAGGGGCAACAAATTGGGAATACATTAAAAGATATTTCTAGTAAGGGTATTTCATTCTTTGAAATTATGACAGGAAGAAAGAAGTATGCACCAAAACATCTAAGTCTGGAGCAGCTAAGGGAATGGTGGCATGAGGTCTATGATCCAGTTGCTGTTAGCCCAGTTTTTGTACACCAACTTGATGATGTGGCTACATATGTTGCAGTTATGGATAGGTATCAAACCCTAAAGGTGGATTTGGATAAGGCAATCAAGCAAGCTAAGGAAGAGGTTAAATCCATTGAAAGAAGACTTAAAATATTAAGTATTCCACCTTTGGTCCACTTGGAGGGTGTTTTCCTTGGAGTGCAAGGGAAAATGGAGCGAGACAAAGATAAGGAACCAGCTAATCAATAGTTGCCTCAAAATTTATGCTTCCCATTAATTCCTCCTTTGTCTTGTATTGAAACATGTTAGATTTAGACCAACCTAGGAGGAGGCCCTGAGCATTTAATGTTGTGTCATGTTTTATTTCTTGAAAATTTTATCAGCCTACCTCTCTGATTGTTGACCTTCTTCATAACCCTAACTAGGACAACTCATGATTTAATCTTTATAGGTATGGCATCCTGCCTCATTTGTAAAATTTAGAATTGATTAGAAGATTAAGTTTTGAAGCAATAGAGCAAGAAAGCTAGAGTTAGGAATTAGTTTATTTTGAAGCAAGTGTTGTGACAAAAAATAGGAATTGTTGCTATTACTGGTGATTCAATACAAGTGAAGACATATTGATTTGGTAGCCTCTCTTGGATTGATTTATCTTCCATGGTTCTTATTCTATCTTTAAAATTGCTTATTAATATTTGAATGGTGTTAGATTTAGAGTTGAATGATTTCAATGATATTTGTGATTTGATGCTTGGAGTGTTGTAGTGATCCCTAGTCCATACTTTTGGCAACTTACCTATTGCGAGTTGTTGTGTAAAGTTAGCCTGGACCTTACATTTATGTTCTTGGTTGAATTGTGGGTATTTATTCATTTCAATTGAAAAATAAGGGTTGGTGCATGAATTTTCATGATCTAAAAATCTTGAATTCCTTAAAAGATTGCACTGTTTCTGTAAGATTGTAGGTTGAATCTAGGTTAACTAGAAATTAGTTTTGAGGGATTGGTTTGTTCCAAGTATTTCATCATTAGTGTTTTTTATCTTAGGAGTAATTTTGATTTTAGGATTTCTGGAACCCTTATATATTTTGTTATTTCTTTTGTTATCTAGGTTAGATTTAGGAATTTGGAGTATCATTCTATTGAAAAACCTGATAAGTTTGGAAGTTCCAGTATTTGTTTTGTAAGGCCCCTTGTGATTACCAGCATTTTCATATTTATTATTGAGTTGTTTTGTTGCATTGTCAAGACCTAACATTAGAGACCTTGGGGTTATGTCTTTGTTTATAGAGATCGACCTTTCAAGAGAGATAGGATATTATATTATGTCTGAGTTGTTGTTGTGCAGAAAACACCATCAACAGATTGGCACTAGAAGGAGGGCCTGAATAAGAAAGATGGAGTGTTTCCTTAACGCCATTTCTCCTGAGAGACCCTGAAGGAGAACTAGGTCTACACTAGGAGAGGGAGAGTTTCACAATCTACCACCTCCAAATATATTAAGAAGGACCAGAATGAGGGGAGAATCATCCTCCACTCATCCACTTCCATCATCTCCTTAATCCTCATCCACATCGACCTCATCCTCATCTGACTCTGAGGCTAGTTCCATTCAACAACCTCCTATCATTAATCAGCTTCTACCACCTCCACCTCCACCAATGGCCTTTTTGGTGAAGAAACCATCACCTTTGTCCTTTAATAACTACAATGTCATGCCCAAGAACCCTGATCATTTTTTCTCTAAGTTCTATACAAATGACCCCAATAGGATGGCAGAGGATCATATCAAAAAATTTCAAACCTGTCTAAGAGATAGAGGAATTAACCATGAGGATGTTGCATGCAGATTTTTCCCTTATTCTCTAGGAGAAGAAGCCTTTTATTGGTATAATCATCTACCTGCTACATCCATCCATAATTGGACTGAACTTGAGACTTTTTTTTTGCAAAAGTTCAAAATTCCCATCAGTGCCTATGAGCTCTACTTGCATTTTATAGGAGTTAAGAGGGAAGTTAATGAGCCTATAGGTTCCACCGTGCCTACACCAGATTATAGGCCCCTTATGCCATGGATGATGCAACCACTTTAGAATTTTATCATCAATCCCTTGACAATCTTACTTCCACCTTCCTTAAGTGGAGAAATAATCCTCCAACCACTTTTCTTGCTGCATATACTAAGGTTGTTAAAGTTAGTATTGATTTGAGGCAACATTTATCAAGACATTTACCATCTTTAGGACCTGTTGCTCACCTTGGAAAGGTCCAAGCTCTCAACTAGGCTTTGAATAATCATACTCCCATTATGAATCAAATACCATCATTTCCTTTGGTCCCACACCTAGGTCTTCCAATAGGTCAAGCTCAGTCGATCACCAGTTACCCCCGGCAAAGAGCTAATCAATCCCTTCATCCACAATAGCATACTAGTTTTCCTACATATTTATAGAATTCAGAAACCTCGAATCATTCCATTGGTTTTGGAGGAGCGTCAGGATACCCATAGGGAAATGTGAGTTCAACATCCTATAGTAGTCCAGATAAGGAAAGGCTAGATGAGCTAACTAAGCAAGTGAATAAATTGAATATGGAGGTAACTTACTTGAGAAATCAGATCAACTAACTCCAAGCTTCTCAGAAGAACATGCAATCAAATTACAACAAGGAGAATAGGGATGATGCTAAAGGATAAAACTTTGATAGAGGGCAACATTTTGATAGAAATTAAAATTTCGAAAGAGGACAAGGTTTTGGCTAGAACAGTGATAAGGGGCAAGAAGGTGGACAAGTATTTGAAAGAAGAAAGCCACCTAGACTGAAAAATTCATGGAATATTAGACCTAATAATGGAGGAGTTCCTACTCCATTGGATCAACCTTCTAACTAGGAGAAGCCTCCAAGTGGTGTGTACCTAGCAGAGGCAGCTTTGTCTAGATGGTGCAGGCTCCATAAGACAAGCCAGCACTCTGAGTTGGATTGCCCTAAGTTTAAGACTGTTGCTTCCAACTTT
Source organism: Sequoiadendron giganteum (assembly GCA_007115665.2). Lineage (NCBI taxonomy): Eukaryota > Viridiplantae > Streptophyta > Pinopsida > Cupressales > Cupressaceae > Sequoiadendron > Sequoiadendron giganteum. The sequence goes on along the minus strand of CM021107.1, from coordinate 541,767,030 downwards.
TAGTATGAAGTTGAAAAAAAATCTAATAGTCAAGAGATGTTACCCTAAAATCCTTATGATTCTCCAGTATTGGTGCTTAACAATGCTCCATTCCCAAAAGGTGAAGAGAATGAACCAAAAGGAGAATCCAGTGATCAAGATAAAGAGGTTGAACAAGAGTTGAACGAAGATGAAATTTCTCAGTTGTTTAATGAGGAGAATGAGAATGATAATGGCCCCTTGGATGAGGAGGAAGTTGGTGTTGAATAAGTCCAAATGTTTCAGCAAATAATAAATAAATATGATTTGAGGAATAGGCCTAATAGGAATCCCCAAGCTAGAGGCCCCTTCACTACGTCTATCCCTCCAAAACAATTTACCACTCCACCAGATCCAAATGCTAGTAATAATCCCTCCTATCCTTAAATGTCAACACAATACTTTGTGAAAGGAGGACAGCCTGATGTATTAAAGGGGATCAATACTGATGTAGCTAAAGATAGGTAGGTTGGTGGTTCCAAAGAAACCCATGCTAACATGAACGTGGAGAATTTAGGCAAATATGTGACTGAAGAACTTAGGAGGGTAAAGTTGAGTCTTTATGCTTTTGAATTATTAAGAGTTCCTAAAATTAGAAACTTAGTATAAGGTTTTTCAATTCAAGTAAAGCACCACAAGGATCAGCAGTCAACGAGGCAGTTGGCAGATCCCTTAGTTTATAGGCACCCAAAGGCCAAAGCCAAGCACAACATGGGGACAGAGGAAAAGAGAAGGATAAGAATCAATTTGTAAAGGATGACACTTAGCTGAGTTTGTTCCAAGGAAAGATGGAAACCCCTCCCTTCTTGATTTCTATTTGCATCTTTGGGAAGAATTTTCATAATTGTCTTCTGGATTCAAGAGCATCTACGAATGTCATGCCCTTTATTGTTTATAGGGCACTAGCTATTACCCCTGTAACCTCTCAGAAGAAGGTCACTCAATTAGACAAGATAGAGGTAAGTGTAGTGGGAGAACTGAACATGATTCCCATGCAAGTTGCTTCAAATCCTAGAGTGCAACAAGTGATCAACATTCAAGTTGCTAATATTCCTAACACCTATGGTCTGATTTTGGGTCAAGATTTCACCAAGGCATTAAATGGATACACATCCACAAAATATTCTCACATGTGGCTACCGTGGAAAGGAGTTCCAAATCAAATCAGAATTGAAGGAGAGTCCAAAATGAAGTGTGTAATCACTAAATACCAAAATACTTTGAATGAGATATTAGTGTCAGAGGTCAGCATGGGGAACTATGTATTGGCCGCCTCAGCTTCTAATACAGAAGAATTCTTTATGTTGTAAAGCTCCCCTGATGAATCCACATCAAAATCTAGTTGTTCTAAAGAGAACAATATGATACAAGATGAGTGTGCATCAGAAGTTAGTAGTTTTGAGGCATTGACTGAGCAAACAAATAAAACTAATGATCAAGAGGAAAAACAACACAATTTTTTGGATAATTTCTAGGAGTTCATTCAGAAGTGTGTGGGGGATCAAATACAGTTGGGTAGGAATATGAATATCGAGGAATTGTTGCTCCCTAATTGGTGTTGATTCCACAATGCTCCTCACTCTAAACTAGAGTGTTGCTTATGTGAAATTGTAGCAGAGCATATATAAAGGTGTATTAATCCAATCTCGGCTATCAGACTAGACATACAAAGCATTCAAAATGATCACAAAGGTAAAATCCCAATGCCTCCTGAAGAGCCTCCTAGTAGTAGCAAGATTAAGGATAGCTCAAAAATATCAAGAACTGATGGTTGTTAGACATTAAGATTTGATGGATCCAAATTGAAGCAAGGTGCTGGAGCAGGGTTTGAGTTGATCAGCCCTAAAGGTAGGACTTATTTTGTTGCTCATAGACTCCAATTCTAATGTACCAATAATGTGGCTGAATATGAAGCTTTAATCCATGGGTTACTAATGGCATTGAGGAAGGAAGTTAGAATTTTGCAAGTATTCGGAGATTCTGAGTTGGTGATCAGACAGGTGAGGAAATAGTATTCATGTCGTGATAGAAGAATGACCAATTATAGGCATAGAGTGTGGGATCTTATTGAAGGATTTGATTCCTTCAACATCCAGTTAATCCCTCAAAGTAAGAATCAAACTACGGATTTTCTAGCACAAGTAGCTAGTACGTTGCAACCTTTATCACTTTCAAGATTGAAGAAGTTTACTGTAGAACTCACTTTAGTACCCTCAGTGCCTAACAATGTCACCAATTTCCAGGTGTTTGAATATGATAAGAATATTCTTGATTTCATTACAAGCTATGATGTATTTTCTTCTCAAGTGATTGATGAGGTAGAGCCTCAGGAATCAGAAATGGACTTGGAAGGGGTCATCAATTTGAAGAATAACACTATACCAAGAGGTATGGTGCAATTAGAATGAATTCTTGATTTGGATAGGATAAAAGATCAATAATAGCAAGCTAAGAAGGAGTCTCTTAGCAGCCAATGTGAAGCATACAATATGGGGACCCAAGATGACATAAAGAATGTCTTTATTGGTAAAGTGTGTACTCCAAAAGAAAGAAAAGGGATTATTGATGCCTTACACACATATCAAGATGTGATAGCCTAGAGTTATAAGGAATTAAATACATATGAAACTTCAATCATTACACACACCATTCCCTTGAGGCCAAATTTCAAACCATTCAGACAAAGACAAAGACCAATTAATGCTCTGTTGGAATCCATCATTTAGAAGGAGGTACAGAAACTGATTTTAAGACAAATAATATTTCCAGTGAGACACTCAACATGGATTGCAAATTTGGTTCCAGTAAGGAAGAAAAATGGAGAAATTAGACTATGTGTTGACTTCAGGAATCTTAGCAAGGCATCAAAGAAAGATAATTATCCAGTTCCTTCATTGGATGAGGTACTTCAGATTGTCAATGGATCTCAAATGATGTCTTTTCTAGATGGGTATTCTCGATACAATGAATTCATCGTACAATATGAGGATAGACATAAAACTGCCTTCACTACAAAATGGGGAACTTTTTCTTACAGAAGAATGCCCTTTGGATTTATTAATGTTGGAGCTACATTTCAAAGAGCAATGGATATTGCTTTTAAGGACATCATCGATAAGTGCATCATTATTTATATGGATGATTTTACCATTTTTTCTAAGAAGCGCAGTGATCACGTAGAATTTTACGCAAAGTATTCCAAAGGTATAGAGATTTTGGCATCTCACTTAATCCAAAGAAATGCATTTTCGGGGTTATAGAGGGTAAATTTCTAGGACATGCTATTTCAGAATAAGGTATTGCCCTTGACCCTGAACGAATACAGGCTATTTTGAAGATTCAACCCCCTACAAGCAAAAGGGAAATGAAGTCATTCTTTGGGAAGATTAACTTCGTCAGAAAGTTTATCACTAGATTTGCAGAGATAGTGAAGCCCTTGAATGCTATGTTGAAACAGGAGGAAAAAGTTGAATGGAGTGCAGAGGCTAAGGAGGAATTTGTATAAATTAAGAGAGATATTTTTGAAGCTCTAGTATTGGAAAGTCTCGATTACACTAAACCCTTTTACATATATTCATTTGCGTATGATCACTCTTGTGCTAGAATGTTAACTCAAAGGTGTGATCAAGGTGATGAGAATCCTATAGCTTTCATGAGTGCCTCTTTAAAAGATGCAGAGTTCAGATATCATAATGTAGAAAAGCAATCATATTCTCTGGTCAGAGCAGTAAAAAAATTTAGGCATTATATTATGAGGAATAAGGTCTTTGCCATAGTACATGATCCTATGGTGAAACTGTTGCTAATGTAGAATGAGTTAGGTGAATGAAGAGATAAATGGGTAACCATGTTGCAAGAATATGATATTGAGATCCATCCCATGAAATTAGTGAGAGGGCAGGGACTGACAAGGACAATGGCTGAAATGGGTCTTGACCTGACAAGTCAGCATTATCATCTCCTAGAGGTGTCTCCAGAAGACTTGTATGATGAAATCATTTATTATTTATTGAACTAACAATTTCCTAACCACCTTAATGCAGTTCAAAGGAGAGATCTACGTTTGAAGATTGATGGTTTTATGATGAAGGGAGTTGTCTTGTATAAGAAAAATCATGAGGGTGTGTACTTGAGATGTTTGGGGGAGGAAGAAGTTTCTAGAGTGATGATTGAATTCCATGAGAGATATGGCACAGACCATGGCTCTGCACCATCCACTACCAATCAGATCCTAAGGGTAGGTTATTACTAGCCTACCCTATTTAAAGATGTGCACAACCATGTCAAGACTTGCCATATATATCAGATGGCAACAAGTAAGGAGAAACGTGTAGCCCTTCCACTTCAACCGGTCATAGAGGTAAAACCATTTGCATAGTGGGGAATGGATTTCATAGGTCCAATCAATCCACCTTCCTCTACAGGCCACAAGTATATTCTCACTATAACTGATTACTTTACCAGATGGACTAAGGCTCTTGCATGCAAGCAATGTACTACTGAGGTGGTAATCAATTTCCTTAAATCAGCTATCGTTAATCATTTTGGTTGTCCATTGGCTTTAGTTTTCGATAATGGTCTTGTATTTGCATCATTAAAATTTTCTAATTGGGCCTATGATCATGGAATCATTATAAAATTCACATCCAATTACTACCCATAGGGTAATGGTCTAGCTAAGTCTTCTAATTATAATATTTTGGCAGTCATCCGTAAGTTATTGGAAAAGAATCCTAAGCATTGGCACACCAAACTTAGTTTTTCTCTTTGGGCAGACCGTACCAGACAGAAGACATCCATAGGAACCTCTCCTTATCACCTATTGTATGGTTTGGAACCTGTATTTCCCATCCAACTAAAAATCCCTACCCTGCAATTCATTAATGAATACTATGATGGAGAGGATAAGTGTGAGGCTTGTCTGGATGAATTGTTACACCTTGAAGAGAAAAGAGATGAAGCCCTAGAAAACTTTTCCAGACATCAGGGTGTAGTGAAAATATGGTTTGATAGGAGAGCTAAGGTAAAGGCCTTTAGAATATCTGACTTGGTTCTCTACTGGGATAAATCCCATGACCGAAAGGGAGAGCATGGAAAATTTGACAAACTTTGGTTTGGCCCTTATCAGATTGTGGAGATTCTAGGAGATAATGCTTTTCATTTGAAAACCCTCACTGGAGAGGATATCCCATTGCCTGTCAATGGGCAGTATTTGAAGCAATACTTCCAATCCTGAGCTATTTATAGTTCTTTCTCTATACATAGTTAGGTTAGGTTCCCTTTCTGTTGTTTTGTTTTTGCTTTGGTTAGATTAGGGTGTTCTTTTGTTCTACTTTGCCTATTTTTTTATTTTAGTTAGAGTAGGTTTTCTTTGGTTGGTCTTACTTTCAGATTTTCTTTTACTTTGGGTTTCTTGCTTTCTTTTGGGTCTATTGCATCTATGTAATAGGTTGCTTGTTTGGGCTTGTTCTAGGGATTTCTTTTACAAACTTTGGTCATCTTTTCAGAGTCAATTGGTAGAATTCCTTTATCTAATGTTGCCTATACTTGGAATTGGAGTCACTTGTTTTGATTAAATTTTGTAATGTATTTGGGTCTTACATTTTCACATAAATCTTAAATATTTTGAGATTACACACGGTTTCTATGAGGTTTGGCCAGGTGAACAATCTTATATTCTGATCCAGCGCCACTATGGTTCTCATCCCTGAGTGTGAGATTCATTGCTTATAGGGTGAAAGGGAAAGTTTAAAAGATCTTACAAAGAATATATATAAAAAATGGGAGAAAAGAAAGTATTGAAAAATAAAAGAAATATTCACCTTATCAGGGGTACCCTAGTATCTCTACCAGAGCTATAGACGCATGGTTGGCAATAGAGTTATGCTTGGGAGGGTCACAGTGATAACCTCGTCGGGGCTATGGATGCCTGACTGGTAGCGAGGCTCTATCTAGGTTGATTTTGGAGTTAGAATTCCTCTGTAGCCCGGTCAGACTAAATTTGGTCCCTATTGCAACTAACGAATTGGAAATGAATGCATACACACACACTTTGACCCTGGTATAGGAAAATGTTTCCTTGCTTTTGATTTCTAAAACTTTGTCAATAGGTGATCTGATGTAGGGGTTAAAACAAGAGACTCTAGGTTCTTGATCCTAGTTTGTCATTGAAATGCTCTGGAGCATTTCTCCAACGGAGTCGCCATTTGTTGTGCAGTTTTTGCACACATGCCCCACTAAAATTACGGACACTCTTTCTTTCTCTTTTAATTTTCTTTTGCGTCTTTGGTTCTGTGGTTGTGGGATTTGATTACCTTTGCATGTTCCTGGATGACTTATCTTGCTTATGCAAACACTCATGTTGAGGAACATGTTGAAAATCTTGATTTTTGAGTCGATTTCAGGTTTTTTCCTAGTTTCAGGATTTTCTTCCTTTGGCTGATTTTCCCAGTTGTCTTGAAAACCTGACGGAGGCTACTTTACACTATTCTCGAGGATTTCACTCCTTCGTAGAATTTTGTGTCGACCAGATTTCCCCAAAATTTCATTTCTGCCTCAGATCCCGAACTTGTCTTGGAGTGTCTTGTCATCGCATTTATGCTTTATGTATAGACTCTGCGGACTTTGTTTAATGAGTTTGGGGGGGTTTAAGATTCATTTTTTCTCACTTGGGATTTGGATGGACTTAATCCTGGGCACTTGACTTGGCTTGGCATTTGGACCTACAAATTCTTGGATTGGCTTGTTGGTTTCTTGGCATCATTGTTACCCATTGTTGCTATGTTGACTTTCTCGGCACTCATGGTATGTATTCATTGCTTTATTTTTGAATGGTGAATGTGAGTGATTCTTTGGCATGTTGGGTTTCCTTTGAGGCTGGATTTCAATGTTGGGGTCCATGGTTCAAGTTAGGGTTTTCCCTTGGTTCTTATGATGCCTCCTTTGAAGTCGATGGAGTCATCCTTATTGGTTTGGTGATTTGTTTGTTTGTGCTCTATTGGCTCCTCGTCTCCTAAGCCTTGCCCTATGCATGGCTTTGTTGGCCTGGGATATTGATCCTGGTTTTCTTTGCAAGTGAGTGAATTGAGATTCTTGCTTTGTGTTCATCTTGGTACCCTAGGGTTTGATTTCAAATTCATTATTGATATTGATAGATCACCCCTTGAGAGAGTTAGAAAGTTAGATCCATCAGTGGGCGATTTGAGGTAGGTTGATTCCAAGCTTGAGTCCCCAAATCTATGATCATTGAATCAATTTGAGCGAAATCCCGACTAGGTTGTGATTTTGGGTTTTATGTGTCATCGTGGATTTCTCTCGCCTTTGGATTTCCCCAAATTCCCATCCTGTGGCCGTTTCCTCGAGAGTTGTATAAAATACATAAATTTGGCTAATTTGCATATTTTTGCTTCTTTCAAATTTTCTTGAATTTTCGTGGACCCTTCATTTCCCTGAAAGGTGTTGAGTCTTGTTAACTTCGCAAACTTCTGTCTCCAATGGAATTCCACAAAAACTTGTTAGGAATGAAGAATTTGGGGATTGCATGAATTAATTGTTAATGAATTTGCACTTTATGATTAGTTTAGGATGACTTGAGGATATGCACAAATTTCTCTTAGGTTTTGCTTAATGGATGATCAGTTATGGGTGATCTCTATGCTTTCATCGCTAGAATCCGTCTGACCCAAAATTCCCTGAAATTCCTTTCTGAGTTGAATTTCATGAAGAGGTGAAAATCCCAAACTTTAAGAAAGGATACCTTGATGCTATTTTAAGTGAATTTTGGTTTTTTTTTGGGTTTCTTTGATAATTATGATTATATATGATGGACTAACGTGGATTCTTATGCTATATTTGGTAAGCATTGTGATATTCTTTCAATGCAGGTTGAATCAAACAAATTCGTTTTTGTAAGATCCAAGGGAAAAATGTTGGATCTTGGTGATGAGGGAGCATCTGTCATCTCAGAAGTAGAAAGGATCAAGATGGATATGAGAAGAAAAGTTCTTGAGACCAAGTTGTCTTCCATCTGGGTAGGGGTCACTGATACCAATGTGGTAAAATGGGATTATGAAGAGTTCAAGGCAAGAATGGTAGTACAAGATCCCTCATTGTTGGCTAGAAGGTTGGTGGAGTCAAGGTTGGATCATGTTGTTGGTTTTCCTCCGACAATTCAATGTTATGAATTGGTTCTAGAATGTGCTAAACATTATGATAGGGGTACACAGAAGGTGATTGGTCCACAAGGTAAGGTGTTGGCTAATTTCTCTCCCCATTCGATGGCACAAACCTTTGATATGCCCAACAAATCCCATGTGGTAGGCCTGGATTTGGATGTGGCTAGGAAATATTATATAGATGATACAAATAAGGCATTGCAGGTTGTCAACTCATGGATGGAGAAGCCTAAGTGTCACATCTCAAAGTTACCTAAGTAGTTGTTCTAAGCTGAATTCAAGGCAAACTACTATGATGCCATCACACTCCTTAGCAGGGTCATCAGTTTGAAAATTGCAGGGGTCTTTGAAAGTTGGATGTTCTATGTCATAGCAAGGATAGAGTATAATATTGATTATCACTAGGCAGGCATAATCAGTATGATGATAGATGAGCAATTGTGTAATGTGTTGCAAACCAATATTTTCACCATGACTTCTTATCTAGTGTATGCCTTGGCAAGAGTTCATCCATACAGGGGATTAAGTACTAAATGGGTACTTGGACAAGATGCGATCTATGAATTTTACCCACAGTTGCATCTGGATGGTTCTAGCTACAAAAGGGTGAAGCATTCACCATGTATATCACAAGATTACTACAAGGCACTAAACATGTAAGGATTTCTAATGGAGCCAAGGAAATGATACAAGGTTATGGGGGTGGTTTATCCAGCTCCCTACCTTCTCATATATTAGGATTGATGGTTGTAAAAGGGCCCCTTACAGGCTGCCAAGGTATCCAACATACCATATCATACTCTTGGAGTTCACTAGATAGATTTATGCCTTTGATGATCTTTTGAAGAAGGACATGCATAAAACTAGCTTTGGGAATGACTTTCCTTTGAGGATAGGAACTAATGAGGTTTGTCCTTCTTTGATATCAGCATACTCCCCTGAGGCAGAGATGAGTACTTTGGGCTTGTCATTCCACAACAAGAGACCAAGGTTTGATAGGACAAGGGAAGCCCAAAAGAAGGCAAGTAGGGATTTTAGGCATAGGGATGACATTGAAGATTATTGGGTAAATTGCAAGGATGAATTTGAGGTCATAAAGAAGAAATAATCCAAACTACCTGCCCACTTAATTAGATTGTTCAATGTTAAGGCTATTCTTGATCAACTTGATGATGATGGAGACTTGATACAGAATCATGACTATGATCCCATCAAGCATAAGCTAGTAGGAGGGATCGATTGGTTGGAGGAAGAGAAAACTAAATTGGAACAAATTAATGCTCCTATGGTCAAGTATACGAAGTTATGGATCTAGCACAAAATATGGCAACTAGATAATCAAGGCATACAAGACACTTATGTTCTGATGGGAAATCTGGATTCCCAATCTACCTCTGAAGAGGATGAACAAGATCCAAATGGAAAAGAGAAGGTGGGGTCTCCCTTCAAAATAAAAATCAAAGGTGCCTAGGCATAACTTGAAATAGAAAAGAAACGGAAGCCAATCGCTAAAAAGAGAATGAATCTTCCTAAGGAATATAAATCAGTTGATGAGGGAGAATTAGGAAAGGAGGCTGAGAAAGATAGTTCCCCTTTGCCTAAAAGAAGAAGATTGGTGTGAGATTCAAAGAAAGGGAATGAACCTTCAAAGGAGAAATAAAATATAGGCCCTCAGGTGATTGAAGTAGACAACCCTGAAGAAAGGACACAAGTTTATACAAGGAGATCAAGGACTCCTTCTCCCAGGAATAATTTATTGAAGGTAGACGTTATGATGAGTGTTACTATGGTGGAACATCAAAAGGATGCCTCTCCTCTTCGTGAGTCATAGGATGTGCAGCATAAGCCCAAAGATGGAGAAGTTAGTGACCACTAGGGTGAGGAAGCAGAATAATTCCATGATGGAGATCTTTACAATGTTGAGGCAGAGATCAGCAACACTCTCCATCCTTCCCTAGTATCCTATGATGACTCACCAGTTAGGGATGGAGAGAGAATACCTGTAAAAAGGAAAAGGTGAATGAGAAGGATCCCTCTCCTATCCCGGTTGGAGCAGAAATAGTAGATCATGGGGAAGGTCGAGAGCAAGGGGATAAAGAGAAAGACAAGAATGAAGAGGTCCTTGCCAAGCATAGTGTGGATGTTGATCCCTTCATGGATCAAACTAAGAAACGAACACAGAATGAATAGCAACCTGATGCTACTATTCTTGGTAGGCTAGGTGAGAGGTTGAAGAATAAGAAGATTATTATGGATGATACCCCTCCTAACTGGGATGACTTATTAGCAAACATAGGAAAGGGAAAAGCAAAGAAGAAGGCCAAGGTTATCTCTAAAATTGAGAGAGATGAGGAAAATAACCGAGTGATCCATATTTCCACTCCTACTCCTGATAAGAATAAAGATGAGGTAATTGGTCAATATTATAGTATTCAGACCATCAATCTTGGTCCTACCTCCATGATGCAAGAAGTTGAAGAATTTGAAGGCTCCAGTGCTACAATTATGGGCAGACTAAAGAGGGAGTTGCAAGATAAGTATGAGCTGATGAAGGAGAATGAGAAGTTGAAGAGGTATTTGTAGGATCTCATGAGGCCTCTATAGTCTATCAATCAATTTAGCTCTTCATCATCTGCAGTAGGTCTTCTACCTAAGGAGATTGTCACTGAATAGGAAAAGATGAAAACTACTACACAAGTTACCCATGAATGGCTACAAGGAGTGAGAGATAGAGGAGATAAAATGATTAAGGATATTTTTTCCACCTATGGTGATTCCCATAGATCTTTTGATTGGTTGCAGAAAGTTTTAGGGTGAGAAAAAATTGATACATATCACCTCCTGCAAAAAGTGAAGACAATCATGGATTACACCGAGGAGAAGCTAGTGAGTGATGAAATACTGCCTTCTTCAAAGGCTTCAGAACCTTGGGAATGGTATGCATTCCTACAAATTAATCAGAGGATTTTGAAGAAAGTTCATAAATAGGGGCAGTAGATTGGGAATACATTAAAATATATTTTTGGTAAGGGTATTCCATTCTTTAAAATTATGACAGGAAGAAAGAAGTTTGCACCAAAACATCTAAGTCTGGAGCAGCTAAGGGAATGGTGGCATGAGGTCTATGATCCAGTTAATGTTGGCCCAGTTACTATACACCAACTTGATGATGTGGCTACATATGTTGTAGTTATGGACAAGTATCAAACCCTAAAGGTGGATTGGGATAAGGCAATCAAGCAAGCTAGGGAAGAGGTTAAATACATTGAAAGAAGACTTAAAATATTAATTATTCCACCTTTGGCCGACTTGGAGGGTGTTTTCCTTGGAGTGCAAGGGAAAATAGGGTGACACAAAGATAAGGAGCTAGCTAATCGGTAGTTGCCTCAAAAATTGTGCTTCCCATTAATTCCTCCTTCGTATTGTATTGAAACATGTTAGATTCAAGCCAACCTGGGTTGAGGCCTTGAGCATTTAATGTTGTGTCATGTTTATATCTTGAAAATATTACTAGTTGACCTGTTTGATTGTTGACCTTCTTCGTAACCCTAACTAGGATGACTCATGATGTAATCTCTATAAGTATGGCATCCTACCTCATTTGTAAAATTTAGGCTCAGTTAGAAGATTAAGTTTTGAAGCAATAGAGCAAGAAAGCTAGAGTTAGGAGTTATTTTATTTTGAAGCAAGTGTTGTGACATAAAACAGGAATTTTTGCTATTATTGGTGATTCAATACAAGTGAAGACATTGTGATTTGGTGGTCTCTCTTGGATTTATTTATCTTGCATGTTTCTTATTCTATCTTTAAAATTTCTTATTAATATTCCAATTTTGTTAGATTTAGAGTTGAATGATTTCAATGATATTTGTGATTTGATGCTTGGAGTGTTGTAGTGATCCTTGGTCCATAGTTTTTGCAACTTACTGATTGTGGGTTGCTATGTAAAGTTAGCCTAGACCTTACATTTGTGTGCTTGGTTCAATTGTGGGTATTTATTCATTTCAATTGCAAAATAAGGGTTGGTGGATGAATGTTCATGATTTGAAAATCTTGAATTCCTTAGAAGATTGCACTATTTTTGTAAGATTGCAGGTTGAATCTAGGTTAAGCAAAAATTATTTTTGAGGGATTGGTTTGTTCCAAGTATTTCATCATTAGTATTTTTGATCTTAGGAGTAATTCCGATTTTAGGATTTTTGGAACCCTTTATATATTTTTTTATCTGGGTTAGATTTAGGAATTTGAAGTATCATTCTATTGAAAAACCTGATATGTTTGGAAGTCCTAGTATTTGTTTTGTAAGGCCTCTTGTGATTACCAGCATTTTCACATTTATTACTGAGTTGTTTTCTTGCATTTTCAAGACCTGACATTAGATACATTGGGGTTATCTCTTTGTTTAGAGAGATCAACCTTTCAGGAGAGATAGGATATTATATTCTTTCTGAGTTGTTGTTGTGTAGAAAACACCATCAACGTTCTCTTCTTTTGAATGATTTGAACCTTATTCGCACATAGAATTCACACACTTTGCATTACACACTCATAATTTGCATTTCCATACACAAATACTTCTCAACTGAAGAAATAATAGTGATTATATACCTGCAACAATAAATTTAATTGCTTCATGTCGGCTTCAACACAATAATAGAATTAATGTAAATTGTCAGCCCAAAACAACAAAGATTAACAATGTGCATCAACCAAGCTCAGCCACAACATAGTAGAGACCCAAAAAAATATCCTCGAACACAAAATTCCTTCAAATATTCTTCCTCAAAGATCCACAACACGCTTCAATCACCTTTTCGGCCATGAACATGAAAAACATGAATACACAAGAGAAAATCTTGGATCATGAGCACAATGATCAATGCGGGCATGCAACACAAATAGAAAATGATCTAGAAACATCCACAAACACTTCAAGAATATATGCAACAACTCAAATTACCAGAATCACATTATCTTCTTTCCTGAATACCATTTTCAGTAACATAATAACTGTCAAAACACAAAACCTTATAACTTGTAGAATTCTTCATGCGCACCTCTGAAACTTATCGAGTAGAAACTAGATAGGCTTGATAAAAAAACCTTTAATACACAACTCCTCACCATCAACATACTAAACTTTCCAACACACTGATCTTCACTGCTTCATAGACAACCTGTAACATATTTTATTACAATTTTATTAATATCCTTGACATATAAAATCTAAACGAAATTAATTCTAATAGTGTTGACATCAATGACAACCACATATCACAAATACAACCACAACATATAACACTTTTGAGTATCTTTGAGAGAATTTGGGGGTTTTTTCCCTTCCTTTCTTCAACTAGATGCATATAGAGGTGCATCAGTCAAGTTGATCTATGGATTTATCTCTTTCCTAGACTGATGTTGGTGGCTACCTCTTAGGGGGAGTAGGTAGTGTCATGTGTTGTCATTGAGTTGTTGATTTAGTTGGGTGTACTCCTAAGTAGGAGTAGGTAGTGCCATGTGTTTTCATTGAGTTGCTAATTTAGTTGGGTGTAGTCCTAAGGGGGATTATTCAAAGCAGGTAATTTTGGTTCAATGTCAAAGAGGGATAACAATAAACATTTTCCATTGATGTCAAAGGGGGAGAAATAATCATGTGAACAAGAAAGAGAACTTATCTACTCAGAGAGATATAATCATGTAAGGTATTAGGAGAGTGTGTTCAGAGATGTTATGTAGTCTTTAGTGGATTTTCACATCTTGTGTTGCCATCAATAACAAAGGGGGGATTATTGCAGGAAATATGGTGTTGTCATTGATGTCAATAGGAAGTTTGTTGACTAGTGTTGTCATTGATGTCAACTATGGGATGAAAATTTTGAGGATGTTGAGAGAATTGTGGAAAAGAGGAAAACATTTTATGCATGTGTAGTTGAGACCTTGAGGAATTTTTGTCATTACATGGAGCTATTATTTTATTGTAGAGTCTAAAGATGGGTTGGAATGAAGTAATGAGATGAGATGATGTTTCTGGTACTTGGTTTCCAAGTGATTTTGAGAAAAATAAATAAATAGAGTAAACTTTGTTATGAAAATTTTCATAATATGCTTCGACATTGTGCTTCTTGTTCTTTCTATGTTGATGTTATGCCTGTGTGGTTCTTACAAGTTATTCAAGTTTGATAGAGGTTTCTATTTCAAAATTTGGGTTTCTAGATCATTCTACAATGTGATATATTTTCACCAGTGTGTGAACCAGTTGTTCAGTGGTGTTTTCTGTGGTCTAGGAAAAATGTATTTCCTCTACATTTCTCCACTGTTTGGATTCAGGTTGTGCAGTTTTGGGAAGTTTCTTATAAAAAATTATCTTTCTGTATTCAATTTCTAACTTGAATTGATGAAGTATGTAGTGAGAGTTTCATTTATCAGTATGCAATCAAGGGTTATCATTTGTCCTGAGTTAAATAATTTATTGATGCGAGCTTGGATTAAGTGTTTCATGAATCTTAAGTAGATCATGGATTATTTTAGCTTGAGTTCAAGTAAATTATGTTATCTAAAACTTTTAGCTTGATTTAAGGAAGTGTGTCCTTAATGTATATGGTGTTTTGCACTGGTGTTGGTCAACCTTGTGTTTAACACTAAATGCAAGGCTTATGGAAGCATGTTGAAAATTTTTGGGATCTATTTGGGTGCTAATTAAGGATTTATGTAGGTTGCATTTCATTCCTATCAACCCCAAGAATTTTTAAGTGCCAACCTATTTCAAATTTTAATTTATAACACCTAGTGGCTAACACTAGAGAAATTTTTTGAGGTGGAGCTTGATATAAATATGTATAGTGTTGATGGAAGAGAGTTTATGAAAGAGTAAGAACCAAGATAGATGCAAAAATTAATGTGAGTGATGTATATGTGATGAAAATTTGAGCAGAGTAGTGTGAATTTCATGTTAGGGTTCTTGAAGGTAGTGAGTTGAAGGCATCCAAAATCTGTCATGTGCGACTATGAAAGTGTGAAAGAAATTTTGGTGAACTCCTTGTTGCATTGAGAAGTGTTTTCTTTTTGTAGCATTCTTCTTCTATCTTCTTGTATTCTTTATGTGGCAGTGAGCCCTAGCTGTGAGCCTTTTGGACAATGTGTCCTATTCTAGAAGTGAGCCCCTTTGTACTAACTTTTCTATTACTTATATTGTGAGCCAATCCTCATCGTGGTTTTCCCTCATTGGGTTTTCCATGTAAATCATATGTTGTCATGTGTATGGTGTTTTGATTTTAGTTTTCGTTATTTACATTTCATGTTTAATCAATATAAAAAAATAAGGACTTAATGAATGTTTGTGGATCTGATGACTGTTGAGGATTTTGAAGGTTTAATTTGATACAATTGATTCAACCCCCTCTTAGTTTTCTTGTTCATTTCAATAGAGTTTTGAAGTTCGAAAGTGTGAAATTTTGTGTGAGCTTAATGCCTAAGACTAGTGGTAGTGAGCAGAAGGTATTTACATTCTACAAAGAGAGTGTGACTGTATTGGTGATGTTGCGATGGATATTTCTATTTCTTTGAGATATAATTATCATTGTAACAATATTATTTCATCTTCTTTCTAATATATTAATGAGCCCTTCTTTTCTTTTGGGAGTGAGCCCTCCAACAGTGAGCTTATTATATTCAATGTTGCAGTTACTTTATATTGTGAGCTAATTCTCACTATGTTTTTTCCCTTCTTGGTTTTTCCACATAAGTCTGGTGTTCTCATGTGTTTGGATTTGTGTGCATTACTATTTCTCATGCTTACATTTTGCTAATGCGTGATAATGGTTTAATGGTGGTTAAGGGTTTAAGGTTTAATGTAGATCTAAATGTTAATGAGGGTTTTGATGTTTTAATATACAACTGATTCACACCCCCTCATCTTAGTTGTTAGTATTTAGGTGCCATCAACCTTGTAAATCCTTTAATTAATTATTCTCCTAAAGTGTTTTGTACATTTACCTAGAAGAGGTGAAACCATTTAACCAATGGTGGTGAAAGAGACAATATAAATGCAGTGTTACCATTACCATTTGTCCTTTTGGAAAAGGACAAAATAGCTAGGTGTCCCACTTTGGAGTCTTCTAGAATGAGGTTGTTGGGTTAGAATAGGGTTTTGTAAGAGCATCTATGACATATATGATATTTTTCATAAGATTTTATGACAGTATGACAGATTCCCTATGAAAAAATATGTTATTCTTGGACCCCAGGTGCCCATGCATGAGAGATTCCTTATGAAAGTTGTAAGAGCGCCTGTAAGAGGTTATTTTTGGTATTTTTGACCATTCCAAGGAGGGAGGTGTGGGTTTTTATAGGTGGTATTTCTTCCTATTGTTTGGTTAAACCATAGTGGTTTTCATCCTCACAAAAATCTTTAAATTAGGGCCTTGAGCTAGCGTTATTCAATTTAGTTTTGCAAGTTTGCAGGGTAATAGGGTGTTGTTGGATTTTATAGAGATTGATAAGAGAAGTCTATTGCTGCATGTAATATTTTATATTATTATTAATATACTTGCCTCTCTTTTGGTGGTGGATTTTTTTCCCTTCAGGGTTTCTCCACGTAAATCTATTGTTACATGCATTATGATTATTTTATCTCTCTCTCATTCTTTCTTCAACACTTTAAAAGGAAAGCATCCCTTCCTTAACAAAACCGTTAGCTCTGATACCAAATTTTGATTATCAAGGTGAAGAAAAATTTCAATATGATGGTAACATTGCATTTACATTGTCTCTTTCACCACCATTGGTCAAACGGTTTCACCTCTTATGGGTAAATGTATAAAATACTATAGGAGAATAATTAATTAAAGGATTTACAAGGTTGATGGCACCTAAATCCCAATATTCTCCCACTTGACATCATACATTGTAAATAACACCCATTGACATCCAATTACATAGAATCAAGTACAATGATCAAGTCCCATAGCCTTCCTGCACCAAGAGAACTTATATGTGGTGACTAGCTTTGTAAGAGAATCTACAACATTATCCAAAGTGTCAAACTTCTCAATCAAGACCTGTTGATTCTCAACCATTTATCACACAAAGTGATATTGAGCATCAACATGCTTAGTACGAGCATGATACATAATATTTTTAGCCAAACATATGGCACTTTGACTATTACATCTAATCCTCACCATCTTACAATCAAAACCAATACCATTACCAATTCTCTGTAACCAAACCACCTCCTTAGAGGCATGTGTAGAAGCCATATACTATGCTTTAGTGGTAGATAAAGCAACTGTAGGTTTTCTTTTACTCATCCAACTCACTACACCTCCAAATAAGGTAAACACATAGCCACTAGTGGACCTTTGACTCTCCAAGTCACCTACCCAATCTGCATCAACAAAACCATGTATGTCCAATGACTTATCAACATTATTCATACCATGATAAACCAAACAATAATCAAAAGTGCCTTGCAAATATCTAAATACCCTTTTAACAAAATTCCAATGTTCTTTACCGAGGTTAGACATAAACCTGCTTAGAACTCCCATTGCTTGGGCTATATATAGTCTAGTAGAAACCATTGCATACATTAAACTACTGACATCACTAGCATAAGGAACTTTAGACATTTCATCAATAACATCATCTAATTTACGACCCATGTCTAAACTTAACTTAGTACCAACAGGAAATGGAATATTTACTGGTTTACAGTCCTGCATATTAAACCTCTACAAAATTGTGTTAACATACTTAGTTTGACTTAACCAAAGCTTTATGTGAACCTTATCCCTAATTATTTCCATCCCAAGAATATATTTAGTAGCCCCTAAATATTTCATATCAAATGTGGCAGAAAGTTGAGTTTTAAGTTCCCTAATCATTGCCTTATTGTTACCAATGAACAACATATCATCCAAATATAAGACAATAATCAATATTTGATCATCAATAACTTTAAAGTAAACATAATGATCCTCTTCACTTCTAACAAAACCCAAATTTAATGAAAAGGCATCAAACTTCTGGTACCACATCCTAGGTGACCTTTTTAAACCATATAGAGATCGTTTTAACTTGCAAACCAAGTGTTCTTTTTCTTTCACAACAAAATTGTCAAGCTATTGTATATAAATTTCTTCCTCAAGACCCCCATGCAAGAAATAATTTTTAACATCCATTTGTTCTATTTCTAAATCATAAGAAGTGGCAATGGATAAAAGGAATCTAATAGAATTTATCTTAGCAACAAGAGAGAATATTTCACCAAAATCATCTCCCTCTCTCTAGGAGTAGCCCTTCGCCACTAATCTAGTCATGTATCGTTCCAACTTACTTTTTACACCAAAATTCTTTTTATATACCCACTTACAACCAATGGGCTTTCTTCCTTTGAGAAAAATAACAAGATCCCAAGTGTCACAATTTTTCAAAGACATCATCTCATCATATATGTCCTGCATCCAAGACTCACATTCTTCTAAAGAGAGAGCCTCCCTGAAAGATCTAGGTTCATCATCGGTACATAACAAAGCAAATTTACAACGAAAATCAAGTGGGCTATACTTGTCAACTAGATTTCACTGTCTTGTGGGCCTTCTCAAAGGTGGAGTAAGAGGTTCCTCCTCATGCTCATCCGCATTATTTTCAACTTCTTTTGTTACAATAGATTCTTCAAAACTCTCTTCTTCTTCTACATCTTCTTGTCCAATTCTTTGTTCTTCCACATGTGCATCTTCTTGCTTAGTTTCAAAATGCATTGTCTTTGACTTTTCCTTTGGTTGCTCATCTTCAGAGTTAGCTCTAAATTCCTTGAAAATAACATCTCTAGAAAATATCATCTTTTTTGTTAGTGGATTCCAAAGTTTATAACCTTTAAAAAATTTACCATAACCTAAAAAGATGCATTTCTGATATTTGGGATCCAATTTAGACTGCTTCTCTTTAGGCACATGAAAAAAAACCACACAACCAAAGACCCTTAAATATGAAACTAAAGGCTTTTTACCCAACCACATTTCATAAGATGTTTTATCAACAAAAGCTTTACAAGGAGATATGTTAATTAAATAACAAGCAGTACCAACAACTTCTACCAAAAATAATTTATCTAACTTAGCACTACTTAACATGCTCCTAGCTCTTTCCATTAATGTACATGGTTCATTCTTTCTACTACCCCATTTTGTTGGGGTGTGTAAGGTGTAGTCTTTTGCTTAACAATTCCTACATGTTTGCAAAACAAATCAAATTCCTTAGAAAAATATTCACCCCCATTGTCATATCACAATACTTTTATCTTATAATCTATTTTCTTTTCAACCAATGCCTTAAATTCCTTAATTTGATGAAAAATTCATATTTTGTATGCATAAAATAAATCCAAGTATATCATGCTCGTACTACGCATGTTGGTGTTTATAATCACTTTGTGCAAGAAATGGTTGAGAATGGACAGGTCTTGATTGAAAAGGTTGACACTTTGGATAATGTTGTAGATTCTCTTACGAAGCTAGTCACCACATATAAGTTCTCTTGGTGCAAGAAGGCTATGGGCCTTGATCACTATACTTGATTCTATGTAATTGTATCTCTATGGATGTAATTTACAATGTATGATGTCAAGTGGGAGAATGTTAGGATTTTGATGCCATCAACCTTGTAAATCCTTTAATTAATTATTCTCCTTTTTTTTTTTGTATATTTACCCATAAGAGGTAAAACCATTTGACCAACAATGGTGAAAGAGACAAAGTAAATGCAGTGTTACCATTATCATTTGTCCTTTTCGAAAAGGAAAAAATAGCTAGGCATCCCACTTTGGAATCTTCTAGAATGAGGTGTTGGGTCAAAATAGGGTGTTGTAAGAGCATCTATGACATGTATGATAGTTGTCATAAGATACTATGATAGTATGATATATTCCCTATGAAAAAATATGTTATTCTTGGACCCTGGGTATGCATGCATGAGAGATGCCTTATGAAAGCTGTAAGAGCATCTGTAAGAGGTTATTTTTGGTATTTTGACCATTTCAAGGAGGGAGGAATGGGTTTTTCTAGGTGGTATTTTTTTCTATCATTTGGTGAAACCATGGTGGTTTCCATCCTCACAAATCTCTTTAAATTGGGGCCTTGAGATAGAGTTATTCAATTCAGTTTTGCAAGTTTGCAAGGTAACAGGGTGCTCCCAAATTTTAAAAAGATTGATAGGAGAAGTCTATTATTGCATGTAATATTTCAGATTATTAGTAATATACTTACCTCTTTTTTGGTGCTGGATATTTTTCCCTTTGGGGTTTCTCCACGTAAATCTGTTGTTGCATGTGTTATGATTCCTCTATCTCTCTCTCATTCTTTCTTCAACACTTTAAAAGGAAAGCATCCCTTCCTCAATAGAACTGTTTGCTTGAATACCAAATGTTGATTATCAAGGTGAAGAAGGCTTGCAATATGAACTTAAATGTGAATGAAAATTTTAAATATGTATATTAACCTTTAGCCTTAGTGTGAAGAAAGAATGAGAGAAAGAAAGAATAATCATAACACATGCAACAACATCAATTGTCTTGTGCATTCAACAATTGGTATTAGAGCAAGGTTCCTTATAAGAAGTATTAACAACTTATGGTAGATTTGGTATGGTGCACAAGAAGGATTCTTTTGTGTTTGATGTAACTGATTATGCATTTTGGAAGACAAGGATGGAAGGGTTCTTGGTATCTCTAGGGTTTGGAGTCTAGAAATATATTGAAACTAGATATACAATACCTACAAATGGTCTGAGTACTAGTGATGATATCAAAGCATATGAGAACAATGTCAAAGAAAGGTATGCTCTTTTGAGTGGTCTTTCTAATTTAGAACTTTTTAAAGTTATGAGTCTTAAAATTTTTGGTGAAATATGGAAAAAGTTGGATAGTATCTATGAAGGTGATGACAAGGTCAAGCAAGAAAAAATGCAAAATCTGAAGATTGAGTTTGAAAACCTAAGGATAACAAAACATTAAGATATTAAAGGCTACATGCATAGAGTGGATACAGTTTTCAATTCCATTAGAGGCCTTAGAGGAAATCTTGAAGATGATGAGGTGGTAAAGAAGGTATTGATAACTCTTAATAAAGCTTATAGTCACAAGGTTGTTGCTATTGAGGAAGTTCAGAATTTGAGTACTTGTTCTAGAGATCAATTATTTGGTTCATTAACAACCTTTGAATTGAGAGAGTTTGGTCCAAGTGACGTGAAAAAGGAGACTTATTTTATAGTTGGAAATGCATAAAATAATGAGGGATCAAATCAGGATGATGTTGATGATGCAGAAGCAAATTTTGTGAGAAGGTTCAAAAAGGGAACTGGAAAATACAAAGGTAAGTTACCTTTCAAATGCTTTAACTATGGAAAGATTGGTCACTATGCTTCAATATTTTTTGTTAAAGCTTCAAAAGATATACCTAAGGATAATAAAGGTAAATCAATTAAGAAAATTTATTATGCTAGGGAATTCCAATATATCTGATGATGAATGTGATTATCCCAATGATGAAGATGATGAATGTTTGTTCATGGTTCTAAATGTTGGAACTATTTTTGATATATTTGAGAGATGTGTAAAGTAAAGTTCTCCAGAAGCAAGTCATAACATTGGAGGAGAAATGGTGTTTTCTTTTCATGCTAGAGAAGAGAAGAACAAGTGGATTATTAACAATGGATGCTCAAATCACATGACATGTGATAAGAGTAAGTTTTTTAAGCTTAAGAAGTTTGAAGGATGATTAGTTAAGTTTGGTTATGATACATCGGCTAGGATATGTGGAAAAGGTTCAATTAGTTTTGATGGAAAGCATAATATAGATGATGATTTTTATGTTAAGGATTTGCAACATAACCTTTTGAGTATAAGACAAATCTGTAGGAAAGGATATAATCTTGTGTTTTAGGAAAATGGTTGTGAGATTAGAAAATTCTTTGGAATTGTGATTGTAGTGGGAAGGATAGATGGAAATGTCTATCAGCTCAAGGGTGCAAAGGGTCAATGCTTTAGGACTCAGATTAATGAAATTTGGATATGGAATAGAAGAATGTGTCACATCAATTTTGATAGCCTAGTGAGGATCAATTTAATTTAAGTTGTGAGAGATCTGCCAAAGATTACAAAGCCTATAAATGTTATCTACAAGGAATTCCAAATTGGGAAACAAGTTAGAAAGATTTTCAAATTCAAAGAACAATCTACTAATAGTCCTTTGGAGGTGGTGCATACAAATCTATGTGGACCTACCAAAATCAAAAGTTTTCAAGGTGACAGGTATTTCATTCTATTAATTGATGATTATTCTAGAATGACTTGGGTTACTTTTCTCAAAGAAAAATCAGAACCTCTAGATAATTTTAAAGCATTCAAAGCTATGGTAGATAATGAAATAAATATGAAAATAAAAATTTTAAGATCTGACAGAGGTGGAGAGTTCACCTCTAATGAGTTTAACACTTTTTGTGGAGTTCATGGAATAAAGAGGTGTTTGTTAGCCCCTAGGTCTCCTCAAGAAAATAGAGTGGTTGAAAGGAAGAATAGAACTATTCAAGAAGTAACAAGGACAATTATGAAAGAAGAAAACCTACCAAAAATCTACTAGAGAGAATCAATTCATATTGCAACATATATTCTTAATAGAGCACTAGAAAGGAAAAAATAGGTCAAAGACTCTCTATGAGTTGTGGTATGGAAGAACTCTTGTTGTGAAATATTTCAGAGTGTTTGGAAGAAAATTCTATATTAGAAGAGATGAATAAAGCTTAGGAAAGTTTGATATAAGATTTGATGAAGGAATATTCTTTGGATATTCTACAAAAAACAAGGCTTACTAGTGCTACAAGAGGCTAAAATAGATTGTTTGAAGTTCAAGTGTCAATGTAGATGAAGACTTACACAAAATTTAACTGATGATAGATGGATATGAGTTAGATGAGTCATCTTGTAGAGAAAAATAGAAAGATGATGGTAAGGAGTAAAGTGCAATTTGAAAAGGAAGAGGCTCTGAAAAGGATCAGGCGAAGACCCCTAAGTATGTGCAAAAGAATCATTCAAAAGATCAAATCATTGGTGACAAAAGTAGAGGTTTTTTTATAAGGAGAAAAGTTGTTATGGCTTAAGAACAGGTAAAACTATGTTTAATTTCTAAATTGAACCTAAAATTGTGATTGAAGCATGCAAAGATGAATTTTGGATCAAGGCTATGGAAGAAGAACTGATGAAAATTGAGAAGAATATGACTTAGGAACTTGTCCCAAAATCAACAAACAAGAATGTGACTGGAACTAAGTGGGTGATTCAAATTAAGATGAACAAGAGTGGAGAAGTGGTGAGAAATAAGGAAATACTTGTGTGTAAAGGCTACACAAAAGTAGAAGGAATAGATTTTAAGGAGACATTTTCTCTGGTGGCAAGAGTGGAAGCTATTAGAATGTTTTTGGATTTTTCAACACACAAAGATTTCAAACTTTACCAGTGTAATGTTCCAGAATTGCACCTAAGGGAAATTCTACTTTTTTCGCACCTTTCCTAGCATTTATGATACCTTAGAAATATTAATGGAAAAATCCCATGAGTCAGAATTTTGTGATTCTAAATCCATGAGGACACATGGTGAAGCGATAGAAGCTTGCAAAGGCATTTCCTAAAAATCCAGGCTTTGGACACTTGCAGTGCACAAACATCTGCGTGGTGCACTAGAGTCCTGGCAGTTTTTCGAGTTTGAAATGATGAATCTAGAATCCTAACCCTTGTGACACGTGCCCTGTCAGTTAGGTCTCAAGTGAAATGGCTTTGTGCCACCCTTACATGCATGAAACACCTTTTTGGCTCCCATTTTGGGGTTGGAAGTCATCAATTGAAGCATTGTTACTACTCGCTCTAATCTTGGGTAAGCTCTATCCTTGAATAGCACTACTTCTTGCAGGTAAAGCCATGCTAGACTAAGGTCCCTCCAATAGCTACAAGCTCTCAAGCAACTACCATCTCTCAAGCAAGCACATAGTGGTGCGCCCATGTGCTCTAGAAGAGGGTCTTGACCCGTGGGTAACTCTCTCTCTCCCTATCACTCCTTTTTACTAGCTCATTTATTGATTTGTGGTGCGGGATCTACTTTAAAGTGGGTTTTGTTTTCACCATAGACTTTGTTTACTTCTTTTACACTCCTTTCCAAACTTGGCTATCCGTGGGGGTGGGAACACCAAAGCGAGGGTCTGATTGAGGCATACCCCTATACAACCCCAACCTTCTCCCATTGATTTTGTATGTAGGTTGTGAAGTGGAGCTTGGAATAAAGGTTCAGACGCATGAAGGTAATCTTGTTTCGAGTTCCTTTGTATTTCCCTTTAGTTTCTAACTTTCTATCAATTATCTACTCTCTTAAACTGTTAACCTGAGTCTAGAGGTGAGACTCAGCTTCACCTGCCTGAGCTCCTAAATTCTTCATGGTTGAGGATGCCAGCGCATCTTGTAGATGATAGTGTGCTACGTTGGCATCCAGAAATGGCATTGACATCTTTTGGCAGAGAACTCCTCAACTAGAGGTGGAGACCTAGAGATCTTACTCTCTCAGAGTCTGAGATTACTTTCCCACTTTCTTCCATAGTTTCATCAATCTATTCAAGTTGAGGTGTATAAGGGTAGTTCATTCCCTGGTGATCTCTTGAGAATAAAGAGACCCATGAGCAGTGAATCCCTCTTATATCACATTTTGGTGAACCTAACATGAACCGTTCGATTCGTTTTCATAATTTCATCTAGTCATAATAAGTCTTTTTATACAAGATTTCGATATGTTGGAAGATGCTCTAGATGATTTCTTAGAAGCACTCTCCCCTATCTGTAAATATTCTAAACAAATTCATGCCTCACCAACTAAAGAGTCGGAAAATGTGGTAGTAGTTTTTGTGGCTCCTCTGAGCCCTAAGAAATCCATCAATTATGTGACCCTAGCTGAGCCATTCCCTAGAAAGGACTACTTCGTCTATGGGATTTCATGTCATAGTGATTCATCAAATTTATATTTGAGATTCGTGAAAGCTACTGACTCTACTTCTTATAATGTCGTCGGGCATACATACCCTATGAGAAGAAACAAATAAAACTTGGAACAACAAGCGTCTATTCTTGCATCATAACCAGTTCAAACTCCTACTTCTTTACCACTATCTCAACCTAACCTTCCTTCAGCTCCTAAACCCATGATCAAAGCACTAGGTGATTATGATCTTGTTGAGCAACTTCGTGTTACTTTGGCTAAGATCTCGCTTTGGGATTTGCTTCAAACCACTCCGGTTTATCAAGAGTTGTTGTAAGAATCCTTACAAAATATTCTCTTGCCTACCTCTACTAGGCCTATGGATTTCGATGGGTTGATGGCACATATTTGAGTGGATTCATCAAATATTACATTCCACCCACAAGAACTCCCACCTTCAGATGTGTAGAAACAAGAATAACCTTTAATGATTATATTATATGTTAACATGGGTATTAGGCATACCCTCATTGACACTGGTTCAGCCCTCAACATTTGTGGTATAGACCTACTACCTAAAATCAAATTTGATTCATCTTCTTTTGCAACTTCTTCCTTGTATATTTTTGGGTTCGATAACGCTGGTAGCCAAGCTCTAGGTACAATAATGCTAACTTTGTAGTTGGGTTCTGCTACCTTGCCTACGCTGGTTTATGTGATGTCGGGCCCATTACCATACAATATCCTTTTAGGGATACCTTGGATTCACGATATGGGCCTAGTAACTTCTACCCTACATCGTTCCTTAAAGTTTGTTGCTAACAATCGGTTCGTTATGGTTAAAGCAGATCCAGAAGTCATACACCTTTGCTTGTTAGCCGCTACTAGTCATAATTTGGCCACATCCACTCTCAAGAATTGTATTCCCTCCTTAACCACTAGTGCTATGGTGTGTTCTTCATTAATACCCTCTATGGAATTCATCCCCTGAGCAGGTATTGACCAAGATGAATCACCTAAAGCAAGAGATATTGAATCTCCCTTGTCTTCTTCCTCATCCCCTCAATTGAATGCTCTCTTAAGTGATGATTGGGGTTCCTTGAACCTTTCTGAATTCTTCATATCAGAATCTAAGTTGAACCCCTCGGGTATAGATTTTCTAGGTTCTGCTAACATGAGGGTGGATAACCCTCCTGTTGAGGAAGATAAGTGTGATTCTATCCAGGAGACCGCTCCTCCCTGAGAAAGTGACCCCACTCCTATAAAGGATGTTAACGTTTGTGAGCCAAGTGAGGGAAGTGGGACCACTCTCCTAGAAAATTTTGGCATCCATTGGTGGAACAAGACACTCTATGTGGAACCGCCCCCTCCTACAGTTCTTCAAAATCGTAATGGGTTTGGTTACAAACTCACTTCTCGATATGGCTATGGGTAGAAAGTTCTAGGACATATCGAGCAAGGAATACAAGTCCCTATCCATTTTAAGCAATGACAATGTTATCTGGGTTTGGGGTCCCCTATTGAATAGTATAGACTCTAACCTTGGTGGAGTGTTATTATGATTTCAACCGAACCATTGAGTTTGGTCCACCTTGAGTTGATAGAAGAAAGGGGACAAGCCAAAAATGTTCATGTGGATTTCTTCTCTTTGGATGAGGCATTAGGAGAATTTCTAGGCACTTATTCTTTGTTGCCTCCTTATCATCACAAGAAACAATACCCTTATCGCTTGCATAAATAAGCATACTTTGGAGAATTCATTCTTAACATTGATGAGGAAGACCCCCTAGCTAACATCAGCAATGATGTTCTGATATCTCATCCTAAGGACCATAGCTCTCTCCTTAAAGGAGATACTGTCAAAGTCCCCATGCATACTAAATATTTGGAAAAAGTAATCAAGATTGGGAAGTGTCTCTCTTCTAAGGAAGCAAATGAAGATGTCACCCTCTTGCATACTCACCCCGATATGTTTTCTTGAGAGTATGAGGATATGCCCGGTATTGATGAGTCCATAGTGGTCGATAATATGTTTTTGTCTCGACACCAAACCAATTAAAAAAAAAATTGAAAGATCAATCCTAGGGTAGCTTTAATGGTCAAGACCGAGATAGAGAAGTTGTTGAAAGTGGGCTTTATTCGTCCCATTGACTACTCTCCTTGGATTTCAAATATAGTTGTTGTTAGCAAACCTAAAGGTCGTATTCGTATATTCATTGACTTTCGATACCTTAACAAGGCTTCCCTTAAAGATTATTTTTCGTTACCTAATATAGATATGATTGTGGACTCGACTATAGGCCATGCATTGTTATCTTTTATAAATGGATTCTCAGGTTATAATCAAATCCGTATTAACTTGGATGATCAATACAAGATAGCCTTCACCACCCCTTGGGGCACCTTCTCCTATGTGGTCATGCCCTTTGGTTTAAAGAGCGCAGGGGTGACTTACCAAAGAGTGATGACCCTGATATTTCATGATTTCATTCATAAAATCTTAGAAGATTATTTTGATGATATTTTGGCGAAGTTAGTGAATCATCAAGATCATGTGAAGAACCTTCATCTCATCTTCAAAAGGCTTCAACTTTACAAGATGAGATTCAATCCCCATAGATGTGTCTTTGGCGTAGACGCTAGAAATCTCCTTGGGTTTATAGTCTCTCATTGTGGAATCGAAGTTGAAACGAATAATATTGATGCTATTGTTAACATACGTTCATCGAGGAACATCATCGAGTTGCAAAGTCTACAAGGGAATATTCAGGAAATTCATAGATTCATATCTCATTTGGTTGACTGTACCCTCCCTTTCACTCGTTTACTGATAAAGGATGTTCGCTTCATATGGGATGAAGAGTGTTAGAAGAATTTTGAATCCATCAAATATTTTTTGACTAACCCTCCTATATTGATGGCATCCATGCAAGATAGACCCTTCCTACTTTACCTTGTTGCATCACCATACGCTTTGGCGACTCTACTAGCTCAGTATGATGATGGAGGAAGAGAAAGAACGGTCTACTACATCAGTCGCGTCCTTGTCGATTGTGAAAATCATTACTCGTCCATGGAGAAGCAATGCCTCACTCTTGTATTCACTACATAGAAGCTAAGGCACTACCTTCTCCATGCCAAAACTCATGTCATGAAAACAAATCTTTTAAGACATTTGTTCTCTAGCACTGACCTGGCAGGAAGATTAGTGAAATGGGTTATGCTACTTTCTGAGTTTGATATAAATTTTTTCACTTAGAAATCATTAAAAGGACAAGCAGTTGTCGATCAATTGGAACGCGTTCCCTCATCTCATTTCTTCCCTAGGTTGGACCTATTCCCTAACGAGAATATTTTCAGGATTAACTATGACATTGAATGGAAGATGTACTTCAATGGATCAAGATGTAAGACTGTTTCTAGAGCGAGTGTGGTTCTGATATCCCCCGAAGGAAAACCGATCCCCCTATCCTTTCGATTAGATTTTCCTTGCACTAATAATATCGTTGAGTATGAAGCCCTAATCGTTGGTTTGCATGTCGCAATTACGTTAAAGATTAAACACCTTCACATACTAGGTGACTCTGAACTTATTGTGAAGCACATCACAAGAATCTATCAATCTAAACAAAGTAGATTGTCCTGATATCGAGACCTCACTTTTTCTTTCCTTAATCAATTTTCCTCTTTCACGATAGACAGTGTCCCTAGGAGAGAAAATAGACATGTGGATGCCATGGCAAGAACTGCTTCCTTGGTACCCTTGAAAGAGGATACAAAGGAATATCACTTTGTGAATTAGGTCACATGAACCCTGGTAGTTTCTGACCAACCCGAGCACGAGGCTTTAGCTTGCTTCCATGTAAACTCAGGAGAATGGTTCTCTTGTATCTACAATTACTTAAAGACTGAAAACTTTCCCGATGATGTGACGAAAAATGATCACACTCGTATACGAAAGCTTTCAGCCTGTTATGTCATCTTATTCGATGTTCTTTATCAAAAAGTGTATAATGGTTTGTTGCAAAGATGCCTCACTAAAACGGAAATACCCCTTGCCCTTAAAGAAGCCCATGCAGGCTCTAGGGGTGGACGTTTCAGTGGTAGATCCCTAGTAAGGAAACTAGTACACACGGGATATTATTGGCAGATGATGGAGCAAGATTCCTTCAGCTTTTTCAAGAAGTGCCTTCAATGTCAACAACATAGTTGTCTTATCCATGCTCCTACTCACGAGATGTAGAATCAAACTTCTCC
>CM021107.1:541646109-541737475 GCA_007115665.2 Sequoiadendron giganteum | reverse complement strand
TTCCTAAAAGGTAGGGGCTCCTATTTTTTTGAAAAGATTCCAATTAATCCCATAGCACAATTTTTTTTCCCACGGGACTTCCTGCTCCATGAAAATAGAAGCCCAAAACCTCCCATAGGACCATATAGTTAATAGGGGGTGAACTGACAAGAGTATCTCATTTAAAATTACATCTAAATTATCATTAAATTCAAAAAAACTGTATTCAATGGGTAAGTGTTTGAGATTTATAAAATTGGATGTTATCTTCTATGATCTTAGTCTATATTTTCCTAAAAGGGGGAGGGGTGAGTGGCCAACTACTTCAATTTATTTTTGTTTACATTATTACAATGCAAAAGGACAAATTTTAGCAATAGCATATTTGTCAAAACCCTTTACCAAATAAACGCCACCACCTCTATTCCAAACCATAGTCCACAATATAATTCAATTAAAAATTGCATTTATAGTTTCATTGTGTTCTCTTATCCTAACATATCATTTTATTTTATTTTTAAATAACAAATAACAAATTAATTCATTTGCAAAGTCAAATAATGGTTTTAACTTTTGTTAATTTTGACATTCAATTCAATCTTAAAGGATAATTTGTAAATATACCCTCTTTATGTGAGACCCTTTCTCAAGGAAGAAGCACAAATCCTACTCCAAATCAAAGTCCAAAAGAAAATTGAATTCAAAATACATTTAATATTTCATTGAATATAAACATTTAAATTTAATTTATAAGATAATTGGAGGCTATAGCCTCTAGCTCTAATTTATCATTTACTTAAAAAAGAAAAGGAAAATAAACAATTATATTACTTTCTTTTTTAAATTCGATTTTTTCTTTTAATACTTTTTTACATACATTCTAATATCAAAAATACAATTTACAGAAATACCTTCTTTATTTGAGATCACTTATCACGAAAATACAAAACTTCATATTCTAAACCATAATCCAAGATATCATTTGTTGTCCAAGCTCAATATAATTCCTAAAAAAATAAAAAAATAAAAAACCTCAAAACACTTAATATTTTATTGGTCTTTTATTCAATTGAAATTCAATAAACTTTTTATCAGAAATTTTTGTTCAAATGAAAAAACATTATACTTATATCCAACAACTTCATAACATTGGAACAATGTATGGTTCTTCACATCTAACTCAAAAAAGCCCCTCGAACTAAATTCAAAATGAACTTTTTGTAATAGAATATGAAATAGAATTTGCCTACAACAATATTGAGTTGCAGTACGATACATATGTGCTACATTGAATGCAGCTAGAACAAAATTCATTTCTTCCTCTGCTTTTTATTAATACATGTATCAAAAATTCAGAAAGCTAGAAAAGCTAGACCCTTAGCACAAGTTTGATACAAGACTATTGGAAAATAAGAAGAAAATTTATTTGGCATTTTAAAACTAGGTAAATGCAAATTATCAATTTGCAATGTGATTCATATATAGTTTATTGATAAATTTTGTCAGCATGAGAAGCTAGTTTCCAACAAGTTGACTGGAAATATAAAGGTGTTTTCCTTAAAAATAAAAGGCAGCGTTCCTCATAAAATGTGATGCATTGCTCCAAGTCATTACTGGATAGCGTTTTACCTTTCTTAAATCATTGTGGGTATCCACAGAATGGATTAACGAATATTTAATATTTAAAAGGGAAAATGATTGCATTTCACACTGATATGTGGCCTTCTAACTTTTGTCTATAATGCTATAATCTATGGAGATAGTAATAAGATCTATGGAGATAGTAGTATTATGATTTCTATATTGTAATTGTGTGTTTATTTTTACATCAATGTTTGGGATTATATTTTATGTTCTATCATCAAAAAGAGAATCAGTTAGAAAAAAGAATGAATAACCAGATATATTAACTTAAAAAATATCGTTAGAACCATGAAAATAGACATAAATACAACAGTATACAACAGACTTGCTGCCCTTTGTTCCACAACTATAGGAAGTGTAAACTTCCAGTTCCAGTGAGATCCAGTAGAAGAATATGCCTCTTCATGCTTCAAATTTCTGGAAGTTAAATATCCAGAAACCACTTGACTGAGAACCAGCTTGTGCAAGAGTTTTAGGCTATGGCCTGCCCGATCCTGCAAAATACAAAACAAGGTCAACCGCACTATGCTCTTCAAATATTATATTACATTCAGTAAAATGCATGAGTACCCAAAGATCATTTTGATAGAAACTAGAAGCCATCACTTGTACAGACACTAGTACTAAAAATCTTTAACAAATCACGACTTATTGCAATAAATCGCTGCCTGGCCCAGTTGGCGATCTAATCTGGATTGTATTGCCAATTTTTTCCCTTGATCACTGGCACAATTCCCAAAGAATCAGTTTTCGCTCTGATTCTGTCAAGATTTCCAAGGGTGGTCAATCATAAATTAGTTGTGGTTATTTCATGCAGTTTTCTACATTTCCCAATTAAATACATGTTATTGAATTTTATGTCAAATCCTCATATATGCTTTGCAGATTTAGATTTTACTGAAGCATTAGATCAAATAGGGCACACTCAAGGGAACTCGTCCTTCAATGTATGTCCTTCCAGTCTCATTCAATTAGGCATAATTACTGCTTTAAAGTTTATGGTCTTGTCAACTACAAATTTTGAAGGGCTTAGTGCTTAATTAAAAGTCATAAAATTATGAAAAATGCCATTCACCATTAAGGTCTATATGGTCTCAAAAATTATGAAAAATGCCATTCACCATGAAGGTCCATCAGGTCTCAAAGCCTACTGCGAATGTGCCAATGATGCTGCCCCAAAATTCATGATGGGAACTGCCCCTCAACCTTATTAGGAGTTGCCACCCCTAGGTCCTCACTCTTGTTTGAAAACATAAAAAGTAAAAATTGTTTTTGGCCTCCATCAGATGGAAAAACAACATTTTTTTTGAATTTTTCCTTTTTTGACGTGAATTTAAAAGAGCAACTTTTTCCCTTATTTTTATAAATTTTAGTGTTTTTAACTTTTCTGTTTAATGAAATAATGTTTTGGTCTTGATATCATTGTTGCAAAAAATTTAGGGTTCTTCTTCTGTAAGTCTAGGAATTGTTTATGTCTTAGCCAAAATTCCAAAGCATTCTATGGTTTTGTTACTTTTCTTTCTTTTTTGTCGTTGACTTGTCGACCAAGTTGTCAGTTCTTTAAGTTGTCTCATTAAGCCTTTTTGTTTTTGTGTTACTAGTTGTAGTGCCCCTCCCATTTGCATCTTGTTAATGTGAGATCAATGTTTCAACTTCACTATTACCTCGTGATTGTTGTGATTATTCTATGACCCTAATTGGTGTGTATGAATCACCACATGTTCAAGATGAGGTTCCTCAACATATCAATCATTGGCATTTTTTATATTTATATATGCTTGGATATATCAGTTTGCTTCAGTTCAGTGATGCACATTATATATTTGTAGTTAAATGTAATCCTGATTACTGATGTTCAAAAGGAATGATTATATAATGAGTTATATAACAAATGTTACTTTCATGTTTTTTTGATATTGTACCTCATTGGATGATTATGTTATGCTTTGGCAATATATACATAAAGCAAGTACCCTTGACATGCATTGAATGGTTACAAGTACATGGTTATTGTAGAGGAGAAAATAGATTGAAGCATAAACAAACAAAATACAAAAGCATAAAGCACGCATATGGTTGTACCTCAATGCATTTTCGTCTCCATGGTTGCTCGCTAAATAAGCTTTACACCCAAGAAGCTTATTGAGATGCTCTCAATTTTTTTATATGGAAATTAATCAAGAGGAATTCTAGCATAATCTAGTTATAACCCAAGACTTGATCAAAATGGATAGTGATGGCTTATATTTATAGAAAGAGAGTCAAATGGATGGAGGGCTAAGATCTTGCCACAAGATCAATGGCTCATGTAGAGAGGTGCTCTCAAGCAAGAGGAAGAGGACAAATATCATGCGAGGGATTGAGGAGAATGTGAGCTTGGATGGAAATGATTGGATAGGATAAGGTAGAATTTAAAATTGAGTTTTATGGAGAGGAGAGAGATGGCCCCATACAATGTCAACTCAAAAAGTGACATTTGTCTTTAGTAGATTTAATGAGATGAAGATGAGAATTTATTAGAGAGATAAGGAAGCAATCATGTGAAGGGAAATGACATGTGGCATTGGAAGAATTTAAAATTGAAGAAAAAGGCTAAGTGGAAATTAATAAAGAGAGTTTTAATTAATAAATCTAGGATTAATTAATTAGTGACTTTTTTGAGGAAATGAATGGTGTTGACTAACGTTATATTAAATAAATAATCTTACCTTTCTAGAAGAGTAAGACCATAGTGAAAATTAATTAAATCAAATAATTAATTAAATTTAACAGAGAAATGGAATATTTAATTAAATAGTATAATATTTGATCAATTTAGAAGAGAAATAAAATAATCATTAAATAATATATTTAATTAATTATAGGATGATGACAAAGATTAATTAATTTTAATTAATTAAAAGTGCAATGTTAGAATTGAGGTGTCTACATTTTGCCTCTTTTTGATGCAGCATTTGAAGTAATGTTACATCAAAGAAATTTCAAAATTTGTCCCAATAGAATAGATGAAATAGAAGGTGATGCCCCTTCGAGAGATCGACCAAAATTTTATTTTTTTCTGGATGATATCTGAAAAAGGTGAGTTTAGAAGAAAAAGAAAAGAAGACGAGGAAAAAAGGTGGAAATGAATAGAGTGGAAATAAGTGGTATTGGCTAGGGGTAGGGGCATTTTCCGCATGTCTTAGAAGAATTAAGATTGGAGGCCTATAAATAGGCTTTGAAGGGCCTAAGGATGTCATTTTCACCTTTACAATTTGGGAGAAGAAGAGCTTAGCGAGCAAAGAAGAGGTGGCAATTGTTCCTCACATTTTGCATCGTGTAGAGTGTGTTCAGGAGTATCAGTGACTGATAGAGGTAGGATACCTGGTGAGTGATCTAAACTAGGGTTTTGTGGTAGGGGGTAATAAATGCGGGTAGAATAGGCTAGAAAGTTGGAAAAAACAAAAGCACGATTTTGTGAAGCTATGCTTGCACACATGATTGTGGTTCCTTTGCTCCATGAAGTCGCGCTTGCAACTACAGTGGTGCTTGCGAAGCAAAACGATGCCTACACTTCATCAATCGATGCTTTTGGAGGAATCACGCTTGTGCTAAATGTGGCACCTATGCTTCGAGACTTGACACTTGCACGACTTACTGTCGTTATTGTGCTAAAATAACACTTGCATTTTGCAAACGTGCACCTTCGAGAGTTAATATCATGCTTGCATTGGAAATGACGCTTGTGTAGGTTAGGTATGTGCCTGCACTGAATGGTGCTTATGTAGGTTAAGGATGTGCTTGCACCAAAAATGGTGCTTGCATAGGTTAGGTACGTGCTTGCACCGAATGGCGCTTACATGAGTTAAGGACGTGCTTGTGCCAAAAATGGTGTTTGCATAGGTTAGGTACGTGCTTGTGTCAAATGACGCTTACATGGGTTAAGGACACACTCGCACTGAAAATGATGCTTACATAGTACAAAAGTGCACTTTTGCTAAAATACAGGTGTGAGGGTTTTTTAAGTAGAATCAAAAGGAATTTAATTTATTTTAAGGAGGGCTAACGTTGGTTAGTGGCATGATGTGGGAGTATAGATAGTGATCCTACAGTCACGTGAGTGACAACTCTGAGTGATAACACAATTACGATACCACATCACAATGATGGACAAGGAGTGGTTGAGTTTGATGGGTTTATTCCATGTTCCAAGACTATCTGATTGAAGGCACATCGAGTGATGATGAAAACCTTAATGGAGTGATGGCACATTGACACGAGTAGCTTCCATTTATCGACTAGTAAGGCCATCATTACCTTGGAGGATGTGTGGCGGATCTTGATACTCCTAATATAGGGAGAGATCGTAGAGTATGATTTGATGCATGTTGAGGATGCGCTAGCACAAGTATTCATGACAGATGATCTACCTATTAGGGGTATCGAGCTAGATTTAGAGGCGGGGATGGGAGAGCTTCCAGAGTTGCCTCTATTTATAGCGGCATTAATGAGAGGGATTTTGGTTCTAGATCAAAGGTCTTATGGATTTTCCATTGGCTAGGTAGGAGTATTGGATAGGTTTGTTGTAGAATGACACCATTTTTGTGTAGGGCGTATGTGTAATAATAGAGCTTTATAGGGAGATGCACCTAGTTGTGTATAGGAATGGTTGGAGCTTGGGCTACGATTTTACTTTGTTGTAACACATTTGGGCATATGAGCATGTGGCAATTTTGTGGCCAGTGGTGGATAGGGCAAGAGGGCCACACATGCCCTATGTCTTTGTATATGCATCATTTTTGCGACATAAGTGTCTTTGAGATTTTTCTTACTAGAGATGGGTCATTAATGATATGGATAGCTTTATATGTTGACCATTTCATGAGTGTGAGGAGGATCATATGTACATGCCATATGTATAAAGGACTCACTATCTAATTGTTGCACACCTACCATTGTCGCAGTATTTTCTAGTACAAGTTATGAGGCAATTTGGTCTTTAAAAAACAATACCCATGCAAGAGGTTGTAGTGCAAGTGGTGCAGAAGAGAGGGATATGGGGTAGGTACATAGAGCCCTACATAGCTAGATAGGATTGGAAAGACACCCCAATAATATCATGGGATCCACAATATGTAGTGAGTGACACAGGCACTGCAGTTGAGTATGATGCATGGTTGTCACAATGGAGGCCACTACAATTGACAATCCCATGGGATCAACTTTCTTTGGTTGAGGAGGAGGAGGATGGTGATGATTATAATGATGGGGACGATGGTGGTCGATGAGTTCAACAAAGGAGGGATCCAAAGGCAGGCAAAGGAGAAGAGATGGCAATGGAGGAGGATGTGGATATAGATGGAGAGGATCACCCTAATTATGAGGGTGATATTTAGGTGCAGCTGGGGTTAGTGATAGCAGGGCAAGATCAACTCTGATAGGGGGGGTGTAACTGATGGGAGAGCATGATATGGCATGCAAAGAGGTAGTTTATTTATAAGGATCATTAGATGGGGTTGAGGGTGGAGATGGATGGGTACAATTGGCATTAGTCCCAACGAAGATGGATGTAGCTCAAGCCATAGTAGCCCAAGATTAAGGGGATGTGGCTAGATTACAATAGGAGCGATATATTGCGAGACATACAATGGATGGTCAGGGGATGTAAGACATTATTTCAGACTTGATCCGTATAACACGAGAGATTCAACACTACCACACATCGTATGAGAAAGCAATGTTGACAAAGCAATGAGAGCCTAGTTTTATAGCTAGCACATGATCTCATAGGTCCAGATCAGGTAGATCAAGGCCATCAATGGGTATGGGGCCACCTCCTCATGCTCCACCTCCTCCACTATCACTGCCAGTAGGGCCAACTCAGTCAGAGGGGGCTAGCATGATATATTTTTTATTATACCCTAGAGGAGTATCACATTTTTGGATGTATATGGCAAAGACCTTTCATATATTTGTATCGTGATATTATTTTGATTTATATGATATCACAAGTTTTGGGGTGATGATGTACATGTTTTATGGACTTGTTATGCAATGCATAATGATGATCTAGTTATTATCAATGTGTTTATGTGGTGATAGTTTTATGATGCCTAGATGGATGTGTATGGTTAGATAGATATGTTTGGTTAGATTATTTTTATGTTATGATGATTTTATATGAGATGTGTATGTATCTTTAATATGTATTTGTATGTATGTGATGCTAACATGCTTATGCAGGGTGTGGAAGGAAAATGATGGGATGTGTTTGGCTACAATTTATTATAGATATGGTCACGGATTGGACGGCCTTATTTTTCTTTGTCAATGATTATGGTTTATGGGTGAATATGCTTATGCAGTGTTTTTAAGGAAAATTTGAATGGATGCTTACTAATAATGGATAAAAATAGATAAATGGATATAGAATATGAATATGCCAAATGTTTATGATTATACAAAATTAATATGTAAAATTAAAAAAAATGGAAAATAATTATTCAAAATGATTATGTATGATGGTTATGAATATGCAAAATAAATATGTAAGATGACAAATGATTATGAATGTGATTATGTGAAATGGATAATTTATAAAATGGAAAATGATTAAAAATGGATAATGAGTATGACTAAATGAATGAGTTAAATGACTAATGATGCATGATGGGTTTTTCTTCATGATACAAGATTAATGATGCTAGGTTAATGATGCTTGTGGCTAATTAACCTAGTATTTCCACTTGTGTGAACACATTGAAATGCTATTACTCTAGATAGTCACGAACTTGATGATCATATTGAATACATAGACAATATGAGTTAGGTTTTTGTATGACAAAATTATTGGACTTGACTTACTTTGAACATGGCTCTCTTAATAAAGCTCTCTTGAAATACATATGTTATGCTATGATAATAAGTTCACCAAGGACTTGAACCTTTTGAT
The DNA here is from genome assembly GCA_007115665.2 of Sequoiadendron giganteum. Lineage (NCBI taxonomy): Eukaryota > Viridiplantae > Streptophyta > Pinopsida > Cupressales > Cupressaceae > Sequoiadendron > Sequoiadendron giganteum. The sequence goes on along the minus strand of CM021107.1, from coordinate 541,728,921 downwards.
ACATTTATCCCCAAATTAGGTAAATATCCCCATTGAAATATGCATTGGCCAATAATTTTTATAGTAAACATGTCCTCTGTAGAAGAACATGCAATTCAAAAATATATTTTAAGTTTTAAACTATAAGATATTTGAAAATATCTCAATTGAGGAATCAACAAAGAATATAATAATTTTCATTTTCAATTGAACTTTCATTATATAATTGATATAACTTTAAACTCTTTGAGATTGTATTCCCAAATCTATTATAAGATGCAACATAGCCCATAATTATAGTGCTTTAACACTAGGTATGATCTTTGAGAAGAAACGTAAAGTACAATAGATAATTCTAATAATTTATCTGAATCATGTTTATAGTAGTTGGGAGGAATCAACTATTTCATATTAGACCAACTAGAAGATGTCACCAATCCTCCCTTTTCATACTCTCTTTCTTCCATATTGATGTGTAAATTATTTGTACAAGTTTACATTGTATCTAACATAAAATTTACATGTTAACTTATATCTATACTTATTACATATGTTGGTGAACAATTTATATGGGGCACATCATGATCATCTAATGTTATCTACAACTAAATTTAACTTATTTAATGATTTTTTACAAATATTTGATTATAGTACATGTTCTTGAGTAATTGAGTATTGATGCCACACTTATTTTTATTATAGTCTCCCAGGTTTAGAAAACCTCATGTATTATGATGAGGAGCCTTCGACATAATACGAGTGTAGTCCTCCTATTTAGATGGAACTAATATTTTTCTTGATTTTAATGCTGATAGACCCTAGTGTCTACTTATTTCATTTTTTTTGATATATTTGATCATTTATTTGATATATTATTTCATACATTTATTTCACTTTGATGTATATGGACCTTGGACATATGACTATTGTCATGTACCTTGTTTGCATTTGTATGTATGCATTTGTGTATATATGTATGTTAATGTATGTATGTATATGTATGCATTATCATTTTTTACTCAAATTAATTGGATTTTAGTAAATACTAACTAATTTCCAAATTATTAGGTCATTAAAATTGAATTTCTACTCTATTTATATGTTGACTAAGCCATGTAAACTATGGAAATTGTTCAGCTAATTTATATAACATAGTGAGGGAATGGATTAAAATGAGACTTGAGGAGATGGTATTACATGTGTTTAAGTGTTTTATTAAGGGGTGAATACTAAACCAATTAACTATTCACTTAATTGTAAACTTAATTTAAAGTAAAACCAAAACTTATGAGTAAGCCTTCAATGGGTTTAACAGTTTATGCATCCATTATGTTATTAGGAGTAAGTCTATCTAAAGGAGATGAATACCATTGTAAAATATGCCAAGATTATCGAATGCACTTAGAATATCTTGGAGATATATTTTAGACCATGGATCTTTTTCTCTAAGGAATATTGGATGGAACTTTTCTACCTCAAGAGTTTCCTCTATTTTTTGTATATATTGGATAAAGGGAATCTTGGCCCATAAAAATCTATTATGTTTTATGTAATCTTATTAATATTATATGTGTTGATCTTATCATTGTATGCACACCAAAGAGAGCACAAAATTGAAGGGTAAAAAGTGTATACCTTACACATTTACCCTTACATTTTCTACTACTTTGTATAGAATTACTGGCTAATTTTTTAATCTACAACATGATTTTTACTAATCATATATGTATCTATTTACCTAGGATCAAATTGACCACAAAAAATAAAACTTGATCCTTACTCAAATTACTTCTTGACAATAAATTACATAGTACTCTATCAAATTAATATATATGAGTTTAGATTTCACCCATGTTATTTTTAAAATGTGAATTTGACCTATATTTTAAAATTTAAAATTCAAAATGTGCCCAATAAAACTAAATCTAAATTAGTTACACATAATTTCCCATGCACAATTATTGAAATGAAAACAAAATATACAAGACCACACCATTGGTGCATAGTAAAATAACAAAACATAAATATAATCAATTGATATTTGAATACATTGATCTTTACATTCATTCCATTATCTAATAAATTCATTATTTAACCCTTATAAAATAGACTAATTTATGAGAATAACTTCCCAAAAACTAACAATCTAACTATTCTATTAACAATAATATTTAAATACTAACAAGTCATTAAGATAAATTTATTTTAAATATATTTATTTAATAACTATATACTATTGATGTAACATATTTTCAAAACATTCTCCAAGTATTACATCAATCTAAATAAATGATGGAACATTACATGGACTAGACAAGTAGCCTATTTTAAAACTTGATAAAGAATCTCCACCAAATATATTTTCTCATCAAAAACACACCAAATTGAACTCATTTGTGGAGGTCCTCACTATAAAATTTGTAAATTCAAAAATACTTATGAATCAATATATGCTCAATTATTCACAAGTATACCACTCCTCTTTTAAATTAGGACAAACTCAATTATCCACAAGAAAACAACCAACCAACTATGAATTAATATTTACTAAACCATCTATAATAACACTGCTCCTTTTGTGGATTGAGACTTACTCAATTATCCATAATTACAAACTTGTAAATCTATGGATCAAGACATAATAAACTATCTATAGATACAATTCACCAAGTCTATGGATCATGACATATTCAACTATCCAAAAACCAAAACAACTTTCATGATCCCCTTGCTCATGAAGTGACTATTGTGCATATTTTGCACACACGCCCCATCATAGGCAGGGACCCTCTTTTTTTGCTCTCGTCGGGCTACTTTGCTCCTACCTCATTTTGTGTGCCCCTCATTTTGGTGTCCTAGTTGGTCAACGTGCCCTTCAAAGTCTCATTTTTGGCTGACCATATTTTTCCCCTAAATTTAAAAAATGGCTAAGTCTTGGGTTTTTCGGGCTTCGCCTCCCTGCTCGCTTGGTTCTTCTTTTCCCTTCATTTTTGACTTTGGGGATAGGTTTCCTATGGATTTGGAACGTTCTATGGTGCCCAAGTGAACTGCCAAGGTTTCATTAAGTTTTAGGAAATTGCGAAAAATCTCAAAACAACATTCCGGCCTCCGGGGCTCGGACTGTTCGTCGCCCTTTCAGAACAACATTTTGGCCTCTTATTTTCGGAACGTCCAAGCGCTCCTCCAATTTGGAAATGGACTTCGACCCACATGCTAAAATTGTTACCTCTCCTACATGGGCCTTTCAAATTCCAAATTTGCAGCCGGGAGATACCATCCGGGTCGCCATGCCCTCTTCATCATTTTCAAAATAGCATTTCGGCCTCTTGTTTCCAGAACGTCCAAATGATCTTCCAATTTGGAAACGGATCATGACCCACATGCTAAAATTGCATCCTATCCTGCATGGACCTTTCAAATTCTAAATTTTTAGCCGAGAGATACCATCCAGGTTGCCATGCCCTGTTCATTGTATTCAAAATAATATTTCGGCCTCTCATTTCCAAAATGCACAAGCGCTCCTTCAGTAAACTGCTAATGGCAATTCCCACTGAATATTGTGATATTTTGAAGATGCATGGCTGAATCTATCAAGTATTTTACAAGATTTGATTAACGTTTGCCTTGATTTGTATATGAAAGTACTTACAACACTTCATGCATGTCAGTTTCAAGAAGCCTGTCGCGGGTCCGTTGGGAGACCCACTGAGAAAGCTGAAAAAGGAAAAGAACATGGATCCTATCACCATTCATTTTATGCCCACCTCTCCTCATGGCGCCCATCAATAGAGTTGGCATCAGAAGAAGGCCTATGCCAATGAAGTCAATGACAAAATGCAAGGGGGATTGTCCTACTTTTCACCAAATGATAGTGATCTTTAAGGGGTTGTCCACTCGAATCAGGGGCAACCAATCCATTGATGCCAATCGTCGATAGACCCATTTGATCCAATGAAGAATGCTACAAGTCCATCAGAAAGAAGGCAACTTTCAGTCAGTTTCAGCTACAGTAAAAGGGAAACCAGCTAGAAGACAAAACTACTACAACACTTGGGCACTAAAAGACAAAATAGGAAAAAGACAACAAATGTATTTTAAAATTGCTGAATATTGTGGGGTAGGTGAAGCCCTAATATAATTGAATCTGATCCACACAATGTAAATCAATCCTAGCCATTCATTCGGGCTTTGGAAAACTATAAATAGGGGTCTTCAACTCATTTGCAAAGTGTTGGAGAGCTATTGTAAAAATATTCTGCAACAATAGAAAGAAGCATTGTATGATCTATGGGTGTTACTTTTGAGTTTGCTCATTATGTGTGCATGGTTCTAACTTCCAAGTTAGTTTTAGTTGTTAGTTTCTTGAATGGAAGTGATGATGGTGTTTGTTATTACAGTATTTGATGAGCTTTCAACCCATACTTTTGGCACTTGTTGATGACAAGTTGTTGTGCAAAGTTAGCCTGGGCTTCTTTATTTGATTACTACAACTTAGTTCACTTGCATGTTCATGATGTGTGTATGCAAACTGAAAATATGTAGTCCTTAGAAGATTGCACTAGTTTTGTGTAACTGTAGGATCCTCTTGGCCAAGCAAAACCTAATTTAGGGAGTTTGTCTACTGTAGCAGCCTCCATGATCACTGTTCATTCATAGTTTTAGATCTAGGAACCTTCTCTCTTCCCTATCCCTTTTTTCCTTTTTTTAATAAGTAACCTTAGGCAAGGTTCATTGCACATTATAAAGCTAAATCTAATGTTGAAATGGAGTTCTAGACTGTTGTTTGAACCTCCAGCAAACACTCAACAACTCTCCCATCTTAAGAACTCCATTTTCAGATCCAACTTCCCCACTTTATAACTCATCAATAAGTTTGCCTTGTGATTCCAGCAAATCACATAAATCAACTGCAATATTCCAAGCACTATCAAGACCTGACATCCGAGAGACCTTGGGATAGTGTTCTGCAATCTAATTGTGGAAGATTGTCTTTCAAGAGAGGTGATGCACCTACACATTACCTGTGTTGAGAAGTGCATAAAAAACACATCAACAAAACTAGAGCTAGAAGGAGGGCATGACATGTTGAGGCTACAAAGCTGAATGTTGGATGTTGGAAAGAGCACTTTCAAGAAGAAATCAAAGATAAGGAGATCTCTTTTAATGCTGAAACTTGAAATCAAAAAATTTTGAAGGCAAAAAGAAGTTGAGTCAAAATGCAGCAACACGTGCAAAATGGAGCAGCACGTGCAAATCAGCATCACTCAGCTAAATGCAAACTTGAATAGGGGATTGAGAAGGCCATTGTAGTATTTTGCATTGGCAGATAGATGTAGAATTCATGGCACCCACAGGCACAATGAATTGAAGTGTCTAACCTTCTTGAACAGAATTGAAAGAGTCTTGCAAGGAGAGATTCCCTTTTGGGAAATATATCAACCTTTAGCCCTTACAGACCTAGAGGAAGAATTGATAACCATGGAAGCCAAGGAATTTGAAGAGCTAATCCAAGAATATTTGGGCAGTGAAGACGGACCAAGATTGGAGGAAGCACTAATGTCAAGTTGGTGTAGATTTCACAATGCACCACATTTAGAATTTACTTGTCCATCGTGTTTAAACATTATCACTCAAACACGGTGTTGTTTGAATGAGTTGGAGTAGCCAAATTTTGATAAGGATGAGTCACTCCATGAGGAAAAGGAGTTGTCAACATCTGTAGGACAACACATTGCACATAGACCAAGAAGCTCCACAAAAATATATGCTAGGACAACAAACATTGAAGCTGAAAATGAAAAGGAAGAAGTTGATTTTCTGGGGACAGCAAAAAGCTTTGGTGAAGGTTCACTAAGAATGGAGTTGGAAAGCCTCTCCTTCACCACCAAGGGGAAGTCCTCCACTTAGGAAGAGGAGCCATTGGCAGTTGAGGATGAATCAATGAAGTTTGTAGCAGTGTATGCTGAGACAACCAATGAAGATGCTGAAAATCGGCAAGAAGAAAAGGTTGACAACCTTGGGACAGCAGAAAATGATGCTAAAGGAATAACTGAAATCAGATTGGAGGACCTCTCCTTTGTCAATGATAGTGACCAAGCATCTGAAAATGCAGATTTGGAGGAGTGGGAATAATTACAGGTCACAGCTGTTCATTACCAGATTTTTGTTTCAAATGACGATGAGAACCCAATCATGGATAGATGTAATGAGCTAGTGTCAAGGTGAGAAAGGGATTGGTCTAAGCTAAAATTTCAAGTGGATTTGGAGGTACTGGTGTAGACTTCATGATTCATCGCACTCAGAGTTCATGTGCGAGCTATACCAAAAAGCCATCCAACAAGTTAGAAGACAAGCAGAACAGCCAAGTGCCCGACATCCTCTACTTGATGCCCTGATGGAATGTGAAGATCAAGGGTCTGAGCCAAGTAATGACTCAGTTAAAGGCAGTCCTCAAGAGGATGTTGGGACAACAATAGAGGAAGGATAGCAATACAATCTTGAGCTTTCATGTGATGTAATAGATCAAATAGGAATGTTGTCCACCAGTCATCAAGAATTTCTCCCTCTTCAAGAGCATTTGATCACCATGGATGATAGGCTTTATGACAAGTCCTTGGAGGGAGATTGCGTAGTGGATTTTGGTCCCCTTGATGAGGTGCCATCAATCGATGACTTCTTTCCATTGGGAGTTATACTACAGAGGTATGTTCATGCCGAGGAAGAGCACATCCCAGAAGATGGTAGCGGTGAAGACATACTCCTTGAGCCTCTGAACGGTGATGCACTAGAGTTTCCAGATTGGGAGAGGGGTTCCTTCTCTGTCTATAGCGATAGTGAACAAGGGGAAATGAGTGAATGTCATGATGATATGCATGAACAACAAAGAGAAGAAGATAAACGTGGGGGTGCTGAGATAGCTGCCAACAAAAATGAAGCACCTTGTCTACTATAAGATGCAACTTGGAGTCCTTCCACCATGATCGTTGTTGATCCTCCTTCATATTTAGATGGCTGCAATAAGACAAATTCATGCATGTCATTTTCCCACAACATTGAACACCACATAAATAAGGACAACACTTGGGAAAAGAAGTGGGATAGCATGCTGCCTTTTGAGGACAGCAATCAAGTGGACACTTGGTTTGTAGAAGATCAACGAGATGAGGTCTATCTTCTCGAAGAACAACTAATAGGGATTGTTGATCCCACGCAAGATGTGGAGGAAGTTGTTTTTTCCCCGTTCTACCTACCATATGTAGACTTGATGCTTGAAGTGTTGCACCATCTGGTGCCTCCATCCAAAGCTGCCAATGCAAAGATCGACGATGCAGTGCTCGCTCTCGATTGTCAAATGCTGCCACCTCCATGTGATAAAAATTAGGTTCTATCCTTCCTTTCTCTTGTTAATTTTCATAGCTGCACTTATCATTTTGATTATGGGAATGAGGGGAGACAAACATGTTTATGGATTAACCATGGGTTTAGCGAGCCTCCTCAATTGCTTATTTTCCCTGATTGAGTGACTGAACTTGATTGCTGCAATGTTGGATTTCTTTTTAAGAAGATAAAGATAAATTTACATGGTTAAGAAGGATAATGGTTGCCCGTTTCCCTGTGCATGCACTACGAAATCTAATGGGCATGAGTGTCAGTTGGCCTTGCCTGAACATAGTTCTTTGTAAATATCTTTCTACATAATTCATTTTGAGTAGTGTAGGTTTCCTATAAATACTCCGCTTTCCTGCTTTCCTTAGGTTAGTTTTTTTTTTAGGTTGCTTGCTTTGGAGTAGTTTCTTCACTGTTTTCTTTCTTTGTTTTCTTTTGTTGTCTCACTTTGGTTAGTTTTGGTGTTTTCTTTTCGTTTTCCTTCGTTTTCTTTTGTTTGCTCTCGCTTTGTTGTTGCTTTGCTCGGGGTCCTCCTGCTTTTGGCTAGGCACATCTGTGTGCACAACAACCTTACTTATTATGTGGGGTTGTTCTATGTATTTCTTTGTCAGACTCTAATCAAGTTTTTAGAATGGATGGTGGGGATCTTCTGTTAGTATCAAATGATCTAGATATTTGATTCAAAGTGGATAAGTTATTGGTTGGTCTGATTTTGAATTATTCTAGAATCTTATATCTCTCACAAATTTTAAGGATCTAACGGTCATTGTAGGTCCTTTGTGATGTCTAGTTATGTGAAAAATCTAAAATTCTGCTCCAATGCCACTATGATTCTCAGCCCTGAGCGCGAGCTTCATTGCTTGCGGGTTGAAATAAAGAACTTAAAAGAGAAAAGAAAGAAAGAAAAATATTAAAAATCAAAAGAAGATAAATTCATCTTTTTAGGGGTATACGAATAACTCTATCGGGGCTATGGACGCTCGGCTGGCAGTAGAGCAATGTTCGGGAGAATCATAGTGACAACGTCATCGGGGCTATGGACGCCTGACTGACAGGGAGACAATGTCCTGGATTCTTTTGGAGTTAGAATAAACTATGTAGCTTAACTTGATGGAGCTTGGGTTCTTGCAACAACTAAAGGATGGGAATTAACGTAACTGCACACAATTGGATTTTCAGCATATTAAAGGTTGGATTAACTAGTGGTTTTGATCCTTTGGTTGAACGCGAAGATCAGAACCAAAGATTCTGGGTTCGTGATTCCATTTTTTCATCAAAATTCTCTAGAGAATTTCCCCCAACGAGTCACCATTTGTTGTGCATATTTTGCACATACGCCCCATCATAGTTAGAGAACCTCTTTTTTCGCTCCCGTCAGGCTGCTTTGCTCCTACCTCATTTTATGTGCCCCTCATTTTGGTGTCCTAGTTGGTCAACGTGCCCTTCAAAGTCTCATTTTTGGCTGACCATATTTTGCCCCTAAATTTTAAAAATGGCTAAGTCTTGGGTTTTTCGAGCTTCACCTCCCCGCTCGCTTGGTTCTTCTTTGTCCTTCATTTTCGACTTTGGGGATAGGTTTCCTATGGATTTGGGATGTTCTGTGGTGCCCAAGTGAACTTCCAAGGTTTCATTAAGTTTTAGGAAGTTGCAAAAATCTCAAAACAACATTTCTGCAATAGCATTTCGGCATCCCGGGCCCGGATTGTCCGTTGCCCTTTCAGAACAGCATATTGGCCTCTCGTTTTCGAAACATCCAAGCTCTCCTCCAATTTGGAAACTGACTTCGACCCACATGCTAAAATTGTATCCTCTCTTGCATGGACCTTTCAAATTCCAAATTTGCAACTGCGAGATACTATCTGGGTCGCCATGCCTTGTTCATCGTTTTCAAAACGGCATTCTGGCCTCTTATTTCTAGAACGTACAAACACTCTCCCAATTTGGAAACGGACTTCGACCCACATGCTAAAATTTTATCCTATCCTGTATGCACCTTTCAAATTCTGAATTTGCAGCCAGGAGATACCATCCAGGTCGCCATGCCCTGTTCGTCTCTTTGAAAACAACATTTCGGCCTCTCATTTCCAAAACGTCCAAGCGCTCCTTCAGTAAACTGCTAATGGCAATTCTCACTGAATATTGTGATATTTTGATGATGCATGGGTGAATCTAACAAGTATTTTACAAGATTTGATTAACATTTTCCTTGATTTGTATATGAAAGTACTTACAACACTTCATGCATGTCAGTTTCAAGAAGCCTGTGGCGGGTCCATTGGGAGACCCATTGAGAAAGTTGAACAAGGAAAAGCACATGGCTCCTATAACCATATATTTTATGCCCACCTCTTCTCATGGTGCCCATCAATAGAGCTGGCATTAGAAGAAGGCCTATGCCAAGGAAGTCAATGGTAAAATGCAAGGGGGTTGTCCTACTTTTCACCAAATGATAGTGATCTTTAAGGGGTTGTCCACCCTAATCAGGGGCAACCAATCCATTGATTCCAATCGTCGACAGACCCATTTGATCCAATGAAGAATGTTGCAAGTCCATCGGAAAGAAGGAAGCTTTCAGATAGTTTTAGCTACAGTAAAAGGGAAATCAGCTAGAAGACAAAACTGCTACAACACTTGGGCACTAAAAGACAAAATAGGAAAAAGACAACAAATGTATTTTAAAATTGCTGAATATTGTGGGGTAGGTGAAGCCCTAATATAATTGAATCTGATCCACACAATGTAAATCAATCCTAGCCATTCATTTGGGCTTTGGAAAACTATAAATAGGGGTCTTCCCCTCATTTGCAAAGTGTTGGAGAGCTATTGTAAAAACATTTTGCAACAATAGAAAGAAGCATTGTATGATCTATGGGTGTTACTTTTGAGTTTGCTCATTATGTGTGCATGGTTCTAACTTCCAAGTTAGTTTTAGTTGTTAGTTTCTTGAATGGAAGTGATGATGGTGTTTGTTGTTATAGTATTTGATGAGCTTTCAACCCATACTTTTGGCACTTGTTGATGACAAGCTGTTGTGCAAAGTTAGCCTGGGCTTCTTTATTTGTTTGCTACAATTTAGTTCACCTGCATGTTCATGATGTGTGTATGCAAACTGAAAACATGTAGTCCTTAGAAGATTGCACTAGTTTTGTGTAACTGTAGGATCCTCTTGGCCAAGCAAAACCTAATTTAGGGAGTTTGTCTACTGTAGTAGCTTCCATGATCACTGTTCATTCATAGTTTTAGATCTAGGAACCTTCTCTCTTCCCTACCCCTTTTTTCCCTTTTTTAATAAGTAACCTTAGGCAAGTTCATTGCACATTATAAAGCTAAATCTGATGTTGAAATGGAGTTCTAGACTGTTGTTTGAACCTCCAGCAAACACTCAACAACTCTCCCATCTTAAGAACTCCATTTGCAGATCCAACTTCCCCACTTTATAACTCATCCGTAAGTCTGCCTTGTGAATCCTACCAATCACATAAATGAACTGAGATATTCCAAGCACTATCAAGACCTGACATCCAAGAGACCTTGGGATAGTGTTCTGCAATCTAATTGTGGAAGATTGTCTTTCAAGAGAGGTGATGCACCTACACATTACCTGTGTTGAGAAGTGCATAAAAAATACATCAACAAAACTGGAGCTAGAAGGAGGGCATGACATGTTGACGCTACAAAGTTGAATGTTGGATGTTGGAAAGAGCACTTTCAAGAAGAAATCAAAGATAAGGAGATCTCTTTTAATGTTGAAACTTGAAATCAAAAAATTTTGAAGGCAAAAAGAAGTTGAGTCGAAATGGAGCAGCATGTGCAAATCAGCATATCTCAGGTAAATGCAGACTTAAATAGGGGATTGAGAAGGCCATTGCAGTATTTTGCATTGGCAATAGATGTAGAATTCATGGCACCCATAGGCACAATGAATTGAAGTGTCTAACCTTCTTGAATATAATTGAAAGAGTCTTGCAAGGAGAGATTCCCTTTTGGGAAATATATCAACCTTTAGCCCTTATAGACCCAGAGGAAGAATTGATAACCATGGAAGCCAAGGCATTTGAAGAGCTGATCCAAGAATATTTGGGCAATGAAGACGGACCAAGATTGGAGGAAGCACTAATGTCAAGTTGGTGCAGATTTCACAATGCACCACATTTAGAATTTACTTGTCCATCATGTTTAAAGATTATCACTCAAACACGGTGTTGTTTGAATGAGTTGGAGTAGCCAAATTTTGATAAGGATGAGTCACTCCATGAGGAAAAGGAGTTGTCAACATCTGTAGGACAACACATTGCACATAGACCAAGAAGCTCCACAAAAATATATGCTAGGACAACAAACGTTGAAGCTGAAAATGAAAAGGAAGAAGTTGATTTTCTGGGGATAGCAAAAAGCTTTGGTGAAGGTTCACTAAGAATGGAGTCGGAAAGCCTCTCCTTCACCAACAAGGGGAAGTCCTCCACTTAGGAAGAGGAGCCATTGGTAGTTGAGGATGAATCAATGAATTTTGTAGCAGTGTATGCCGAGACAACCAATGAAGATGCTAAAAATCGGCAAGAAGAAAAGGTTGACAACCTTGGGACAGCAGAAAATGATGCTGAAGGAATAATTGAAATTAGACTGGAGGACCTCTCCTTTGTCAATGATAGTGACCAAGCATCTAAAAATGCAGATTTGGAGGAGTGGGAATAATTACAGGTCGCAGCTGTTCATTACCAGATTTTTGTTTCAAACGACGATGAGAACACAATCATGGATAGATGTAATGAGATAGTGTCAAGGTGAGAAAGGGATTGATCTAAGCTAAAATGTCAGGTGGATTTGGAGGTATTGGTGCAGACTTCATGATTCATTGCATTCAGAGTTCACGTGCGAGCTATACCAAGAAGCCATCCAAAAAGTTAGAAGACAAGCAGAATAGCCAAGCGCCCGACATCCTCTACTTGATGCCCAGATGGAATGTGAAGATCAAGGGCCTAAGCCAAGTAATGACTCAGTTAAAGGTAGTCCTTAGGAGGATGTTGGGACAACAATAGAGGAAGGATAGTAATACAATCTTAAGCTTTCAAGTGATGTAGTAGATCAAATAGGAATGTTGTCCACCAGTCATCAAGAATTTCTCCCTCTTCAAGAGCATTTGAGCACCATGGATGATAGGCTTTATGACAAGTCCTTGGAGGGAGATTGCGTAGTGGATTTTGGTCCCCTTGATGAGGTGCCATCAATCGATGACTTCTTTCCCTTGGGAGTTATACTGCAGAGGTATGTTCATGCCGAGGAAGAGCACATCCCAGAAGATGGTAGCGGTGAAGACATACTCCTTGAGCCTCTGAACGGTGATGCACTAGAGTTTCCAGATTGGGAGAGGGGTTCCTTCTCTATCTATAGCGATAGTGAACAAGGGGAAATGAGTGAATGTCATGATGATATGCATGAACAAAAAAGAGAAGAAGATAAACATGGGGGTGCTGAGATAGCTGCCAACAAAAATGAAGCACCTTGTCTACTATAAGATGCAACTTGGAGTCCTTCCACCATGATCGTTGTTGATCCTCCTTCATATTTAGATGGCTGCAGTAAGACAAATTCATGCATGTCATTTTCCCACAACATTGAACACCACATAAATAAGGACAACACTTGGGAAAAGAAGTGGGATAGCATGCTGCCTTTTGAGGACAGCAATCAAGTGGACACTTGGTTTGTAGAAGATCAACGAGATGAGGTCTATCTTCTCGAAGAACAACTAATAGGGATTTTTGATCCCACGCAAGATGTGGAGGAAGTTGTTTTTTCCCCGTTCTCCCTACCTTATGTAGACTTGATGCTTGAAGTGTTGCACCATCTGGTGCCTCCATTCAAAGCTGCCAATGCAAAGATCGACGATGCAGTGCTCGCTCTCGATTGTCAAATGCTGCCACCTCCATGTGACGAAACTTAGGTTCTATCCTTCCTTTCTCTTGTTAATTTTCATAGCTGCACTTATCATTTTGATTATGGAAATGAGGGGAGACAAACATGTTTATGGATTAACCATGGGTTCAGCGAGCCTCCTCAATTGCTTATTTTCCCTGATTGAGTGACTGAACTTGATTGCTGCAATGTTGTATTTCTTTTTAAGAAGATAAAGATAAATTTACATGGTTAAGAACGATAATGGTTTCCCGTTTCCCTGTGCATGCACTACGAAATCTAATGGGCGTGAGTGTCGGTTGGCCTTGGCCGAACATAGTTCTTTGTAAATATCTTTCTACATAACTCGTTTTGAGTAGTGTAGGTTTCCTATAAATACTCCGCTTTCCTGCTTTCCTTAGGTTAGTTTTTTTTTTAGGTTGCTTGCTTTGGAGTAGTTTCTTCACTGTTTTCTTTCTTTGTTTTCTTTCGTTGTCTCACTTTGGTTAGTTTTGGTGTTTTCTTTTCATTTTCTTTTGTTTGCTCTCGCTTTGTTGCTGCTTTGCTCGGGGTCCCTCTTGTTTTGGCTAGGCACATCTGTGTGCACAACAACCTTACTTATTACATGGGGTTGTTCTATGTATTTCTTTGTTAGACTCTAATCAAGTTTTCATAATGGATGGTGAGGATCTTCTGTTAGTATCAAGCGATCTAGATGTTTGATTCAAAGTGGATAAGTCATTGGTTGGTCTGATTTTGAATTATTCTAGAATCTTATATCTCTCACAAATTTTAAGGATCTAATGGTCACTGTAGGTCCTTTGTGAAGTCTAGGTAAGTGAAAAATGTAAAATTCTACTCCAACGCCACTATGATTCTCAGCCCTGAGCGTGAGCTTCATTGCTTGCGGGTTGAAATAAAGAATTGAAAAGAGAAAAGAAAGAAAGCAAAATATTAAAAATCAAAAGAAGATAAATTCATCTAATTAGGGGTATACGAATAACTCTACCGGGGCTATGGACGCTTGGTTGACAGTAGAGCAATGTTCGGGAGAATCATAGTGACAACCTCATCGGGGCTATGGACGCCTAATTGGTAGGGAGACAATGTCCCAGATTCTTTTGGAGTTAGAATAAACTATGTAGCTTAACTTGATGGAGCTTGGGTTCTTGCAACAACTGAAGGATGGGAATTAACGTAACTGCACACAATTGGATTTTTAGCATATTGAAGGTTGGATTAACTAGTGGTTTTGATCCTTTGGTTGAACGTGAAGATAAGAACCAGAGATTCTAGGTTTGTGATTCCATTTTTTCATCAAAATTCTCTAGAGAATTTCCCCCAGCGAGTCACCATTTGTTGTGCATATTTTGCACACACGCCCCACCGTAGGCAGGGACCCTCTTTTTTCACTCCCGTTGGGCTACTTTGCTCGTGCCTCATTTTGTGTTCCCCTCATTTTGGTGTCCTAGTTGGTCAACGTGCCCTTCAAAGTCTCATTTTTGGCTAACCATATTTCGGCCCTAAATTTTAAAAATGGCTAAGTCTTGGGTTTTTCGAGCTTCACCTCCCCGCTCGCTTGGTTCTTCTTTGTCCTTCATTTTCGACTTTGGGGATAGGTTTCCTATGGATTTGGGATGTTCTGTGGTGCCCAAGTGAACTTCCAAGGTTTCATTAAGTTTTAGGAAGTTGTAAAAATCTCAAAACAACATTTTTGCAACAACATTCTGGCCTCCCGGACCCGGATTGTCCGTCGCCCTTTCAGAACAACATATCGGCCTCTCGTTTCCGAAACGTCCAAGCGCTCCTCCAATTTGGAAATGGACTTCAACCCACATGCTAAAATTGTATCCTCTCTTGCATGGACCTTTCAAATTCCAAAATTGCAGCCAAGAGATACTATCTGGGTCACCATGCCTTGTTCGTCGTTTTCAAAACAACATTCTGGCCTCTTATTTGTAGAACGTCCAAACGCTCTCCCAATTTGAAAACGGACTTCAACCCACATGCTAAAATTTTATCCTATCTTGCATGCACCCTTCAAATTCCAAATTTGCAGCTAGGAGATACCATCTAGGTCGCCATGCCCTGTTCATCTTGTTCATAACAACATTTTGGCCTCTCATTTCCAAAACGTCCAAGCGCTCCTTCATTAAACTGCTAAAGGCAATTCTCACTGAATATTATGATATTTTGATGATGCATGGGTGAATATAACAAGTATTTTACAAGATTTGATTAAAGTTTTCCTTGATTTGTATATGAAAGCACTTACAACACTTCATGCATGTTAGTTTCAAGAAACCTGCCATGGGTCCATTGGGAGACCCATTGAGAAAGTTGAACAAGGAAAAGCACATGGCTCCTATCACCATTCATTTTATGCCCACCTGATGCAGGAGCATCCAGTGGTGTAAGGGCAATCCTGCATCACCCAAAAATATATTTACTTTCATTTAGATTTTTTTTGTAGATGTTTTTGCATTTCTGGATACCCTTTTCGTCGAAGAAGAATTACCAACTTTCAGAACTGTTTTTCTGCTTTTTCTGCTCAACTGCTATTTTTAGCAGGTATGAATTTGAAGGCGTGAGGAGACAAAAATTTAAGGGAAGCTTCAGGACATAATAATAAACACTTTGGTGAAAGAATCAGATCAAGAGCATTTCCGGTTCAAAAGTTATTCAAGTTTCAATTTCTGCTTTTTGCCTTATGAAATCTTCGGAGCTAATTTTGAGGTACTTAGAGGCTCCGGATGGGCCTGAAAAATTGGCGGAATACGAAAGTGGTTAGCCTTTAGGCCCCACTTTCCGGCAAGAGATCTTCGCGAGAGCTTTCCGAAAAGGTATTATCATTGAAGATCTGACGGTTAGATCTTGAGTTAGGGCTTCCGAAAGTTGGTGCATAATTTGAATCCCGTTTTTGGCTCCAAACAAAGAAACGGGCTATTTATGGGCAAGTTACTGTTTCTTTTAGGCAGTTTTTGGGGAAAGAAGATCGCATGCTGCGAATAGGGGAATTTCTGTAGTTTCTTTCTGTAATTTGCATGTATTGCAAAACTGGAGGATTTGAGATCCTCTGCATGTAGGAATTTCATACTTTGAAAATAATAAGATTTGTTAGTTTTTCTGTGTGATTTTTTTTGTGTCTCGGGTTGCACCTTCATCACCACCTCTTCTTATGGTGCCCATCAATAGAGCTGGCATCAAAAGAAGGCCTATGCCAAGGAAGTCAATGACAAAATGCAAGGGGGGTTGTCCTACTTTTCACCAAATGATAGTGATCTTTAAGGGGTTGTCCACCCAAATCAGGGGCAACCAATCCATTGATTCCAATCGTCGACAGACCCATTTGATCCAATGAAGAATGTTGCAAGTCCATCAGAAAGAAGGAAGCTTTCAGTTAGTTTCAGCTAAAGTAAAAGGGAAATCAGCTAGAAGACAAAACTGCTACAACACCTGGGCACTAAAAGACAAAATAGGAAAAAGAACACAAATGTATTTTAAAATTGCTAAATATTGTGGATTAGGTGAAGCCCAAATGTAATTTAATCTGAGCCACACTATGTAAATCAATCCTAGCCATTCATTCGGGCTTTGGAAAACTATAAATAAGGGTCTTCCCCTCATTTGTAAAGGGTTGGAGAGCTATTGTAAAAACATTCTACAACAATAGAAAGCAACATTGCATGATCTATGGGTGTTACTTTTGAGTTTTCTCATTATGTGTGCATGGTTCTACCTTCCAAGTTAGTTTTAGTTGTTAGTTTCTTGAATGGAACTGATGATGGTGTTTGCTGTTACAGTATTTGATGAGCTTTCAGCCCATACTTTTGGCACTTGTTGATGACAAGTTGTTGTGCAAAGTTAGCCTAGGCTTCTTTATTTGATTGTTGCAACTTAGTTCACTTGCATGTTCATGATGTGTGTATGCAAACTGAAAATATGCAGTCCTTAGAAGATTGCACTGGTTTTGTGTAATTGTAGGATCCTTCTGGCCAAGCAAAACCTAATTTAGGGAGTTTTTCAACTGTAGCAGCCTCCATGATCATTGTTCATTCGTAGTTTCAGATCTAGCAACCTTCTCTCTTCCCTGCCCCTTTTTCCTTTTTTCAATAAGTAACCTTAGGCAAGGTTCATTGCACATTATAAAGCTAAATCTGATGTTGAAATGGAGTTCTAGACTGTTGTTTGAACCTATAGCAAATGCTCAGCAACTCTCCCATCTTAAGAACTCCATTTGCAGATCCAACTTCCCCACTTTGTAACTCATTCGTAAGTCCGCCTTGTGATTACAACAAATCACATAAATGAACTGAGATATTCCAAGCACTGTCAAGACTTGACATTCGAGAGACCTTGGGATAGTGTTCTGCAATTTGATTGTGGAAGATTGTCTCTCAAGAGAGGTGATGCACCTACGCATTACCTGTGTCGAGAAGTGCATAAAAAACACATCAGTAGTGACTTAAATGAAACTAAAAATTTTGATGCAACATATCATCTCTATCTGAGGAGCTATCTAGAGATGATAAAATTCCTCCAAGCTATGATTCCTCCAACCTCTAATGTCTCATATTTATGCTCTATCTACCAAATATGGAATGTAAGTATCTTAGAACCTTGAAACCCATGCTAGGTGTAGCATAGATTTCCTTGAGAGTACAAGGATAAGATGGAATAATAAATTTATGTTTTCAAAGTGTTGGATACAATTTGTTCCAAAAATATTATAAATCTTATGCCTCTCAATTACAATTGGTTTAGAACTCAATATACATATATATATATATATAATTTTTAATTGGAAAATACTTAATGGGATTTAAACTAGTAAAATTCAAAATAATATCATCTTAAGTTTACTTGCATCCAACCAATCCAAAAATTCTCTACAAATATAAATTATCAAAAAATAATATGTGATGTCTAGAAAGCCTTATAAGAAAGAAAAGTATGATACTTGAAACTATGAGCTACCAAACTAAAAAATCTCTTTCTCAACTAACAATTATACCATGATCCTTAAACCAAGTTTGATAAAATGATCAACTTATAAACTAGATTCAAAGGACTAATCACTTCTTGCCAATATTCACCTAGTCATTTAGTCATCATGCAATCCCCATTTATAACATAAATGGTTATTGGAATTGCACCAACATTCCTCTAATGCTAGATTGAATGACTTCGTGTAACATATTTATTTATCAATCCTATCTTTTTTTAAATGCAACAATAGGATTTAGTATTAAAAAATGTTCATGCACTAGGTCAAATGAACTAACACCTTGTAAATTATTAAATTCATTAAAGAGGCCCCTGTAAATTTCTTATAAAAAATAATGATGAGACTCTAGATATGCATTTTTTTCTTCCACAAATATTTTGTATATATAATGGTACCACTCCTTCCAAAAAAATTGTAATCCCTTTCTCTATGGTTGAACAACATTTATCATCTTATTGGTTATTTTTGAATAATTCTTTTGATATTATTAATTTATCATACGTTCATCACACCTCTATTGTGTCATATAGATACTAGTGAATAAAAGAGAAAAATACTAGTTCAATGACCTAGTAAGTATAGAATATTAAGACAGTGTACCATAGTTTAATAATAGTTCAAATTGATAGCGTAGAAAAGATACAGTCCCTAATCTAACCCCCAATACACATATCACAATCTTAGCTTTTTTGTGCATCTATGCTTCAACTTTCTTCCAATGATCAATAATCACTCTAATCCATATTTAAATGGTAAGAAAATATATAAGATTACACCATTGATACACAGAAAAATAAAAATATAAAAATGCAATCAATATTTAAGTACATTAATCTTTACATTCATTACATTGGCTTATAAAGCCATTATTTTTCTTGTATAAAATAAACTCACCTATTGGATAGCTTCACAAAAACTATCAATCTAACTATTTAATTAACATAATTATTTAAATACTAATAAGTAACTTAGCTGAATTCATTTATAATATATTTAATTACTAACTATATACTATTAATCTACTATATTTCTAACAACAACCATTCATATTAGGAAAGTAGGTCTAATTCTAAGGGAAATATTAACCCTAGATTCATTATTTGTCAATCATCTAGGACCCATTCACTATTACAACAACACAACTAAATATATATGTTAAAAGGATCAACCCACCTCTATCATTAAAATTTTCACATTCAACACATTAATTCTTACATTAACATCGAGAAAAATAATCTCCCTTCCAATAGGTCATTCCAATAGATCTAATACATCACATTCATATTTTTAAGGTTTCAAAGTTTGGGAAACATGATATTTAAATATGTAGTGAGTGTTCATTGCCATATATAGATTTTATTAGTATGAATTAAAGTTCAAATTTTTAACATGAATTTAAACTTGTGCACAAGTTTGAAAAAAAATATTATTTTGTTTCATCATTCTTCTTCCATAGCATCCAAGAGTAAATGATTTTGAATAAATTTATGACCAAAGAAATATGCAAATAATAATTAACTATTAAAAAGATTAGTTTTTACTCCTCTTTATTCCCAAGTTTCTAAATTCTATCACACAAAATAGATCACATTTTTAAATTAAATTAGTCAAATTATAGTGTTAGTTAAATTGGATTTTAATATAAATTCATTTTATTTCCTTGCTATAAGTGTAAATTAAATTGCCTAGTATTGATCACTTTCCTATTTTGGATAGATTTCCTCATTATAGAGAAAGCGAGAAAACCCAGATTAAGAAAACTCCCATCTAAAATATTGAATTTGTGAACAATTGAAAATGCTTCTCACAAATTAAAAATAAAATCCCTATAAGATGAGTAATAGGAACATAAAGAATTAGGTAAACATAATCATGAAGAACATGTTGGTAGTTTGTGTTTTCATTGATGTCAACAAATCTATTTTGTTGCATTGATTTCAACCTTAGGCATGCTTTGATTAGTTGCAAATTACATTGTCATTAGTTGCCTCATTGGTGTCAACATCTAGTGTTTCTTTGATAAGAATGTGTTGTTGGATGTTTAACCTCTAGTGTGGTTGAGTTGATGTATTGTATTTGGTTTGGTTATGGTGAGAAAGTGTTGTAGATGATAAGATGATGTTTGTGGTGCTCAGTTTCCAAACTGTGCTTTTGAGAAAAAAATAAATAAAAGAAGAAATGTGTTCAATGTGTCAAAAAGGTATTCTAATGTGTGGTAGAGTAGTGTTCTGTATTTTTCTCTAGAATTTTCTTTAGTATTGAATTTATGCTTATGTAGTTCAGATATGTTGATCAAAGGTGTTTAGAGGTGTTTATACAAATTTTCGTGTTCTCGATCGTTCAATAGAAGAAGTTGTGTTCACTAGTATGTAAACTGTGAAGTAGTATTGTCTAGGAGAAATGGTTTTGCTTCAAATTTCTCTACGGTGTGGTTTTTGGTCTTATAGATTTGGGAGTGTGCTTATATTTCTTATATCTATATTCATTCAAATTTGTTTGAGGTTTGGTGCTCCACAAGGTTGGATTCATAAGTTACAGTATGTGGAAGGTAACTAGTTAGTTGTACAAGGTGAGTACATTCTTCAAGTTAAAGTTGTTGTGAAGGATTCATTGGATTTCAAGGTGTTGATGGAATATTCTAGATTGTGTTTGAGCATTGTGTGTGGTTTGTGAGTTGTCTTTGGATCAAAGGAAGTGTGTACTCAAATGTCTAATGGTGTTAACACACTTTTGACCAACCTTGGGTGTTTACACTAATTGTAGATGTGCTTTGTTGTTTGTAGAAGTGTGGTGTGGCATGTATATGGATTTGGGTCCAAGTTAAGGCATGATGTTTTCTACCTTCATTCCTTTCCACTACGAGAATGTTTTGGTGTTGATCTTTTTAGAATTTACATGTTTGAGGTGCATAGTCGGCCTTGGAGATTGTTTTCAAGATTATGGATGGTATATATGTGTGATGAGTTGATGGAGAATTGATGTATGGTTTGTGAGTGAAGTGAAATGTGATGTGAAGTGAAAAAGTGTGAAATACATTGTGAGCTTTAATGATTAGGACTACTAGAAGTAGTGAGTAGAAGGTTTCTACATTCTCCAGAGAGATTGCAAAGGATCGGGTGTTGCAGTGGTGAAAATTTTCTATTGATCTGATATGGATATCTCATTGTAACAATCTTCTATCTTCTTTTTTGTAATTTGGTAGTGCGCTTTTGGTAGTGAGCCCTTGGTAGTGAGCCTATTGTATTTGGTGTTGCAATTACATTATATTGTGAGCCAATCCTCACTGTGGTTTTTCCCTTCTTGGTTTTTCCATGTAAATCTGGTGTTCTAATGTGTATAGTGCTAATGTGTCTAATTTTTTTATTTACTTTCATGCATAATCAGTTTGATATATTAAAGTCTATTAAGGATATGAATTTTAATAAGGGTTTTGATGTTTTAATGTACAACTAATTCAGCCCCCCTCTCAATTGTCTTGTGCATTCAACAAAACCTTAATTGAAGTATTATTAAATATTATTTGTAGAAAGAAATAATATGCATGAGTGATAAAAACATTGAAATATTACATCAATGAAATAGAAGATGTGAATAAAAATATATAAATGAGGAAATGGAATGATAAATTCACTAAAAACTAGATGTCACAACATAGTAAGAAAATAAGGTGAAATAGCAACATCAAAATGGATTATATGAAGTAATTTTAACTAGGATAAACAACAATACATTTCCCATGCATGTAAGTAGATGAGATTTTGATCGTGAAAATAAGATACCTACAAAAAAATCTTGTAACACTTTATAAAATAGTGACAATATAACAATTGTGTAAGATGTATAAAACCATTAAAAGGAAAATACATAGCATGATGACTTATTTTATTTTTATTTATTTTAGTATCATATTGCATTATCAATACCCAACTAGAATATTCTCACTCAGATAGTTGTGTCAATCAATCATTTATGCATGCCTTACGTTCTTGATTGCCACTTACTTAGTCTTAGTTTAGTTAGAATCCTATCATGATAGTTCTAGTCATCACCACTTATTTTTGTTGTCTAAATTTAGCTATATTTATTTATCATTTATGTCCACCTTTAGTTAGTTTTCACATTTCATGCATTCCCTTTCTCTATATAATCATATTCATATTTTCACATTGTAAAAACAACCATTAGTTTTATTCATTATAATAAATATGTTGACTTATTTATTTATTCCAATATCATTTGCTTGTTTATTTAGATATACTTTTGGAAGGATGGTTAGTTTGGAAATTCTTAGATCTATAAATTACTTTATTATCCCTATATGATATTAGAGACAAATGAATTCAAATCACTTGCTATTTTAAGTTTCAAATTACTAGTTTCATTCTTTCATGTATCTTATTTTAAGGAGGTTTTGTTTCAAATCTCAAGATACAACTATTAGAGTTCCAAAGACTAATGATTAAATAGAGCTTATTAAGTTAGATGATAGTCCACCGTCATTTTTAATGTAGAAGAAAAAATAATAATTGAAATTCAATTCTTCCATTTTAGACATTCCAAAATCTTTTTTTTAATACATCTCTAGTATATTTTAATCAAATGACTTAATTTCTAGAGAATTTTTGTACATAATGGTGTTGACCATTATGTCTAGAGTAATTTAATCAACATAAAAAAATTTGTAATTAGAGTATGTTGAAATAAAGACATATTATTTTTTCTCAAGGATATTATCTAGCCTCATTTAGTAGCAATATATACACAAATTCTAGATCTTGAGGAATTATTCAGAATAATGTCCTTGATTAAGAGAAAACTACTCTCTACCATCTTCATTTCTTGTATTAGAAAAATATTGGGATTAGGATTTTTCCTAATATCTCTAACAATAATATATTCTTATTAGTTTACACAACCTTATACTATTCCAAGAAAGGGTTTTCATCTTTTGGATATAGAGGAAAACCGTGACCTATGAACCTCCAAGGTTATTTGGGTTTCATTTACCATATCCTTTATCATTTCCTAACATAAAAATCACTCCCTAAATGTTCTCCTTGTTTATTGTCCACCCCACTATTTATGTTTTTCTTGTAACTTCTTTTTTTCCTTAGGCTAAACTTATGTCTTGGAGAGTAGATCATAGGGATTTGGGATTGAGGAAGTGAAAAACTACCTATTGCCTCTTGAGAGGATTTGACCTTCTTGAGCTCAAACGAGGAATTTTTTGAACTTTTAGCTTCTCTTCCCTTAAGATGGCATCAAACCCTTTTTGTATGGAGAAGGATTCCTTCATTGGTTGGATATCCTTTATTTCTATGGTAGCCACTATGACCTTTTTTCTTGGGTTGGGGGTTTCAAGAGAGGAACATTAGATACCTCTTTAAGGACCTACACCCTTGGCTATTCCAAAGCTCGAGAATGGTTTTCTTCTAATGAACTTGTTTCCCTTCCTAAGCTTGGAAATGATTTTCTTCTACTCAACTTGTTAAGCACATGGGGATATTTCACTCCTTTAGTTATAGAAAATAATCATATTTTCTCCTCCTAACTTGAATTTCCTTCTTGTGATTTGGGAATCCTTTGGCTTAATGGATTTTTTTATAACTTGAGAAAATCTCCAACATCCTTTTGTATTCAATCTCTTGAACCCATTCTTTATATTTAGATTTTAGCATAATGAATGCTAACAAAGTTTTACTATATAGAGCATTGACACAAAATTTGGCATAAGATAATATTCTCCTCAATTAAGTTGGTCAAAGGCTAAAATTTGACCCATTTCTTTAGCTATCCCTACCATAACTTCTTACTCATAGAAGCCTAGAGGCACCTAGAGGAGCGTGACTCAAAAAGGCCCTTCATTAAAACATCTCTTCTATAGAATAAAAATTGGCTCCATTTTTAAGTTAGAGGTAAGATTTAATTACAAACTATGAACTCCCTAGCAAAACCTTTGCATAATTCTCCTTAAGTGAGAAACAAAGGATGAAAAACCTTTTGTTTAGCATTTTAACCTCCAATGACCCATTTAACTTCTATTTCATACTTGCCCACTCTTTGAAGAAATTAATGTTGAACTTGCTCCCCAAGAATTTTCTTATTAGAGTACATTCTCCATCTAATTTTTTTGTTCTACTTTCATATCAAAACCATTGAGGCAAACGACTTCCCCTTCAAGAGACAATTTTTTTCTCTACCATATTTTAATTTTAATTAATTAACTTGATAGGTGACCTTTTTCTTTGAATAATCATTATAAGGATCTATTATTAATTAATTAAAAAATATTATCAAATAAAAATAAAATGACTATGTTGATTAAATTGTTCTATACGTATTTAGAGTTTTGAAATACTTATGGAACCTACAAAGTCTTCTTGTTTATCAAGGTATCTTAAATTTTTTAGATTAATACACCCATAAAATTGCTAAAATTTGTAATAGTTGATAAGCAAAACAAATTCCTCTGTAGTATTAGAATAGATCCATACGTAACACAAGTTTTAATTTTGTCATGTTTCATTGCTGAAATTCTTCTATGGCTATGTACCAGCAGCCTCCAAATCTTCTTTGTTGAGATTCTTCAGTGTGGCACTCTGCTCTGCTGAAATAGAGCCATCCTCCTACCAAATACAACTTCATTAACATATTTTCAAAATTTCTAGACAAATCCAAAAAGTGTTAGAAAGCTTGAAATTAGTTCCAATATTTTGAAATATAATGAAAAATGAAGTAATAATATTATAACAAGTTAACTTTTTCTAAGTATTACCTTAGATTGCCACAAATAAAAGAAGAGAAACTGAAATTAATAGTAAAAATAGTTTCCTTGAGCAAAAGTTTTTATTTCTAAAATTAAAAGAAACACAATAATAGTTTGAATTGATATATTCTTATAGGGAGAGGGAAACATAACTTTACACATCTATTCTCATTATTGTTCTCGCAACAATCATAATACCCTCATCTCTTAATTGTTTTAGTCTAAGAAATTTTATATCAGCATTGAACAAGTTTGTGGTAGAGAAGTGATGCAAGGGCATCATTTTATTTAAATCTTTTTTATTATCTACCCAGCTAATGTCACATGAAGAAAGTCATAGGAGTTTAAAATTCTAAAATTCATTTTTGTCTTGTTTGAGGGCACTAATACCTACCTGCATTCCTATTTAATGAGTAGCACATCGAAAGAAATTAAAAGGGTGAATTGGGGGGAAATTTTGAAGTCAAAATAGGTAGTTGGGGGCATTTATGTAGGTTTTTGAATGTTGCAAAAAATTTAGGTGGGATTTGGGAGACTTTTTTTGAAGCTTCCAAATTCTGGATAGCGGGGAGAAGAAGAAAAAACAACAAAAAGAAGAAGCCAGAACAAAGAAAAAAAGAACAAAATAATATAAATAGAGGAGAATAAAAGAGGACAATAGAGACTATCAACGAATAATAGAAGGAATGTTTTGTCAGTGGCCATAAAGGGTCGTAGCCAACAACAAGAGGACAAAGAGGAATGACAGAGGGAGCTCAGTTCAGAAAATGCTTATGTAAACACATGTAAAGTGTGTAAAAGTTGAACTTTAAGTATAATATAATATTTTCTTCTTCATAGCTATTATCTATGTGCATGTGTCTATGAGTTATATGGGTTATGAGTTTGTTGTTCTAGAAGTATCAAATATCGTGTGCTAGTTTTGAGCTTTTTATGTTGCTAAAATTCTAAATAGTCACCTATAGCCAATGCTGTGGGTATCGACAACAAAAGTCTATTTTTTTCTCCAACTTAGTTTGTGCCTTTGGATTTGTTTTTATTCTTCCAAAATTAATTTTTTGATGTGTAGCTCATGTGTAAACCTCTGTAAAGGTTGTGTGAGCTTTCTTATAGCATCACAACCTTCCTTTTCCACCTGTTTTCTTGTTTCAAAGTGGTTTTTTGGGCGCCTACAAGAGGGTGGGTGCCATCAGAATGGTATCGAAGCACAATTACAACTCTAGGAAGAAGGATAGTGGCCTGAGATTGGGGTTAGAGTAATCCCTTTTGAGTGTGAATTGTGGGTGTGTCCCTACAACAAGGGATATAGAAGCAAGGAAGACTATAGTAAGAAGGAGATTTAGAGAAATAGGATGCCTCCAAGGAGAAGGATGGCAGAGGTTGCAACTGTAAAAGCAACAAGAAGAATATATGAGGTTTTGGAGACCCTAAGGGGAATACAAGAAAGAATGAATGCATTAGAAGGTGGAATTAGAAGAGGCAGAGAACATGAAGAAAGTGATAGTGTAGATGATGAAGGAGGAGCAAAGATGGCTGGACAAGAAGGTGACAATTCAAATGGAGATATGGATGTAGGTGAAAGAAGACTTATAAGAGATATTTCCAATATTGGGAAAGGAATAAGGGTAGAGTTACCAAGCTTCTCAAGAAGTTTAGAACTAGATGAACTAATTGGCTGGATAATAGAGATGGAGGAATAATTTGAGTATGATGAAGTAGAAGACCCCAAAAGAGTAAAGGTTTCTCAAACAAGGTTGAATAGTCATGCAACACTCTAGTGGAAAGAGGTACAGGCTGAAAGAAGGAGAAATGGGAGAGATAAGATCACAAGATGGGATCAAATGGTAAGCAAGATGAAGACTAAATTTCTTCTTGGAGATTACCAGCTTGAACTTCTCAAGAAGTTGCAAAATTTAAAACAAAGAGAGATAAGTGTGAAGGCCTATACAGAGGAGTTTTACAAGATTTTCATCAGATCTAGTCATAATGAATTAGACCATGAAAAAGTAGCAAGACATGTTAATGGATTGAGGTTGAATACTCAAGATGAACTAAGCAAGATAAGGCTATGAAATGTGGAAGAAGCATATCAATATGATCTAAAGGCTGAAGAGAAATTGGAAAGAAGAAAGGAACAAACAAAAAAAAAGGTGGATTCAACAAAGGTAAAGTGTAGCAATAGAAAAATTACAGCCATGGTAAGGAGGCCATCCCATCAAAAAGTCAAAAGGAGAAAGATGAAACAAGATCAAGACCATACCCAATGAAAGGTAGAGGTGGATATGAAAGAGGCCAATGTAGAGGCTTCCAAGGCACATGTTTTAACTATGGGTAGTTCAGCCATAGATTTTATGAATGCCCCCAATGTAGACCAAAAGGATTAAAGAGAATAAGGGCAACAAGTGCACATGTAGCAAAGGGGGATAATGAATCTTTAGGATCTATTAGCCAACCAGATGAACTTGAGAGAGGAGAAGCACTTATGATGAAGAGGACATTATTGAAGCCAACCAAGAAAGAAGATGAACCTGTCCAATGAAAAAAAATATTTAGAACAATATGAAAATCAGGTGGAAAATGTTACAAAGTCATAATAGATAGTGGCAACACTGATAACTTAATTTCAATTGAAATGGTAGACAAGTTGGGGTTAAAAAGGATAGATCATCCTACCCCTTACAAGGTTTCATGGTTGCAAAAAGAGTACCAAGTCGTGGTTGATTATCAATGCCTTGTGAATTTTTGAATCGACACTTATGAAGATGAGGTGTGATGTGACATCATGCCCATGGATGCATGTCACTTACTCTTAGGGAGGCCACGGTAGTTTTATAGGAAGGGAATCCATAATGGAAGAGAAAAAACTTACACATTGGAGAAAAATGGAAGAAAACATACTCTTACTCCATTGGCAACCAAGGAAGAAGACGTGGAAAGCGGTCCAAGAATGTTGCTAGTGATAGGGAAGCAATTCTTGAAAGAGGTTAAAGGGGAGAAACTATGTTTTGAAGTATTCCCCAAGGAGCTACAAGTAGATGCAACAAAGGACAACAATGGCATACCTTTAGAAGTAAAGGAGCTGCTTGGAGAGTTTGATGAAATTATGTCCAAGGATTTACCGGAAGGACTACCACCTATGAGGAGCATCAACCATCACATTGATTTGATTATAGGGGAAATTTTACAAAACAAGGAAGCCTATGGGTTGAAACCTACAAAAAATGAAGAAGTGAACAAATAAGTGCAACAATTATTGGAAAGAGGACTAATTAGAGAGATCCTTAGCCCATGCATGATACCAGTTGTGTTAGTGCCGAAGAAGGATGGTGAATGGAGAATGTTCCCAGAATCAAGAGACATCAACAAAATAACAATAAGGTATCATTTTCCTTTACCAAGAATGGATGATCTCATGGATTGTTTGGGAAAGGCTAGGTATTTTACAAAAAATGATTTAAAGAGTGGGTATCACCAAATTAGGAAAAGAGAGGCTGATGAGTGGAAGATTTCTTTTAAGACCAAAGAGGGAATATATGAGTGGTTAGCAATGCCCTTTGGGTTAACAAATGCACCCAACACATTTATGAGGTTAATGAATGAAGTATTGAAACCATTTTTAGGGAGCTTTGTGACTATTTATCTTGACAACATTCTGATTTTTAGCAGCAATTTCAAGAAGAGCATTTATTGCATA
This sequence comes from Sequoiadendron giganteum, assembly GCA_007115665.2. Lineage (NCBI taxonomy): Eukaryota > Viridiplantae > Streptophyta > Pinopsida > Cupressales > Cupressaceae > Sequoiadendron > Sequoiadendron giganteum. The sequence goes on along the minus strand of CM021107.1, from coordinate 541,700,196 downwards.
TTAGACAAGTTTTACAAAGGCTCAAGGAAGAAAGGTTATTGGTGAACTTGAAAAAGTGTAGTTTTATGAAGGAGAAATTGGTTTATTTGGGATATGTCATATCACCACAAGGGCTGCAAATGGATCCAAAAAAGGCACGTTCTATCATGGAATGGCCAACATCTAGGAGTGTACATGATGTTAGAATTTTTCATGGTTTAGCAAGTTTCTATCATAGATTTATTCAAAATTTTAGTGGGATATGTGAACCCATAACTAAAACTATAAGGGAAGATAAGAAAGAGTTTAAGTGGACAACAACAACAGATAAAATTTTTGATATTTTGAAGGAGAAAGTCATTGAAGAACTGGTATTAGCATTCCCTGATATTGAGAAGGTGTTTCAAGTGGATTGTGATGCAAGTGGGATAGCCATAGGAGTGGTATTAAGCCAAGAGGGAAGACCTATTGCATACTTTAGTGAAAATCTTAATGATTCCAAGAAGAGGTATTCAGTTTATGACCAAGAATTTTATGCTATTGTGCAAGATTTAAAGAAGTGGCATCATTATTTTCTTCCAAAGGATTTTATTCTCTACATGGATCATCATGCTTTGCAATTCATTAATAGTCAAACCAAGTTGAACCAAAGACATATGAAGTGGGTTGAATTCCTACAAGGACATACTTTTGTTCTCAAGCATAGAATTGGGAGTTCAAATAAAGTGGAAGATGCATTAAGTAGAAGAGCAACATTGTTAGTTGAAATGAGAGTTGAAGTAGTTGGATTTGATGCTATGAAAGAGTTGTATAAGGATGATTTGGAATTTAAGGATGCATGGACAACATGTATGGAGCCTATTAGTTTGGATACGACACCTTGGATGGATTTTTTTATACAAGATGGATGGTTGTTCAAAGGACAACAAATTTGCATACCTCAAGGATCAATGAGGTAGAATTTAATAAGAGAAAAATATTGTGGTGGCTTAACTAGACATTTTGGAGCTGTTAAAATAATGGAACAACTTAGTGAAAGATATTTTTGGCCACAGATGAGGGTAGAAATCAGAAAATTTGTGCAAGGATGTCAAGTTTGTCAATATGTCAAAGGAGGGAGTCAAAATACAAGCATTTATCAGTCATTACCCATATTGGAGAAGCCATGGGAAGATGTGAGAATGGATTTTGTGCTTGGATTATCAAGAACACAATGAGGTAAGGATTATATTTTGTGGTTGTTGATAGATTTTCCAAAAGGGCTTACTTTACATGGAGGTTGTTAGATTACATGGTTTACCAAGAAGTATAGTTTCAGACCATGATACTAAGTTTGTAGGACATTTTTGGAGGACACTTTGGAAGAAACCAAGGACTGATTTAAAGTTTAGTTCTACATATCATCCTCAAACAAATGGACAGAACGAAGTTATTAATCAGAGCTTAGGGAATTTGTTATGATGTTTAGTTGGTGACAAGCCTAAGCAATGGGATTTAATATTACCTCAAGTTGAGTTTTCATACAGTGATTCAGTCAATAAAAGTACAGGTAAGACTCCATTTTAGATTGTTTATGGGCATAGTCCTAGAGGTATTTTAGAATTAAGGGAGCTTGCAAATACTAAGGGATATAAGTGAAGTGCTAAAGGAGAAGGGTTTGACAATTATATGCAAGATTTACATCAGCAAGTGAGAGAAAAACTCAATTGGAGCAACCAATAGTATAAAGAGAAAGTTGATTTGAAGAGAGGAGAAGAATTTTGAAGCTGGAGATATGGTATTGGCACACCTAAGAAATATCCATGCCTACAAAAAACTCAAGCGGAAGAAGATTAGACTGTGCAAGATCATCAAGAAGTTTTCACCAAATTCCCTCGAGTTGGAGCTTCCTAAAGGTTTGGAAATCTCACCAATATTTAATGTTTCAGATTTATATACTTACCATGAGGGAGAGACATCACGATAGCAAGAAAAAGAGAAAGAATTACCAAAAAAATGTAAGGAGCGGCTACCCAAGAAAGCACGAGAGGAAATTGAAGATATTTTGGACTCTAGAGTTGTTAGAAAGACAAGGGGTGAAGAGTATAGTGAATATTTAGTGAAATGGAAGGGTAGGTCAGTGGAGGATGCAACATGGTTGAGCCCAATAGAGTTGGAAACACTCCAGTTAGTACAAGATGATAAAGTTGTTGACCTACAACAATCGAACCTTTAAGGTCTACAACAACAAAGAGATTTACATAGTGAGCAGGGGCTCAAAAATTTCTCTGGCCTAGTAGTTTGATGTAGGGGCATTATTTTATTTAAATCTTTTTTATTATCTACCCAACTAATGTCACATGAAGAAACCCATAGGAGTTTAAAAATCTAAAATTCATTTTTGTCTTGTTTGAGGGTAGTAATACCTACCCGCATGCCTATTTAATGAGTAGCACAATGAAAGAAATTAAAAAGGAAAATTGGGTAGGAAATTTTGAAGTCAAAATAGGTAGTTGGGGGCATTTATGTAGGTTTTTTTACATTGTAGCAGATTTAGGTAGGATTTTGGAGAATTTTCTTTTAAGGAAGCTTCTAGATTTTGGACAGCTGGGAGAAGAACATAATAGCAGAAAGAAGAAGCCAGAATAGAGAAAAAAAGAACAAAACAACAGAAATATAAGAGAATAGAAGAGGACAATAGATACTATTAGGGAATAACATAAGGAATTTTTTGTCAGTGGCTATAGAGGAGTGTAGCCAACAAAAAGAGGACAAAGAGGAATGAAAGAGGGAGCTCTATTCAACAAATGCTTATGTAAATGCATGTAAAATGTGTAAAAGTTGAACTTTAAATATAATATAATATTTTCTTCTTCATAGTTGTTATCTATGTGCATGTGTCTATGAGTTATATGGGTTATGAGTTTGTTGTTCTGGAATTATCAAATGTTGTGTGCGAGGTTTGAGATTTTTATGTTGTTGAAATTCTGAATAGTCACCTACAGCCAGTGCTGCGAGTACCCACAACAACAATTTTTTTTTTTTCTGCAACTTAGTTTATGCCTCTGTAGTTTTTTTTATGCTTCCAAAATTAATTGTTTGACCTGCAGCTCATGTGCAAACCTCTGTAAAGGTTGTGTGAGGTTGCTTATAGCAATACAACCTTCCTTTTCCACATGTTTGCTTGTTTCAAAGTGGCTTTTTGGGCCCCTACAAGGGGGTGGGTGCCATCAAGCAAAAGGGAAAAAAAGAAGCTTGCTACTCGTTTCTATGAGACCACCTCTTCAATTTACATTGATTTTGGGTAGTGGGTGATATTTATTTATGGAAAAACTCTTTATCTTTCTTCCAACTGAAAATATATCTTGGACTTATCTTGATAATATGGACTAAAATAATATATAATAACTCATTTTAGCAATTCGATTAGTGTGGTTTCTCCCCTTGCATAACAAAATCTCGTGCTCTTGTTAAGATCAAATAGTATGTAATTGTTGAATGTCTAGTATAATTTTCATTTGTTAGATTCTATATTTATAAGATGATTAATTTTTATTTAAATTATTATATTCATTAAATATATATATATATATATATATATATATATATATATATATATATATTTATAAGAAAATTAAAATTAATAATAGTATTTAAAGATATTATTAGATGGTCAGTAGATATAAATATTTATGATTTTGTTGACAAAATATTATATAGAATGATTCTTAAGAATATAAATATGTAGGGCTTGACTAACAAAATTATAAATAGTTGTGTTTGATCATTTAATAATGCTTTTAGATATTGTTACTAGTGTATTTATGATTTGATTATATTAGCTACTTTTTGTTAACCCTATTTAAATAGTTCAATAGTCATAGTTAGTATTGATTTTATTTCTTATTTACTTTAAAAATAATGAAGAATTGTCCTTATTTTGTTAGTAAAAAATATCTTACCCACACTTATTCTAGAGGTTACATTATCCACAAATATTGCTAAACCCTCCTTGTTCCATAAAGGGACAAAAATATGCTAGTGCTTCTAAAACAATCTACCATCTCATATCAAGAAGCTAGCTCAAAATGTGAAAATTCTCCAACCTCTTTTGTCCTCTAGCCTTCCCTATGACCTACTTAATCCTTATCTACTTGATATTATTCTTGAGTCTCTAGAAATCTAGTTTGGTATAGTGTTAATAGCTCTAAAAGTACAATCATAGTGTATTATAATTAAAAAATGATTTTAAAATGTTGATTTTGACTGAAAATGCACCTTCAACAATATAATTTTATATTACCTATTACAAATTTAACAAAATAATATTGCTATGCCACCATTTACAAATAATTTGTTTCAATTTTATTCCCAATATCAAAACAACTCTTAAACAACATCCCAAGCCATATGACTTTTTTAAATGCACTAGTTAATACTTAAGGGGTATCAAAGTTCAAAACTGCACATTCCAAACAAAGTGTTTCTACTTATCTATTTATTTATTCAAATAAAAGCTCTTAATAAACTAAATTTTAATGTGGCATTGATCAATGAACAAATTGTTTTGCATCCTTAATGATATTATACTCATGTAGATCCCACATTCATCTCCATAATTTAAGTGCTTATAAACTCTCATGCTTCACCTAGACTTTAGACACCATTATCATTCTTCTTTGATAGACAAACATAGACTAAACATAAATGAAGTGTCCCCTCAATCAAGCAAGTTAAATAATGTTTCGTGTTGAAAATTCAACTTCAGATGATACAATTATATTATTGACTGCTCCTATCAAGTTGGGCAATGCAAACCAAACTCTCTATGCTGCCATTAATCCTATCACAAAATCATACTTCTATTTGTAGTTTATTCTTTTTAATTTGTTTTCCTATCTTCTAACAATGTGAAGGTAGGGCTAACACAGTTTGGTGCATAGGCTTTGTTTTGAATTGTCATAGATTTTGGAGATAACAAATAAACTTGCCTTCATAACCTCATGAATACACAAAACCAATACTTATAATAATAAATCTTCAATTAGAAAACATGTAGGGCATATATCAATGGTACTCAATTGTATTCAATGATGGCAAAGAATCTATGACCTTGTAAGTTGATATAGCAATTGTTATGTATAGCTATTATGTACAATTCGTTTATGAAACTTTATTTATCCTTTTCCAATGTCACATAGTTTAAGGGAATGGGAGTATGCACATGAATGATTTCTTTCGGGCATGACCTTTCTTGGCATTACAGAGCAAATGTATGCTACTACTAGATACTAAAATGCTTCATTTTAGAGAATTACTCTTACTTTGTCTGTATAACTTTAAGAAAAAAAATATTAGAATTTTAATATTATGTTATAAATGGGAGGAAACATAATATTGAAAGACAATCATAGTAACACAATCAATAAATTTTTATAATACTAATGATATTAAATTATTATGAATGATAATTCATACATCACAATATGACTTTTATAGAACATTTTTAAAGCATAATTATTCAAATCTCTTAACAACTAAAATACCATTAACAAAAACAAAATAATTTAATTGCTAGTATCACTAAGTCATTAAAATGACTTTATTATAACTAACGCAACATTTTAATTACTAACATCCCTAATCCATAACATAAGTTTATTGCAACCAACACAATTGAGACAACACTAACTAAACAATTTATTACAAAATATAAAACTTATTTTCTAAGACAACCTAATACTAATTCAAGCTTCAAGGAGAGTCTTCCTAATACTTTCCAATACTCCTGCCACCTCTCTAGCCATGGGCCTTTCATTGGGGGATTCCTTTGAACACTCCAATGCAGTAAGTAAGAAAGGAATGAGGCATTGATTTATTTCATAGTCTCCTGTATCCTTCTTCATTCTCATGTCAATAATCTCCTCCAATTTGTTGTCAAAATGCATGCTCACCCACTTGTGGAGGTTCAATCCTTCCACAAACATATGGTTGGTTGGACTCTTTCTAGTTACCATCTCCAATAGCATAATACCATAACTATAAATATCGCCCCTCGTGGATACCTTCCCACCAACTCCATACTCTGCATATAAAATCAAAAGAACAAATCTGGTTAGATCGTGCACATGAGCCATTCGGTAATGGAAAGAGAATATGCAAAGGAGAAGATAATTACATATCTGCAAGCAATACCTGGAGCAATGCAGCCTATGGATCCTTTCAGAGTTAGAGTGGAAGTACTTCCTAAGCTACTGGTACTGATGTCTGACCCACAAACTATTTGGGAAATCCCAAAGTCTGCTACATGTGCTGTCATATCCTCATCCAGAAGAATGTTGCTTGGTTTTATATCACAATGTACAAATTGTAGAAAACAGCCATGATGCAGATACTCTATGTTAAAATAAGTAAATGTGTTTGTTGACAGTTGTTGATTGGGAAAGTTTCCCAAACTTTTCTGCATTTGCTGATTGGGAAAAGTTTCCCAAACTTTTCTACATTTCCCTTTTGTATTTGGGAATGTTTCCTTTTCATTATTTCTTGTTGCTTTCTTGAGTTTTAGTTGTTGCTGTATATATTGCTCTTTGATTTCCAATAAATCGTGTGAAGATAGTTTGTTGCAATTTGTTGTGCAAGCATAATAGATTTATCATTTCTGTCTCTTTGTTGTAGTGATATATATTTTGTTTATTTAGCTGTTAATGGTGTACTGTAATATTGTGGCATTTGTTTATTGTTTCTAACATATGGTATAAGAGCAGGTTCAAAATGGCAATGAATGCTAACAGTACACAATTGCAAATTCCCAAATTTAATGGGAAAAACTATGATTTTTGGAGTTTTCAAATGAAGATTTTGTTTATATCTCAGGAGCTATGGGATCTTGTGCAGAATGGGTATTCAGAACCTGCAGATGCAGCAGCATTAGCAGCACTCACACAAAATGAAAGGAATTTACTAGAGAATAATAAAAAAAAAGATCAAAAAGCATTATTGTTCATTGTGCAGGGCCTTGATGAAACTCTCTTTCCAAGACTTACAGTTATTTCAACAGCCAAAGAAGCTTGGGATCTTCTTTCCCAATCATTTCAAGGTACATAAAGAGTAAGAACAGTCCGTTTACAAATGCTTAGAAAGGATTTTGAAATTTTACAAATGTCAGATTCTGAAAGTTTAGGGGATTTCTTAACTCACATAATGGGGATATTTAATCAGATGAAAATAAATGGTGAGGTTATGAATGATCAAAAAATTGTTGAAATTTTTTTAAGTTTGCCTACAAAATATGATCTAGTAGTTGTAGCTATTGAAGAATAAAAAGATCTAACCTCTTTATCTGTAGATGAGCTTATGGGTTCACTGTACACACATGAGCAAAGAATAAATAAATCAAAAAATGAGCCATTTGAGAAAGCTTTAAAGAGAAAAGTATCTTTGAAAGAAAAAGAAGCCGCACCAGAATCATCTTCAACACAAAGAGGAAGAGGTAGAAATTCAAGAGGAAGAGGAGGACGTTTTCAACAAAGAGGCAGAGGTCAAAGAAGCAATAGAAGTGATGAAGAAATTTGTAATTACACTCAAGCAAGAGGTAGAGGCAGGACAAATTTTCAGAAAAGAGGTAGAGGTTTTCAGAGGTATGATAAATCATTTATTCAATATTATTACAGTCAAAAGTTTGGACATATTGCAGCTGAATGTAGAAAAAAGATTGCAGATGAAAGTAAACATGAAGCCCAATATGAAAATGAAGGTGAAGGGCATGAAGGATATGTCTTGCTAACATGCAGCACAAAGGAGGAAGTAAATGATGACAAATGGTATGTTGATAGTGGGTGTAGTAATCATATGACTAGATGCAAAGAGATATTTCAGAATTTGGATGAGTCCATCAAATCTAAAGTTAAGATGGGAAATGATTCAATTGCATCAGTCATGGGGAAAGGGAGGATATTAATCACAACAAGAAAAGGTGAAAAAAATATATTGGTGATGTATTTTATGTACCAGGTTTAAAGCATAATTTGTTAAGTGTAGGTCAACTTGTGCAAAAAGGCCACACAAACAAAAAAAAAAAAGATTCATGCATTATTGTTGATGGTAAAAACAAACAGATAACCAAAATACCCATGACTGCTAATAGGATGTTTTCTCTAAGTATCAGAAATAATATGCATTTCAGTTTCAATGCTCTTGTAAAAGATACACAGTGGTTATGGCATCTTAGATTTGGTCATTTAAATTTTGGTGGACTAAATATTTTGCATAAGAAGAACATGGTAATAGGTTTACCACTTATCCAAAAACCGGATGAAGAATGTGAAGGTTGTATTGTTGGAAAACACCATAGAGAACCTTTTCCAATAAGGGATTCCTGGAGAGCTTCAAAGCCACTGGAGCTAGTTCACTCAGATCTATGTGGACCAATTGAGGTTGCTTCATTATCTGGTATGAGATATCTTTTGACATTTATTGATGACTATAGTAGAAAACTTTGGGTGTATCCTTTGAAAAATAAATTAGATACTTTCAAGAAATTCAGAGAATTTAAAGAATTAGTTGAAAAGCAAAGTGGTTATTTTCTCAAAAATTTAAGGACATATAGGGGTGGAGAGTATATTTCACATGAATTTCTTAACTTTTGTATTGAAAATAGCATAAAAAGGCAACTAACAAAAAGGTATACACCACAACAAAATGGTGTAGCTGAGAGAAGAAATAGAACAATTTTAAATATGGTAAGGAGTATGCTTAATGTTAAGAATTTACCAAAAGTCTTTTGGGAAGAAGCGGTTTGTTGTGCAGGTTATATCTTGAATAGATGTCCTACAAACTCAGTATGGGGCATGACACCAGAAGAAGCATGGGAAGGATATAAACCCTGGGTAGATCATTTAAATTTTTTTGGTTGTATTGCTTTTTCTCATGTTCCAGATGCAATTAGAAGTAAATTGGATGATAAGGCAGAAAAATGTATCTTTGTTGGGTATAGTGAAGAATCTAAGGCATATAGATTGTATAATCCTGAAACAAAAAAATTGGTGATAAGTAGAGATGCAAAATTTCTTGAAGATCAGGAGTAGTGTTGGAATTTGAAAGAGAAATATCAACAAGTTAATTTTCAAGATGAAGCTGCAAATCAACAACAAATTTATGTTTTTAATAGAAACTCTTTTCCAACTCCACCAAGTCATAGACATGTTTCATCAAACAGTTCTCCATCATCTACCTCACAATCTCCAAAAAGGTGGCAGAAAACAAAGAGCTTGTCTGATATATATCAAGAAACAATAGAGGTAAATGAAGATATTTGTCATTTTGCATTTTTTGCTGATAGTGATCCTATTATTTTTGAAGAAGCTATAAATGATGATAAATGGGTTAATGCTATGAATGAAGAAATTGCAGCCATAGAAAAGAACCAAACATGGGACATTGCAGATCTCCCTAAGCATAAGAAGGCAATTGGAGTAAAGTGGGTGTATAAAACAAAGTACAATGAGCAAGGTCAAGTGAATAAATACAAGGCTAGGCTGGTAGTGAAGGGCTATAAACAAAAATCAAGTATTGATTATAATGAAGTTTTTTCACTTGTAGCTAGAATGGATACTATTCGTATGATTTTAGCTCTTTCAACACAAAAGGGTTGGAAACTCTTTCATATGGATGTAAAATCAGCATTCTTGAATGGTGTATTGGAGGAAGAAATTTACATTGAGCAACCACCTGGTTATGAGATTAAAGGTCAGAAAGGTAAAGTTCTCAAACTAAAGAAAGCCTTGTATGGTTTAAAACAAACACCTAGAGTTTGGTATGAAAGGATTGAATCATATTTCTTGAAAAATGGTTTTGAAAAATGCCCTTATGAGCCCACCTCATTTATAAAACAAAATCAACAAGGTGATGTTGTGATTGTTTGCGTTTATGTTGATGACTTGCTTTATATTAAGAATAATGAAAACATGCTTAAAGAATTTTCAATGGCAATGAAGAGTGAATTTGAGATGACTGATCTTGGTTTGTTGCACTATTATCTTGGTTTTGAAGTAACTCAAAATTGTGATAGGATTTTTATTTCACAAGAAAAATATGCAAATGATATTTTGAAAAGATTCAAAATGGAAAATAGCAAACCAGCAATTACACCTATTGCCATGGGTGTGAAGTTGAGCAAAAAGGTAGATTTTACTTTGTATAAAAGTTTGGTTGGAAGTTTAATGTACTTAACTGCAACAAGACCAGATATCATGTATGTAGTAAGTTTGATAAGCAGGTTCATGGAGGATCCAAATGATAATCATCTACAAGCAGGTAAAAGAATACTAAGGTATGTGAAAGGGACTTCAAATCATGGAATTTTTTATGAAAAGAAGAGTGTTTTGAAGTTAACTGGTTATACAGATAGTGATTGAGCTAGAAGTCAAGATGATAGGAAAAGTACTTCTGGGTATGTTTTTACTCTTGGTTCAAGTGTAATTTATTGGTCTTCAAAGAAACAACCCATTGCTGCATTGTCCTCAGCAGAAGCAGAATATGTGGCAGCCACTTTAGCAAGTTGTCAAGCAGTTTGGTTACAAAGAATGCTTGAAGCATTGTTGCAGCCCCAAATGGAAGAAACAGTTATATTTTGTGATAATCAATCAGCTATTGCTCTCTCTAAAAATCCAGTCTTTCATGCAAGAAGCAAACACATAGACATCAAATTTCATTTCATCAGAGAGCTGGTTAAAAATAATGAAATCAAACTTTCTTATTGCAGGTCCAAAGATCAGGTTGTTGACATTTTGACAAAGCCTTTGAAAGAAGAAGATTTCAATAGATTGAAGAAACTTTTAAGGATGACAAGCTGTTCCACAAATCAGATTTTAGGGAGGATGTTAAAATAAGTAAATCTGTTTGTTGACAGTTGTTGATTGGGAAAGTTTCCCAAACTTTTCTGCATTTCCCTTTTGTATTTGGGAATGTTTCCTTTTTGTTGTTTCTTGTTGCTTTCTTGAGTTTTAGTTGTTGCTATATATATTGCTCTTTGATTTCCAATAAATCGTGTGGAGACAGTTTGCTACAATTTGTTATGCAAGCATAACAGATTTATCATTTCTGTCTCTTTGTTTTAGTGATATATATTTTATTTATTTAGCTATTAATGGTATACTGTAATATTGTGGCATTTGTTTATTGTTTCTAACACTCTAATCCATGGATAACATCGATTGCTATGTTCAATATCTCAATGAAGGTCAATGAGTTACCATTGGAATGCAAAACAGTCTCCAAATTTCCTTTGGACATGAATTCTAGAACCAATATTTTGCGTCCAAACTCTAAACAGAAGGATATGATTTTTACCAGATTCCTGTGCCTAACTTCTGCCAGCACTTTGCATTCCCTACAGAAGCTCTTGATAGCTTCCTCATTTTGCAAATTTAGAAGCTTGAAAGTAGCCACTCTACCATCACCCATAATGCCTTTGTACACAGAGCCACAACTACCAGTACCTAACAAGTTGTTCTGGTTAAATTCATCTATAGCTTCAACGATTTCTTGATAGGAAATCTCCCTGTCATCCATGAGTTTCAGAGGCAAGATGTCACTGGGAGCATCAGACTTGGTCTCGCGCCTTCTATAAATCAATCCCAAGAACAATGAAATAAAGAATAGGAAGATAATGGTTCCAGCCACTGGTGCAAAAATTCTAATTCTGTTGGTGTGGTCTTGAGGCTGAGTTTTGCGAATAGCACATGCAAGTAATTGCATCCATTCTCCACACAGAAATATATTCCCCATAAATGATGCAGCTTCCATATTTTTAAAGATGCCTTCTTTTGGGATCTCTCTAGTCAAGTTATTGAAAGACAAATTCAAATACTGAAGCTTATTCAGCGACTTTAGAGACATAGGGACCAAACCTGAAAGGTTGTTGGAAGACAGATCCATACTCACAAGACTTTTCAATCCACTGAGAGAATTTGGTATTGGGCCTTGGAATTCATTTGAAGAAAGCTTCAGATATTCAAGCTCTTCACAACTTCCCAGAGTGGCTGGAATTTGACCTTCCAACCTGTTAGCTGAAACGTCGATAACTTGAACATGAATCATCTTTCCAATTTCTAGATGTAGAGATCCTTGGAATGAGTTTCTGGACAAATTGAAATAAAACTATAAATTAGCAAGACTTGACACTTCACGGGGTATGCGTCCACTGAACTGATTGTTGGAGAGATCCAGCAATTGCAAGTTGTAACATTTTCCCAAACTTGCAGGTACTTTCCCAGATAAATGGTTGTGGTTAAGCACAAGATGGGTTAGCTGCTAAAGAGAACCAATTGTATCAGGGATCTCTCCAGAAAGCGTATTATGGCTCAGTGATAGCTCCCCAAGGCTTTTTATTTCACCAATCTCAATGGGTATGTTTCCTTCTAGATTGTTGTTGTCCAGCAAAAGTCTTTGCAACTTCTCAAGGATTCTCAGAGAGGAGGGGATGTGAACCATAAGGAGATTGGAAGACAAATTAAGGCAGTTCAAATTGGTTATGTTGGCAATAAGTGAAGGTATACTACCTGTTATTTTAGTACCACTTAATGACAACCAAGAGATAGTTGTAGGAAGCTGCTCTGGCAAGTTACCTGTCAAATAATTGTCCTGAATCAATAAGGTATTCAACATGGTGCAATTGTGGAGAGCTATAAGAATGGGGATAGTGACAGAGCTTCCGCTATCAAGTTGATTAGATGACAAGCTCAGCATTTTAAGATCTGAAAGCCTGCTTAGGTCCAATGGTACTGCTCCACTGAGATGATTTAGCTCCAAGTCAAGGTTACGCAGTTGTGTACAATTGGCAATTGTCGCTGGGATAGTGCCTCTCAGCTGATTGCCCCATAGATATAGAATTATAAGTTGAGAGAGCTTGCCCAATTCTGGTGGGATAGTACCAGTCAAGTTGTTGCTATATAGGGCCAATTCTAGTAACCCTGAACTATTTGAGATTGATGAGGGAATAGGGCCTATTAAACGGGGATTCTCAAGTATGAGAAATGAGATCAAACTAGATAGCATTCCCAATTCCAGTGGAATGTGACCTTCAAGGTCAAGATCTTGCATATACAATCCTTCTAGTGAAGAGAGATTTCCTAAGGAGGGAGGGATGTGTTGTGACCTTTTCACACATCGCCCCATTGCAAATGGGGACCCTAGTGGTTTTATCCTCTGGTAGTTTTGCTTCTGAGTTTCGGTCTGTTTCATGAGGTACTTAGAATTTGAAATTTTGAAGGTCATCTGAGTCAAGAAATGATTGCGAACCTGAATCAATGATAGAACGTTTCCAAAGTGCTTAGAAGGCCTTGTGGACGAAGATCGACTGTCTATTCAGTCAATTCTGACACTTCCTAAATTTTAGGGTTTCGACCCCCGGGCCCCTATTTTTTAGGGACTTTTTTTTGGCATTTTTAGCACATTCTGGGTACCCTATTTTTTAGGGATTATTTTTAGAAAGTTTCTATTTTTGGAAAATTTCTATTTTTAGAAAGTTTCTATTTCGGGAAAGTGCACAGTTCATGGCTTCATAAAACATCAACTTCAAAGGGTTATAGGGAAAATGGGTGAAAAATGTTTGAAAAACCAGAAAATTCACCTAAGGCATGGACATGCATAAAGAAGATAAAAATGGCGAAGGGCAAATGAAAATTGCAAATGCTAAGCAAGGTCCACCCAACACTTGCAAACTATAGCCAAAGTCCGCCATATGCAAAAGGGAAAAATGCAAAGTCATGGCAAAGTCCGCCCCAAGGCACTTGCAAAAAAATCTTCAAGTCCGCCCCTTGCCAAAACATCTTGAAGTCCGCCCAAAGCACTTGCAAAAAAGTTAGCAAGTCCGCCCAGCTATGAGGAAGATTGCAAAAGCATCTTGAAGTCCGCCATGTGCAAAAGGCACTTGCAAAAGCTGAACAAAGTCCGCCCCTTGCCAAAACATGATGAAGTCCACCATGTGCAAAATGGCAATTGCAAAAACATCTTGAAGTCCGCCCATGCAGCTGCAAAAGGTGAGTGAAGTTCGCCCAAGGAGTTGCAAGTTGCCAAATGCTCACAAAGTCCGCTCCAAGGGTATGGCAAATGAAAAATGCAAAGTGGAGCTGAAGTCCGCCCAAAGGTAAAGTGAAAAATGCAAAGTGGAGCTGAAGTCAGCCCAAAGGTAAAGTGAAATATGCAAAAGGTGAATGAAGTCCGCCATGTGCCAAGGCACTTGCAAAATGCAAATGAAGTCCGCCCAGCCTAAAAGAAATTGCAAATTACATGAAAGGTCTGCTCCAAGAAGGCTAGAAAGGGGTAAAATGCTAACGGGTGCACTCCAAGATGATTGGAGATGGTGAAAATACAAGGAAAATTCACCATTTTGTGAAATTAAATGACAATTACTAAGTAAAAATTCGCCCAAGCATGGATAAAGTAAAAAATTGCACAAGGCAAATACGTTGGAGTCGTGTATCGCATTGAAAATCACTTGGATGAACAAAGATTTAATTACTTGCCTAGAAAATCAAAGGATTTGAAAATTTGCCTTAGTCCAGACAATTGGAAATTTAATTGAAAAATCAAATGATATGTCTGGCAAAATTGAAATTCGCCTAAGTAAAAATCTTGGCAAGATTAAAATTTGCAGAGGCACAAAGAGATTTAAAAAATTCGAAATTGCCTTTGGATGAAATTTTTTTAAATATTATTATTTAATTATTTTAACGAACGGGTTGGAAACAACACATAAAATATTATTTTAATATTTTATTTTCCAAAACCCATTTACAAAAGAAAATTCGAATTTCTCTAGGCAAATTGCTGAGAAAAGAAAGAAGAAAAATAAACTTCACTCGACTAGCGGCAAAAATAGAAAATTTCTTTAATGACTTATGCTGGAGACGGAAATTGCCATTCGAAAGACAAGTGCCAGCCGAGTTCAAACTGAATTAATTGGAAACAATTAATTAGGTCGATTTTCTCAGCCTTAAATTAGCTTTGTATTTCATTTTCATTCATTCTTTCGAAAGCGAAGTTGAGAAAATTTGTTAAGGCAGAGAAGTTTGTGAAGTTTTATATTATTTTTTGCGAAGTAAAAGACTGAAAGTACGAATTTACTTCAGTAGCAACACATTTTTCATTGACAGGAAGACTTTACTTCCTCTATTTTTGACGAAGTTTTCTCTTTGCAAGCGATTTAATTCTTTCATTTTCAGCAACGGTTGTTTTCACGAATTAACTTATCGAATTTGCTGGAATTTATTTATGCGTAAATAATTTCTGATTATTAAATTTTTCATTTGCAGATTTATGCTGAACGCCAGAGAATCATCAAAGAAGAAAATGAAGTTTGCAAGCAAAGGTGTGCCATTGGAGTCTAAAATTATCTCCAAATGGAAGAATGTTGCGGACACTGATCTCGGCCATGTTGACTTGGACGAATTTCAAAAAAGAATCTATGGAAGTGACACACGCATGCCGACTCCAATTGCGCAAAGGATGATGCAAAATGGTATAGTTCAGGCTACAGGATTTCCGCCAGCAGTCGAGTGTCCAGAGTTGATGGTAGAATGTGCCTTGCACTATAATGCTGAAGAAAGACAAATTGAGGCACCTGATGGCAGAGTATTGGCATACTTAGGCGAGTTGGCTATACAGGAAACATTTGGCATTCCGGCTTACCACCGAACGTACTACCGGTCGAAGGAGGATGCGCAGAAATTGTATGAGGATAAACAGACTCTTTGCATGGCCAACATGAACAAGAACTGGCTCGAAAAACCTAGATGCTCATCCAAGAGATTGCCCAAGAAATTACTCAGGCCATTTTTTAAGGAAGAATATAGAGACATAGTCTTGTTGCTTAACAGACTAGTAGGCAGTCCTCAAGGAGCGCCTTTTGAAAGTTGGATGTATTACTTCATTGATGAAGTATCTGCTGGGAAAAAATGATCAACTGGTCAAGGATGATCAGTGATAGTATTCATGAACAATTGGTTAACCTGGAGAAAACTGAATCTTTTCATATGGGTTCTTATATTGTGTATTCACTCGCTCGTACATATCGATATACCGGTCTAATATGCAAAGGTGTAGTCGGCAACAACGAAGCAGAGCTCAAAGTTCATAACTGCTATCCCCAATTGTAGTTGAGTGAGAAGTCACATTGGCGCAGGGCACATAACGCTTTCCTCATGTACATCACTCGGGTGCTGCAGGGAGGAACGCATCAAAGACTTACACCTGAAGCAAAAAGTTTAATCAGTAAATAGGATCCTGGTTCATCCAGTTTCCAAGATTTACGTACATCCGAATACAGGGATTCAAGGAATCTCCTTACAGGTTGCCAATCTATCCTACTGAAAAGATAATTTTACTAGAAGTAATCAGGCAACTAGAAACATTCTAGAATATCCAGAGACCGAAGCAGAAAGCAGCTGTCACGTTTCCCTTGTTCATAGGAGACATGGTAGAATCCTATCCGTCATCACAGGCAGCAGACAATGCTAGGATAGAAATACAGTTATATCCGTTCACCTCATACAAGTCCAGAGGGGATTTTGATCCACTCAATCACATGGGAATGGTAAACGGAAGGAAATACAGGCACAGAGTTGACCTTGAAGATTTTTGGGCAAATGCTGCCGACGAGTATGAAGTAAGGAGAAGACTTTGCTCAAGGTTATCCTTGAGCATGATTAGGACAACCAAACTTTTTGATGTACCTGACCAGCTAGATGATGATGAAGTATACATATAGCCAGGATATGATGAAGGATTGCCGCTCCCTTCTGTCAAATGGTCAGAGCCTGAGTTAAGTGATTTAACAACTCTTATGAGACCAGTGGTCAAATACTCACAATGGTGGGTAGATGAGCGGGTACAAACATTGAAGCAACGAGGTGTGCCATTCACCTATGATTTAATGGATGAAGCTGAATCGTGTTCTTCAAATATTGGCGCTTCTCAGGAAAATGAACGGATCGAACCTATCAACCCGAAGAAGAGGAAAGGCAAAGAGGTGGCAACAAGCGAGAAGCCGATCTTGAAGAAGACTAAGGCCCTTCACTCAGCCACATCTGGGAATATCAAGCAGCTACTGATTATGCAAGAAGAATCATGGGAAAATATAAGAATTCCTTCACCAGTGCTTGAAGAAAACACGAAGCCTATGCAGATTGAGCAGGACTTTCACCATTCTCCAACCGGCACAGAGATTTGTGAATCAGATGAGGACCTGAATGACAGGGAAGGCGACTTCCAAGAAGGGATGATTTCAGCCCTAAGGGGGATTCATGAGGACCCACTGGCATAAGAAATCCAAGAGATTCAGGATATTCGGGACTGCGAAGATAATGGAGTCGAGCAGCCTACAATACCAAACTGGCTTAAGGAAAGAATTAAGGTTAAGGTACCGGTTGCAGCACTAGAAGCAGATGATATTGACGATTTCTTGGTGAGGTTAGAGCAAGTAAATACGAAAAAACCGACCAAGAAATTCTCTACTATTCAAAGAGATGAGACTGGTAACCGCACAGTGCAAATTGTAGTCCCGACAAGTGAGAAACTGCAGGATGAAATTACTCCTGCCGATTATGCCATTACTGTGATTGATATTGGTCCATCTACCAAAGGGCAAGAAGTAGAAGATCTGGACAATTCCGTTTCCACCATTAAGTCCAGATTAGAAAAGGAGACTAAAAAAAAAAGGTAATATAAGATGGAGGTTGAGCGTCTGAAGGAGTATATCCGACATTTGACAAGGCCACTCAACCAAGGCAACCAATCAAACCCTCTGCTCTCAAATGCATCACAAGAGCCAGTAGAAAGTCTTGAGAAAGAACTAACTACTGCTAGGGAAACACAAGAATGGATGGCAAGAAAAGAGGGAGAGGTAATGGCATTTGTGGAGAAGTTAGTACATGCTCATGGGAAAACTTCTTCCCTGCTCACAAGGATTGCAAATTTGACTGAGGCATGGGATGGATTGCAAGACTTGCGAGACAGAATCATTCCCTACCTCCATGATATAATGAAAATTCCTAAGCAAAGGCTGATTGACGAGAAGATTATTGCAGCTGGGGCGGCTTACGACTTCAGCAACTGGTATTGCTTATTGGTCTCCCGTAGGGAAATGCTTGAAAAGGTTAAGGCAGAGAGTATCAAGGTCGATGAGCAAATAAGGAGCATCCAAAATGGCATATTTCATATGGCTGTAGATATATTGAACAAAGACATTGTTCGAGAAAATGACTTGTGGCTGGATAATATGCAAAGAGAAGTGCAAAAGATTTTCTCCATCATGCCAATCTTGGGTGAATATCTGACTAAAGCATTTGACCTGCTGAATATCCGTAGTACTTTCTTGCAGCACGAATCAAAATGGGCAGTTGTCTTTGTTGATTGTGCAGATAGTTTGGACCTACTGAAATACAATGTCAGCACCTTTCCAGACATTACCATCAAGGAGATTGGCGCCATTGTGTCTAGGTTCGTCGAACGAGGCATTGCATGAGTGGATAAGGACACAACCGCCAGTGGGTGACTCATCTGTTAGTTAACTGATCGATATTTTGGGCAACCCTAATTAGGGTTTTCGTGCTTAAATCTAGGCCCTTGATTTTGTTTCAATCTCGGCCATTCATTGTATCAGGGAATTCTATAAGTACCCTTTCTTTTTCATTTCAAACAATCGGAAGAAATCAGAAAAATTGTTATCAGAGGATTAGAGATTAGATTTTTGAGTTAGAATTAGTTTCTTTTCGAAGTAAGAGAAGAGTTGTATGAAATTTTTGTGAAAACCATTGAGATAATAGAATTCATAATTGCATGAGTTGCTTTGAAACCTTTGTTGTCAAATGGGTGCATGGTTGCATATTTGCTGTTTCTCGTAGGATTGTTATAGATTAAAATTTATTTGTTAGTGGAGCGAGAGATTGATGGTGAGGATTGAAAGTAACTTAGCTCATACTTTTTTCAAATGGATGCTTTTCATTTGATGTGCAAAGTTAGACTGAGCTCTTGATATAAATGCTTTTAAAACATTTACTTGAATAATATTGTTTGAATTGATGGTGTTATTTATAGTGAAAAATCTCAGGCATAAATCCCAGAAGATTGCACTTGCTTTCGTGTAGTTGTCATTTTTCAAGACGAAGAAAAGCATGGTTTCCTTTAAGTTGTATTTGATCGTTACCATCTCCTAGTTCCTTAGGATTAGCATAAGATTTCTCACCCCTTTCCTTTTTCTTTTTTTATTTTATCCAAAAATCAGAAAATCCAAAAGATACAACACTGCATTCAAACTCTTGCTTTCAAAGTAAATTACTACAATACTATGCCCCCTTGGGTTACCAGCAAACCTCATACTACCACAGAGCCTATCCGCACCCCAACTTAGGAAAATTGGAATTACCTTGTGATCTATCTAGCAATCTTAGCATGAAAGGTGATTTTTATCAAGAGAGGATAGAGCATCTCCGGACACTTTATTCTACTATGTTCGTGTGTGTCACAAAACACGCATCAACACAGAATTGGCACTAGAAGGAGGGCCTGCCAAAGATAGTGATTTTACTTTCTAAGTAAGCATGATGCAGTATGGTGTTGCCACATGAATTTCCTTTTCATGTACCTATTGAACAACCCGACCTAGCAAATATTGATATTCTTGATCAATTGCATTCACTAGCCTGGCAAACACAGACAGATAACGCTCAGTTCAGACAAACAAGCCGTGTCCTTGCTCGAGAAGAAGAGAAAGGAAAATTCATTGAGGGAGCTATTCAAAGGCATCTGATAAGACAAAAGATCAATCGCTTGAAATGAGTTTTTGACTATATAGAACAAGCAATCGCCACTGGCAAATTGACAAGATCAGGCTTTGTTCGTAAGATGAAGAATGGTACTCCCGATCAACCTTCCTCTTCCCAGACAGGAGCCTAATCCAGTTTTGCAACCTGACTTAGACTTTCAAGCTAAACAAGAAGACGTTATCACTGAATTGTACAGCTTATCGTGGAAATTGAAACGGAACACTCTTGACTGGATGCGCATGCATTTCATACTTGAAGAAGAAGAAGAAACAGCCCAACGCATTGACCTTGCTATTCAAAGAGATCGACTTGTTGAGAGATTTGAAGCCCAACAATGGGAACAAAATTGTCTAGCTAACCCACAAGTTCCTCTGCAAGTGAATCAGCCAACTCCTGCACAAAATTGAAGACACGCTGGATCGAATTGGTTCATTCTCGCCAGATAGATTTCAGCGAATCACCAGGTCAACTCCAAGTTCTTCAAAAAATTTTGTGGAGTTATCTCCTCATAGAAATAGGCCGAAGAAGCACAAAGAGGTGTTACAAGAAGAAACAACAAGTGAACACTCATATCCATCCAGTGCCGAAGTGCAAAGTGTGGAGGATCTTGTCAGGATATTCTAGACACCACCACCACACATTCCAGTCCCGCGCGCGGTTCACCAACCAATTCCACCAAATCAAGTTATTCCAATGGCTCATCCAAATGCTTGGGGTCTGCAAAATGCATTGCCTCTTACCACATTCGCCAATTACCATGATATGCCCAAAAATTTAGAGCATTTTTTGCTCCAAGTTTCATGTCGGCGATATGAACAGGACGACTGATGAACATATTAAAATTTTTGAAGACACTCTCCAGAACTGAAACATTCAGCACGAAGATGTGGCTTGCTGACTATTCCCATGTTCTTTGGGAGATGATGCATATTACTGGTACGTCAACTTGCCAGTAAATTCCATCCAAACTTGGTTGGGGTTGAAAGAAGCATTTTTGGAAAAATTCAAATTGCCGACCACGCCTGCTGAATTGTACAGACAATTTGTTGAAGTGAAAAGACAAGAACATGAACCGATCAGTACCTTCAACAACAGATTTCACAAAGCATATACCAGGCTACATGACCCATATGAATTGGATAATGCCGCAACATTAGCAAACTACTATGCCGCCTTAGATAGTCTTACTTCGATGTTCGTAAGAAGATCCAATCCAGTTCTGACTGATCTTAAGGCAGCATATGCAGAACCAATTAAAGTCAATTCTGATTTAGGCATGAATGTTGCAGGACCACTCAATCATTTGGGATATGCTGCTATGCCAAGTCAAATTACAGGAATCAATCAAGCACTGGCCCATCATACGCCAATAATGAATCATGTTCCACCTCCCAACAATCAAATGGTAGTCCATCCCGGAGGTCCTATTTCCCAGGATCAGCCTCCACAACCTATATATTTGCAAGGTACAACCACATCCACCAGAATGCAAGAGGAAAAGGAGGAAATGAGAGACTTGATTGAACAAGTGAAGAAATTGTTTGCTGACATGACTCATTTAAGAAATCAAAGCAATCAACTACATAGTATGCAAAGAAATTCTCAAGGATACCAAGGTAACCATCAAAATTACCAAGGTCAGTCGAGCAATAATCAAGGTTATTGTAATAACAACCAAGGATATCAAAAAAGAATGTGGAATACGGGACCAAACAATGGAAATGTGTAGTCACCACTTGATAATTCGATAAATCAGGAAAATCGACCAACGGAAAGCATACTCCTCATAGAATCCACCTTGTCCGGATGGTGTCGATTGCACAATACTAATCAGCATTCTGAGACACAGTGTAGAGAATTTCAGTTAGCAGCTGATATTTTCCAAAGAGAAATACAGAGGGAGACTCCTGAAGATCCATCTACTGCTATAGTTCCAGTTGTAAAGTATGATCAAGCTTTAGTTTTGGAAGACTCCACGATCCCACCACAGTTTGGACAGTATCAAGAACCTGATCAGTTTGGAAGATTTCCACCAGCAATAGCTAATGGGCTAGTGGAGGCACCACCTTCCGTATATTCATACACAGTTGCTGATGAACCCATCACAGAAGTGGACAATTATTATTTCCCGCCATTGAATAACAGTGTATTGGTCGAGGGTATAAAGGAGGTCCAGGCATTCCAACAAACAGGAAACACCCAGCCAAAGGTTTATTACAGAAAAAATCAAGAACCTTTGACTTCTTCCGTTCCTCCACACAACTTCCAAACACCACCACATCCAAATGCCAGCAATAATCCATCTCTTCCAAAAGATGCGCCTCAGTATAGGCAAAACAATAACAACGCGCCTCAATATAGGCAAAGCAATAATGTTAACAGTTCAACCAGTGTTCCACCTCCCAAGGATGAGCTGAAAAGATTAAGTCAGTACGTGACTGACAAGGTTAAGAAAATTAAGGTAAGTGTGTCATTGTTTCAACTGATGAAAGTGTCGGAGATAAGGGATACACTCCTTAACAACTTGAAGGACACGACACAAGATTCGACGAACACAATTCAGAAGGCTACAAGTTCTACCAGTAATGTAAATTGTGTTTAGGATGAATAGTTCCAAGAATCACCTGAGAACGTAAATATTGTTTAGGAATCACGAGATTCCAAACCAATTCGAGGCATGTACGAAGTAAGAAAAGGCATAGAGATGCCAGGACAAAGAACAAACTGAAATGAACAATCAACCAAATATGCGGGAGCTCCGCCTATGGAAAAGAATAACAAGGAAATGACAGCAAGAGGAATAGAAGTTGGCGTGCAGAAAAGAAGCCCAGTGATATTCTATCAAGGCAAAGATGAACCTGCTCCTTTCCTCATTTCGCTCCGAATTTTCAATAAACTCCTACATAATTGTCTGATCGACTCAGGAGCCTCCAGCAATGTGATGCCTCTATCTGTGTGCAATAGATTGGGTTTGAGACCCACAAGGACAAACAAAAAGGTAACGCAGCTAGACAAAACAGAGGTTTCGGTCGTAGGAGAGCTAAACAACATTCATATGCAGTTGTCATCCGACCCTAGAATCCAACATTTCATTGACATATCTGTAGTTGATATCCCAGATGGATATGGAATGGTCTTAGGATGAGATTGGACCCACAGGTTAAATGGTTACTTCGCCACTGATTTCTCACACTTGTGGCTACCATGGAAGGGTATTCCCAATCAAATTAGAATTGAGAGTACGTCGAGGCTCAAAATGATGATCACTGAGAACCGGGAAAATAATGAAATCTTGTTTTGTGAGACTGGCTTGGGTCAATATAGACCAAAAGACACAAGAAATCCTGATGTTGCAATGCTCAAATAATCAAGAAAATTCACTACAAGTTTCAGAATTAACGGAAGTTCCTATTGAAGCAGATGATGAGTTATCACCAGATGAAGGTGAAAGCATGTTCGAAAATTTCAGAAGATTTGTGCTCAAGAGTGCCAAACAAGAGAAGGAATTGGGAAGTCATGCTTTTGTGCAAGACTTACTGTTGCCCAATTGGTGCCGGATTCACAATGCTTTTCATTCTGAGTTCTCTTGTGCGATGTGCAAAATGGCTTTGGACCAAGTGCGCGTAAGGATTTCCCAATTTCCGAGAAATGAATGTTTCAATTTGACAATACAAAGTGAGAGTAGTAACTCCAACAGAAAGTTTTCACAAGATGAAGAAATTATTCATAGAAAGAAAACAATTACAGAAATTCAGAGAAAAGAAATACCTAGTCCCAAGCATTTACCAAATCAAGAACAAGTCTGGACTTTGAGGTTTGACGGTTCAAAATCCAAGAAGGGCAATGGAGCTGGTTACGAGTTGATTAGTCCGTCAGGCGAAACTTACTTGGCTGCTTTGAGGTTACAATTCCCATGCACCAATAATGTAACAGAATATGAGTCCTTAATCCATGGATTGCTACATGCAATTCGGAAAAAGGTCAAGACCTTACATGTGTATGGCGATTCAGAAATTGTGGTAAGGCAAGTGACAAAGAGATATGCTTGCCATGACAAGAGACTGAGAGGTTACAGAAATAGAGTCTGGGACCTCATTGAAAGTTTTGATGCCTTCAATATTAAATCTGTATACCACTCTCAGAACAAAGTTGCTAATTCATTAGCACAATCAGCAAGTTCACTAGAACCACTTGAAATGGACATGGTGAAGAAATTCATAGTTGAAATCACTTCAACACCAGCAATCCACGACAACATTACAAATTTCCAAGTATTTGATGATGACAAACACATTTTGGATTTCCTAACAAATTCAGATGTTTTCCTCACCCAGATCATTGATGAGGAAGAAGACCGAGGGGAAGCTGAATTTGATACCGAAGGTATAATGAAATTAAAGACTAACAACATTCCCAAAGGTATGATACAACTTGAAAGGATCTTTGATCAAGATCAGATCAATGCAATCAAATATCAAAGGGGTGATGGAGGCCAACATGAGGCAGTGAACTTGGGCACAAAGGATGAAGTCAAAAATGTCCTCATTGGGAAGGTATGCACATTCGAAGAGAAAGAGAAAATAACTAGAAGCTTGAAAGAGTTTAGAGACATTATTGCTTGGAGTTACGAGGATTTAAAGACATATGATACCTCAATTATTACACATATAATCCCTCTCACCCCAGGCAATAAACCATTTAGACAATGACAAAGGCTAGTGAATCCACTATTGGAGCCCCTGATTTTCAAAGAGGTGAAGAAGTTATTGTTAGCAGGCATTATTTTTCCAGTACGCCACTCGACGTGGGTCACCAATTTGGTGCCCATTCGTAAAAAGAATGGAGAAATACGGCTATGCATAGATTTTCAAAATCTCAACAAGGCTTTAGAGAAAGATAACTATCCATTGCCTTCATTAGATGAAGTAATTCAAATTGTAAATGGATCCCAAATGATGTCTTTCCTTGATGGATACTCCGGATACAATCAAGTGTTAGTGGAACCCAAGGATTGACTTAAGACAACATTCACGACAAAATGGGGTACATTCGCATACCAGAGAATGCCGTTTGGGTTAATAAACGCTGGAGCCACCTTCCAAAGGGCTATGGACATTGCATTCAAGAGTCTTATAGGAAAATGCATCATTGTCTACATGGATGACCTCACTGTATTTTCCAAGAGAAGGGAGAGTCATGTTGAAGATCTGATAAAGATATTCCAGAGATGTAGAAGGTATGGAATTTCATTAAACCCGAACAAGTGTATATTCGGGGTGATCGAAGGGAAACTACTTGGTCACATAATAACAGAAAAAGGGATTCTTATTGATCTCGATCGAATAGAAGCCATATCAAGAGTCGGCTTTCCATCAAGCTAGAAAGAATTGAAGTCTTTCTTCAGAAAGATAAATTTTGTGAGAAAATTCATAACAGGATTTGCTGAGATAGTCAGACCTTTGAACGACATGTTAAAGAAAGATACAAAGATAGAGTGGACAGGGCCAGCAAAGAAAGCATTCGAAGAAATCAAACAGGCCATCGTTGATGCTCCTGTCTTGATCAGTCCTGACTACACGAAGCCCTTCTATCTATATTATTTTGTGTCAGAACATACATGTGATGCAATGCTTACCGAAAAGACAGAAGAAAAAGATGAGCATCCTATAGCCTTCATGAGTGCGCCTTTCAAAGATGCAGAATTGAGATACCTAAATGTAGAAAAACAAGCATATGCTTTGGTCAAAGCAATCAAGAAATTTTGACATTATATTCTGAGAAGCAAAGTGTTTGCCATAGTCCCAGATGTAGCTGTGAAGACCCTTCTAATGCAAAATGAATTGGGAGAGAAAAGGGGCAAATGGGTTACCATAATTCAGGAATATGATGTAGAGATCCAACCAATGAGAATTGTCCGTGGCCAAGCTTTAACACAGACCATCGCCACAGGACCAGGATTGGTGCAACAAGTATGTGAACTACACGAAGTATCTCCTAACGAATGGTATGACGATATCACTTTCTTCCTGCTCAACCACAAGTGTCCTAATCATCTGAATCCAATGCAAAAGAGGGCCTTGAGAATGAAAAGCCATAGGTATATGCTACAAGGAATAGTGTTGTATAGAAGAAACCGCGAAGGTTTTTTCCTAAGATGCCTTGGCAAAGAAGAAGCAAAGCAGGTGATGGAACATTTCCATTCAAGATTTGGAACCGGCCATGGAGGAGCATTAGAAACTGCGCATCAAGTTTTAATGGCAGGCTATTATTGGCCAACAGTGTTCAAAGATGTATATCATCATGTGAAAACTTGTCATACATGTCAGGTAACTGCTGCACGAGAAAGGAACCTAGCTATGCCACTACAACCTGTGATTGAGGTACAACCTTTTGCGAAATGGGGACTCGACTTTATTGGTATGATCAATCCACCTTCCTCCGCGCAACATAGGTATATTCTAACCGCAACTGACTATTGCACTAGATGGTCAGAAGCTCAAGCTTTAAAGTTGTGCACTACTGACATTGTTATTAAGTTTCTAGAAGAGAACATTATCACTAGATTTGGTTGTCCTTATGCTTTAGTTTGTGATAATGGTTCTGCATTTTCTTCTTTGAAATTTTCTAACTGGGCATTTAAATATGGGATTACTTTAAAGTTTTCATCAAAATACTATCCCCAAGGAAATGGATTGGCAGAATCCACGAACAAAAATCTGTTGAATGTTATCAAGAAGCTGTTAGACAAGAACCCACGAGACTGGCATACATAGCTAAGGTTCTCTCTTTGGGCGGATAGAGTAAGGATAAAGAGTTCTTTGGGAACATCACCTTATCATTTGGTATACGGACAAGATCCCGTGTTTCCCATACAACTAAGAATCCCCATGTTGCAATTCATGCAAGAATGTCTAGAACAAGAAGACAGAGTGAAAACCAGATTATCACAACTGCTACTGTTGGAAGAGAAAAGGGATCAAGTGTTGGATAATTTTGCAAAACACCAAGGTGTCGTAAAAAGATGGTTCGATCGGAGAGCAAGAATAAAAGCATTCAGAATTTTGGATTTAGTCCTATGTTGGGACAAGGCTCATGAACGAAAGGGAGATCACGACAAATTTGACAATCTATGGAAAGGTCCCTATCAAATCGCAGAGATTCTTGGAGAAAATGCATTCAAACTGAAGGCGTTAACCGGAGAGGATGTCCCATTGCCAGTCAATGGGAAATTCCTCAAGCATTATTTCTAGTCATAGGCTCCTCAGGAGTCTAGCCTTTGTATATAGTTAGTTTAGTTTCCTTTCCAGTGTGGTTTTCTTTTGCTTTCGGGTTTTCCTGCTTTCTTAGGTTAGTTTCTCGCTTTGCTTTGGTTTGCTTTCCTTAGTGTAGGTGCTGAATAAAAGGGTTCCTTGTTTGTGAGAAAGGTAGTGTTGCTTACACGCACCCTCTAGATCAACCTCACCAAGGTATGTTAGAATTTTTCTTTGGATGAATACTTGTGGATAATCTTAGAATCTTTGATTAATTGTTTGTAAAGTACTTTAAAAGTTAAGATTAGCACTTGACTAGAAAGGGAATCATCTATTGTATCCTGAATTTGAGTTTTACAGTTATTATACCTTTCGCACTTAAAGAATTCTCTGAGTCTTTGTGGTCTCCTAGGTGAAGTCATGGTCAAACAAAACAATAAAAATCTTGCTTCAGCGCCACTGTAATGCTCAAACCCATGTGAGCTTCATTGCTTACAAGCCAAAGTGCGGAAACAAGAGTGAAGAGAATATCAAAGTAAAAAATAATTAAAAAAAATGAATATCAAAGCATGTTGGCTTTTGGGTGTACGGACATCTCTATAGGTGTGTAACTCAAAATGAAAAATGTAAATCATAGGAAGTAGAGCAATCTCTGTGAGATTATAGCGATAACCTTGTCGGGGCTATAAATGCTCGCTGGCAGCAAGGCTCTATCCAGGATGCTTTTGAAGTTAAGATAAATTTTACGTAGAAATCCATGATGGAACCAAAGAACCATATTGATTTCACGAGATGGAAATGAACGCATATTGCACACACTCGTAACTGAAGGATGAAAGCTCTCGATACAATTTAGGATTCCTCTTTCTTTTTGAGTATTTGTCATAGCTAAAGGAGTAAGTTATTTAGAATTAATTTCTGATTTCGAGTTTTGAAGTAGGTCTTATCTTTAGAAATGTTCAGGAACATTCCTCATGTGGAGTCGCCAGATGTTGTGACCTTTTCACACATCACCCCATTGCAAATGGGGACCCTAGTGGTTTTATCCTCTGGTAGTTTTGCTTTTGAGTTTCGGTCTGTTTCATGAGGTACTTAGAATTTGAAATTTTGAAGGTCATCTGAGTCAAGAAATGATTGCGAACTTGAATCAATGATAGAACGTTTCCAAAGCGCTTAGAAGGCCTTGTGGACGAAGATCGACTGTCTATTCAGTCAATTCTGACACTTCCTAAATTTTAGGGTTTTGACCCCCGGGCCCCTATTTTTTAGGGACTTTTTTTTGGCATTTTTAGCACATTCTGGGATCCCTATTTTTTAGGGATTATTTTTAGAAAGTTTCTATTTCGGGAAAGTGCACAGTTCATGGCTTCATAAAACATCAACTTCAAAGGGTTACAAGGAAAATGGGTGAAAAATGTTTGAAAAACCAGAAAATTTGTCTAAGGCATGGACATGCATAAAGAAGATAAAAATGGCGAAGGGCAAATGAAAATTGCAAATGCTAAGCAAGGTCCGCCCAACACTTGCAAAATATAGCTAAAGTCCACTATATGCAAAAGGGAAAAATGCAAAGTCATGGCAAAGTCCGCCCCAAGGCACTTGCAAAAACATCTTAAAGTCTGCCCCTTGCCAAAACATCTTGAAGTCCGCCCAAAGCACTTGCAAAAAAGTTAGCAAGTCTGCCCAAAGCACTTGCAAAAAAGTTAGCAAGTCCGCCCAAAGCACTTGCAAAAAAGTTAGCAAGTCCGCCTAGCTAAGAGGAAGATTGCAAAAGCATCTTGAAGTCCGCCATGTGCAAAAGGCACTTGCAAAAGCTGAACAAAGTCCGCCCCTTGCCAAAACATGATGAAGTCTGCCATGTGCAAAATGGCAATTACAAAAACATCTTGAAGTCCGCCCATGCAGCTGCAAAAGGTGAGTGAAGTCCGCCCAAGGAGTTGCAAGTTGCCAAACGCTCACAAAGTCCGCTCCAAGGGTATGGCAAATGAAAAATGCAAAGTGGAGCTGAAGTTCGCCCAAAGGTAAAGTGAAAAATGCAAAGTGGAGCTGAAGTCCGCCCAAAGGTAAAGTGAAATATGCAAAAGGTGAATGAAGTCCGCCATGTGCCAAGGCACTTGCAAAATGCAAATGAAGTCCGCCCAACCTAAAAGAAATTGCAAATTACATGAAAGGTCCACTCCAAGAAGGCTAGAAAGGGGTAAAATGCTAAGGGGTGCGCTCCAAGATGATTGGAGATGGTGAAAATACAAGGAAAATTCACCATTTTGTGAAATTAAATGACAATTACTAAGTAAAAATTCGCCCAAGCATGAATAAAGTAAAAAATTGCACAAGGAAAATATGTTGGAGTCGTGTATTGCATTGAAAATCACTTGGATGAACAAAGATTTAATTACTTCCTAGAAAATCAAAGGATTTGAAAATTTGCCTAAGTCCAGACGATTGGAAATTTAATTGAAAAATCAAATGATATGTCTGGCAAAATTGAAATTCGCCTAAGTAAAAATCTTGGCAAGATTAAAATTTGCAGAGGCACAGAGAGATTTAAAAAATTCGAAATTGCCTTTGGATGAAAAAATAATTAAATATTATTATTTAATTATTTTAACGAATGGGTTGGAAACAACACATAAATATTATTTTAATATTTTATTTTCCAAAACCCACTTAAAGAGAAAATTTGAATTTCTCTAGGCAAATTGCTGAGAAAAGAAAGAAGAAAAATAAACTTCACTCGACTGGCGGAAAAAATAGAAAATTTCTTTAATGACTTATGCTGGTGATGGAAATTGCCATTCGAAAGACAAGTGCCAGCCGAGTTCAAACTGAATTAATTGGAAACAATTAATTAGGTCAATTTTCTCAGCCTTAAATTGGCTTTGCATTTCATTTTCATTCATTCTTTCGAAAGTGAAGTTGAGAAAATTTGTTAAGGCAGAGAAGTTTCTGAAGTTTTATATTATTTTTTGTGAAGTAAAAGGCTGAAAGTACGAATTTACTTCTGCAACAACACAGTTTTCATTGACAGGCAGACTTTACTTCCTCTATTTTTGACGAAGTTTTCTCTTTGCAAGTGATTTAATTCTTTCATTTTCAGCAACGGTTGTTTTCACGAATTAACTTATCGAATTTGCTGGAATTTATTTATGCGTAAATAATTTCTGATTATTAAATTTTTCATTTGCAGATTTATGCTAAACGCCGGAGAATCATCAAAGAAGAAAATGAAGTTTGCAAGCAAAGGTGCGCCGTTGGAGTCTAAAATTATCTCCAAATGGAAGAATGCTGCGGAAACTGATCTCGGCCATGTTGACCTGGAGGAATTTCGAAAAAGAATGTACGGAAGTGACACACGCATGCCGACTCCAATTGCGCAAAGGATGATGCGAAATGGTATAGTTCAGGCTACAGGATTTCCGCCAGCAGTCGAGTGTCCGGAGTTGATGGTAGAATGTGCCTTGCACTATAATGCTGAAGAAAGAAAAATTGAGGCACCTGATGGCAGAGTATTGGCATACTTAGGCGAGTTGGCTATACAGGAAACATTTGGCATTCCGGCTTAACACCGAACGTACTACCGGTCGAAGGAGGATGCGCAGAAATTGTACGAGGATAAATAGACTCTTTGCATGGCCAACATGAACAAGAACTGGCTCGAAAAACCTAGATGCTCATCCAAGAGATTGCCCAAGAAATTACTCGGGCCATTTTTTAAGGAAGAATACGGAGACATAGTCTTGTTGCTGAACAAACTAGTAGGCAGGCCTCAAGGAGCGCCTTTTGAAAGTTGGATGTATTACTTCATTGATGAAGTATCTGCTGGGAGGAACGCATCAAAGACTTACACCTGAAGCAACAAGTTTAATTAGTAAATACAGATCCTGGTTCATCCAGTTTCCAAGATTTACGTACATCCGAATACAGGGATTCACGGAATCTCCTTACAGGTTGCCAATCTATCCTACTGACAAGATGATTTTACTAGAAGTAATTAGGCAGCTGGAAACATTCCAGAATATCCAGAGACCAAAGCAGAAAGCAGTTGTCACGTTTCCCTTGTTTATAGGAGACATGGTAGAATCCTGTCCATCATCACAGGCAGCAGACAATGCCAGGATAGAAATACAGTTATATCTATTCACCTCATACAAGTCCAGAGGGGATTTTGATCCACTCAATCACATGGGAATGGTAAACGGAAGGAAATACAGGCACAGAGTTAACCTTGAATATTTTTGGGCAAATGCTGCCGATGAGTATGAAGTAAGGAGAAGACTTTGGTCAAGGTTATCCTTGAGCATGATTAGGACAACCAAACTTTTTGATGTACCTGACCAGCTAGATGATGATGAAGTATACATACAGCCAGGATATGATGAAGGATTGCCGCTCCCTTCTGTCAAATGGTTAGAGCCTGAGTTAAGTGATTTAACAACTCTTATGAGACCAGTGGTCAAATACTCACAATGGTGGGTAGATCAACGGGTACAAACATTGAAGCAACGAGGTGTGCCAGTCATCTATGATTTAATGGATGAAGCTGAATCGTGTTCTTCAAATATTGGCGCTTCTCAGGAAAATGAATGGATCGGGCGTATCAACCCGAAGAAGAGGAAAGGCAAAGAGGTGGCAACAAGCGAGAAGCCGATCTTGAAGAAGACTAAGGCCCTTCACTCAGCCGCATCTGGGAATATCAAGTAGCTACTGATTATGGAAGAAGAATCATGGGGAAATATAAGAATTCCTTCACCAGTGCTTGAAGGAAACACGGAGCCTATGCAGATTGAGCAGGACTTTCACCATTCTCCAACCGGCACAGAGATTTGTGAATCAGATGAGGACCTGAATGATAGGGAAGGTGACTTCCAAGAAGGGATGATTTCAGACCTAAGGGGGATTCATGAGGACCCACCGGCACAAGAAATCCAAGAGATTCAGGATATTCCGGACTGCGAAGACAATGGAGTCGAGCAGCCTACAATACCAAACTGGCTTAAGGAAAGAATTAAGGTTAAGCTACAGTTGCAGTACCAGAAGCAGATGATATTGATGATTTCTTGGTGAGGTTAGAGCAAGTAAATACGAAAAAACCGGCCAAGAAATTCTCTAATATTCAAAGAGATTAGAGTGGTAACCGCACAGTGCAAATTGTAGTCTCGATAAGTGAGAAACTGTAGGATGAAATTACTCCTGCCGATTATGCCATTACTGTGATTGATATTGGTCCATCTACCAAAGGGCAAGAAGTAGAAGATCTGGACAATTCCGTTTCCACCATTAAGTCCAGATTAGAAAAGGAGACTCAGAAAAAAAGGGAATATAAGATGGAGGTTGAGCGCCTGAAGGAGTATATCCGGCATTTGACAAGGCCACTCAACCAAGGCAACCAATCAAACCCTCTACTCTCAAATGCATCACAAGAGCCAGTAGAAAGTCTTGAGAAAGAACTAACTACTGCTAGGGAAACACAAGAATGGATGGCAAGAAAAGAGGGAGAGGTAATGGCATTTGTGGAGAAGTTAGTACACGCTCATGGGCAAACTTCTTCCCTGCTCACAAGGATTGCAAATTTGACTGAGGCATGGGACGGATTGCAAGACTTACGAGACACAATCATTCCCTACCTCCGTGATATAAGTAAAATTCATAAGCAAAGGCTGATTGACGAGAAGATTATTGCAGCTGGGGCGGCTTACGACTTCAGCAACTGGTATTGCACATTGGTCTCCCGTAGGGAAATGCTTGAAAAGGTTAAGGCAGAGAGTATCAAGGTCGATGAGCAAATAAGGAGCATCCAAAATGGCATATTTGATATGGCTACAGATATATTGAACAAAGACATTGTTCGAGAAAATGACTTGTGGCTGGATAATATGCAAAGAGAAGTGCAAAAGATTTTCTCCATCATGCCAATCTTGGGCAAAAATCTGACTAAAGCATTTGACATGCTGAATATCCGTAGTACTTTCTTTCAACATGAATCAGAATTGGAAGTTGTCTTTGCTGATTGTGCAGATAGTTTGAACCTACTGGAATACAATGTCAGCACCTTGCCAGACATTACCATCGAGGAGATTGGCGCCATTGTGTCTAGGTTCGTCGAACGAGGCATTGCATGAGTGGATAAGGACACAACCACCAGTGGGTGACTCATCTGTCAGTTAACTGATCGATGTTTTGGGCAACCCTAATTAGGGTTTTCGTGCTTAAATCTGGGCCCTTGATTTTGTTTCAATCTCGACCATTCATTGTATCTGGGAATTCTATAAGTACCCTTTCTTTTTCATTTCAAACAATCGAAAGAAATCAAAAAAATTGTTATCAGAGGATTAGAGGTTAGATTTTTGATTTAGAATTAGTTTCTTTTAGAAGTAAGAGAAGAGTTGTATGAAATTGTTGTGAAAACCATTGAGATAATAGAATTCATAATTGCATGAGTTGCTTTGAAACCTTTGTTGTCAAATGGGTGCATGGTTGCATATTTGCTCTTTCTCGTAGGATTGTTATAGATTAAAATTTATTTGTTAGTGGAGCGAGAGATTGATGGTGAGGATTGAAAGTAACTTAGCTCATACTTTTTTCAAATGGATGCTTTTCATTTGATGTGCAAAGTTAGACTGAACTCTTGATATAAATGCTTTTAAAATGTTTAATTGAATAATATTGTTTGAATTAATGGTGTTATTTATAGTGAAAAATCTCAAGCATAAATCCTAGAAGATTGCACCTGCTTTCGTGTAGTTGTCATTTTTTGAGACGAAGCAAAGCATGGTTTTGTTTAAGTTGCATTTGATCGTTACCGTCTCCTAGTTCCTTAGGATTAACATAAGATTTCTCACCCCTTTCCTTTTTCTTTTTTTATTTTATCCAAAATCAGAAAATCCAAAAGATACAACACTGCATTCAAACTCTTGCTTTCAAAGTAAATTACTACAATACTATGCCCCCTTGGGTTACCAGCAAACCTCATACTACCACAGAGCCTATCCGCACCCCAACTTAGGAACATTGGAATTACCTTGTGATCTATCTAGCAATCTTATCACGAAAGGTGATTTTTATCAAGAGAGGATAGAGCATCTCCGGACACTTTATTCTACTGTGTTCGTGTGTGTCACAAAACATGCATCAACAGGATGTTACCAAAAAGATTGTTGAAGCTGAGGTCAAGGAACCGGATATTTGTAAGCAAATTCAACTCTACAGGAGTTGTTCCAGCCAATTTGTTATCGGCTAGGTACAATTCTTGTAACTCCTTGGAGTAAGTCAAATTCTTTGGAATGAAACCCTCCAATAGATTGCTCGAAAGATTGAGAATCTTTAGCCCTTGAATTCTCCCTATTTCCTACAAAATTTTGCCTTCAAAACTATTTTTAAATAGATCAAGTTGTGTGAGGAATGAGAAATTACCGATTGAAGGGGAGATGTAACCCTTTAATTTCATATCTGCCAACTCAAGCAATTGTACTCTTGTGCTTGTTGAATGACAAGTCACTCCAGTCCAGTTGCAGAAATGAAAAGTAGGGATCCAACTGGCCAAGATATTTAGAGGATCCAAAGTGATGTAATTCTTGAAGTCTATAAGACTTTGGTCGTTAGTAATTATGCAGGTACAGGGCAATACAAAAAGAAACAGAATAAAACGCATTCTTAACAGGGGGTGCATCTTGTTGAACTGGCTGCTATGCACAGAGGATGTAGAGGCAAAGCTCAACAAGATCTGAATATCTTCTCTTCTCTTATAACCTCCATTTTATTAGCTTGAACAAAACTTCAACGTCTTCCAGGGTCATTTGGGTAAACTGAACTTAATTATTTGAGTGCATTTGGACTTTTCATGCTTGCCATTTCATATTGTCAACACCTTGTTAGTTGGCTTGTTAATTATGGACAATTAGAAATATGATATTTATATAGTCTATATAAATTTATATTTAAGAAGTGTTTCTAATACTAAGAATTTTAAATATTCAATATTTTTATTTTTATGAATAAGATGTATTTAAATTTTAATCAATCTAAAAGAAAATAGTATAATATTCTCAAAAGAAAGTGGGTGGTAAAGGGACACACACCAAAGTCAAGGTGGGACCAAGTCAAGATGATAACAAGTCATAGAGCCAAAAATTTAACATACCAACATAAAAATAAGTAAGTAAAGCAATTCCAATAGGAGGGGGTTCTTTATCATCAAGATTCTTCCATACATCACTAGAGGTAGGATTATCATCAACTTACTCCCAATCAATGAAAGCACTCTCCTCATCAAGAGTATCATCCAAAGGCTATTAAGCATGTATTGGACAAATAGTCAGTTCTAGTTGAAGGAACTTGTTGGAGTCAAGTCAACTAGGAGCACCATGCCCTTGAGAGGAATTAGGCCACCTCGAATCAATTTTCTCATGAGAGGAGGCAAAAGGTAGTCATAAGGATTGGGACTAATTGTATGTAGCATTATTGTTATTTCCTACTGTTTGAGAGGCAGAAGACTAGGGAGACCAATCTTGTATGGTAGATTGGCTATGACCTTGCCAACATCCTCGAGGAGGGGGAGAGAAAGGAAGAAGAACTATGGAGATAGTGCAAGGAGTCTTATGCCATGTCTATGACCTTCTATAAATAGGTCACTTCAATTGCAATTTGTCTAGCTTGCACTTGAATCTTTATAAGCACATTAGAAAAAATCATACTATAACACAAAAAAAGGAAATGAGCATCAATAGAACATCTTGATAAAAGAATAGAATTTCTATATTTCCAAGTGTTGAATAGAATCTCCATCTAGAAAGCATATTAAATCTAAGTATACTTAAATGGGAGACAAGGTCAATCTCCTAACAAAATTGTATGCCATGAAAAGGGAGAAAGTCTAAAAGACCTAAAAAGCTCATGAATCCAATTCCCAGCTATTTGATCTTTGGTTGAGAACCAAAAGAGGTGCTTGAGAGCCTCTTATTATCCACAAAAATGGACACTAGTGTCAAGGAATTCCCAAATGAACAAGATGAGAACAAATTAGGAAACCCTGATAAAAATGTAGAAGGCCATATTTAACAAACTTAGGCTCAATAATAAGTGATGAGATGGCCAAAAATATGTGATGCTAAGTTCCTATAGAGGATTGAACTCGCTAGAAAGGATTTAGTTTTCCACCCATAGAAAGATCAGGAGAAAGTCATAAATATATTTTGCAAAGGCCTATAATTATGAAATGGTGTCTTAAGATACCATTTTCATTCTTTTTATTGAGGCTTGACAGTACTAAATAAACTATTGGTTGATTAAAATGCTATTATAGAAATTATTTCTTGCTTAGAGAAGCCAACACTTGATACCTTGCAAGCTATCTAAATACTTTTCATAGACAGAAAAATAATTCTTCTTATGTCATTGGATAAGTGCACAAAGATGTGAGACCTAAAAAGGGTCTTAAGTAGCCACTTTTTTTCAAAAATTAGGAAAGTTGACCTTGGATGATAAAATGAAGACAATTCCACTCAATATCTAAAGATGCAATAAGCACAAGAGTTCTAGTGCTCCAAATCTAATTTCTAAACTACTACTTTTTTAAAAATGGTGGAGATTAAGGGGTTCAAAAAGGGGGAGCACACAAAGTGCTCCTATTTTTGTCAAGAAATATAACATAGCATCTGGTGTGCTCCCCCTAAAATGTTATCTTTTTAAAAGTATTTTTAAAATCAGTTTGATGAGAAATTAGCCAACACGATGTAGTTTATGCTTGATTTTTCTACAAATATTTTAATGAATATGTATAATTTTTATGAATTTTCGCATTGTACACATCTTCAAAAAAAGAAAATTAAGCATTCTTCCCTCTAAAATTTTTGGAAACTAATCAAAAATCATTTTTTTAAATGTGCAAAGAATATAATCTAGTTTATAAAAATGTAATTTGTTTCAAATTTCAAAAAGTGGGTAAAAAATGAGAGCAAAACTACCAAATGTAGGTTTTGACAAAAATGGAGATACTAGCAAAATAAATTAAGGATCAAAACCCTAAAATATTTGAAACACAAAAAAAAAAAAAATTGTTAGAAAGCTAACAAAGAGATCAACATTACTATACCATTTTTTACTTAAAATTAAAAATGCAAAACCTTGAGAAGTAACATGCTTTAGATTATATCAATTTTATTAATTTTTGCAAAAACACATCTTTGGATGTTGAAATGTGTTTGCAACCCTTTGGGTTGGAAGTCTAAGGAAAATCTAACCCTAAGGGTTGGAAAATACAAAATCTAATAATAACATGAGCATGCTATAGCACAATCACATTATTTACTACAATAGCTTTAAATAAAATGGGCATGTTATAAAGCACTCACATTATTTCAAAGGTAAAATCATCCTCACCTTCTCTCTCTCACACATCTCTATACCTCCCTCCCATATCTACCTCCCACCCTCCCCTCTCTACCTTCTATCCTATTTCTCACTACCTCCCTCCCTCTCCTCTCTCTCTCTCTCTCTCTCTCTCTCTCTCTCTCTCTCTCTCTCTATACCTCCCTCCCTCTTTACCTCCTACTCTCTCTATCTCACCTCTTTACCTCCTACTCTCTCTCACACCTTTGTACCTCTCTCCCCTCTTTACCTCCTACTCTCTCTACCCTCTCTCTATCTCACCTCTTACCTCCCTCCCCTCTTTACCTCCTACTCTCTCCCCTCTCTCTATCTATCTCCCCTCTCTACCTCCCTCCCCTCTTTACCTCCCACCCTCTCTCTCACACACCTCTCTACCTCCCTCCCCTCTCTACCTCCCACCCTCTCTCTCACACACCTCTCTACCTCCCTCATCTATCTCTCTATCTATCTCTCTTTGTCTATCTACTTGTATGTTTCTCTCTCTCTCTCTCTCACCTCTCTACCTCCCTCCCATCATTAACTCCTACCCTCTCTCCATATCTCTCTCTCTCACTTGTCTAGCTCCCTCCCCTCTTTACCTCTCACTCTCTCTTCCCTGTCTACCTCCATCCCATATTTACATCCTACTCTCCCCTCTCTCTCTCTCACACACACACCTCTCTACCTCCCTTCCCACTTCACCTCCTAACCTCTCTCTCTATCACCTCTCTACGTCCCTCCCTTCTTTACTTCCTACTCTCTTGATCCCTCTATACCTCCCACCCTCTCCCTCTCTCTCTCACACACACATACACACACCTGTCTACCTCCCTCCCCACTTTAAATCCTACCCTTTCTCTCTCACATAAATATCTACCTCACTCCCCTATTTACCTCCTACCCTCTCTCTCCCCTCTCTACCTCCTCCCTATCGAATGCATCTGACAACTAAGAGGGGGAGGGTGAATCAGATGTACATTAAAACATCAAATAACCCTCATTAACATTTATATCTGCATTAAACCTTAATCGCTTAAACACCATTAAAGCCTTATCATGCATTAGAAGAATGTAAACATGAGAAATAGTATTGCACAAATATCCAAACACATAAGAATACTAGATTTATGTCGAAAACCCAAGAAGGGGAAAACCATGATGAGGATTAGATCACAATATAAAGCAACTGCAACACCAAATTCAATAGGTTCACTATCAAAGGGCTCAATTCCAAAGGCTCACTAATAGATTAGAAACAAGAAGAAAGAAGATTTTTACAATGAGAAATCTATCTCAAAGCAATGAAAATATCCACCACAGTATCACTAGTACATTCACACTCTCTTAAATGTAGAATGTAGACACCTTCTGCTCATTGCTTTCAATAGTCTTACACATTAAGCTTGCATTGTATTTTGTACTTTCACACTTCACAACTCTACACTTCACATCACACACTTCACACCACAATTCTCCATCAACTCAACACTTATTTATACTATCTTCAAACTTGAAGATAGTTAACAAGGTCGGTTATGTTACCTCAACCATACAAATTTAAATTAGGTCAACACTAAGAACTCCTATAGTGGAAAGGAATAAAAGTGGACCACAAAACACCTTAACTTAGACCTAAATCCATATAAACACCCCACACCATGCTTCCACAAACACTGAAGTACATCCACAATTAGTGTAAACACCCAAGGTTGGTCAGACCTGTGTTAACACCATTAAAAAATTAAGTACTCACTTCCTCTAATGCAAAGACAACTTGAAAACCACACAAAACACTTTAACATGCTCTAGAATATTCCATAAATACCTTGAAATACAAAAAATTCCTTTGCAACAACTTTCACCTAAAGAACATACTCATCTTGTACAACTAGTTAACCTTCTACATGCTATAACTCAAGAAACCAACTTGTGAAGAACCCAATCATGAACAAATTCAAGTAAAGATAGATATGATCAATATCAACATACTTGTAGATCCAAAAGACCAGAAGCTAAACTAAAGAGAAATGCATGGAAAAACCATTCCTCCCAGACAACACTACATATAGAGTTCACACACTGGTGAACAAAACTTCCTCTACACAACGATCCAAAACCTGAAACTCTAGATATAACATCTTTGAACTTCTTTGACTAAGAAATCAAAAATTCATAGGCATGTCTTCAACATAGAAGAAATGTGGAGCAAAACCATAAGACTACTTTGTATACCAAAACACCACTCAACCACACTATTTCCTCTTTTATTCAAATTTTCTCAAAAGGATTTGGAAACCAAGCACTAGAGACATATTCTCATCATCTTTAACACTTCCTCATCATCACAAAACCAACTACAACACAACAACTTAACCAAACAAAAACAAAATCTTATCAAAGAAACACTAGAGGTTGACACTAGTGACTTTACTAATAACAAAATAATGCAACTAATCAAAGAAACAAAGCAATAACATAGACTTCCTACAACTTCCTTGTAGACTTGTTGACATCAATGACCATAATAGTTCTGTTGACATCAATGAAATCACCAACTGCTCATACTTACAACAATCTCCCCCTTTGTCATTGATGGCAACACATGGTGTGAAAAGCCACCAACAACAAACACAACCACTTTGATCACCAACACACTGCTCCATACCAACACTTTTTCTTTCTACTCTCTTTGTCCTTCACATAGATCTCTCACTTTTTTTTCTTAATCTCTTTTTTTTCACACGACTCTCTCCCTCTTTGACATCAATGGAAAAGGGTGGCACATATTTCTCCCTTTGAAATCAACCATACATACACTTGCACACTATTGCTCTACAACAAATTTTTCTTTTTATTGCTCTGCATGCTCCCCTTTAGGAGCACACAAAAAAATTTACCAACCAGCAACCACTACACATATCCTTTGACACAAGTGACAAAGGAAAATACCAGCCTACAACAAAATTTACTCTACTTGACTACAAAAACCAACATGCCACTACCTACTTCCCTTGAGAGGTAGCCTCCAACATCAATCTAGAATAAAGAATGAATCTTGAAATCCACCAGAATAATGCATATCCTTATGCATCTAGTTAGAATAAGGAGGGGAAATAACCCCCAAATTCTCCTAGAGATACCCAAGAGTATCCTTAGGAAGAGCCTTCATGAATATATCTGCAACTTGATCCTTAGTAGGCAAGTACTCGAACTTCACCT
Organism: Sequoiadendron giganteum; assembly: GCA_007115665.2. Lineage (NCBI taxonomy): Eukaryota > Viridiplantae > Streptophyta > Pinopsida > Cupressales > Cupressaceae > Sequoiadendron > Sequoiadendron giganteum. The sequence goes on along the minus strand of CM021107.1, from coordinate 541,659,587 downwards.
CATTCTCTGCTACCTTCTCTCTCAAAAAGATATCAAATTGAAATATGCTTTGTCCTTGAATGCATTACCGGATTCTTTGAAATATTGATAACACTTGTATTATCAAATAAGATAGAAATAGGTTCATCATATATTAATTTGATATCCTCCAAATTTTGCTTCATTCATAACACCTGTGTGCAGCATGATGCTACAACAATGTATTATGCATTTATAGTAGAAAATGACATTAAATCCTGCTTCTTGCTTAGCCAAGACACCAACCTTCTTCCAAGAAAGAAAGAACCACCACTTGTACACTTTTGATCATCCACACAACCTACCTAGTCTACATCTATATAAGCACTTAGAGATAAATCAGTATCCTTTGGATACCACAAACCATGTTCTAGAGTGCCCTTCAAATATCTAAATATCCTCTTTACTGATCCAACAAGTGACTCTTTGGGATCTTCTTGAAATCTAGCCACAAGACAAACTACATGCATGATATATGATCTAGTAGCAGTTAGATATAGTAGTCCTCCAATCATTGATCTATACTTTCTCTGATCAACCTTAGGATATTCTTCATTATTACTCAGTTTGCAACTAGTAACCATGGGAGTACATACTAGTTTAGAATCATCCATCCTAAAATTCTTTAACATTTCCTTGACATACTCAGATTGTGATATGAATATCCATTTCTTTGCCTAATTGTTTTGAAGTCCAAGGAAGAAATTCATCTCCCCAAATATAAACATCTCAAAGTCTTTTTGAATCTCTTCTACAAATATTTCACATATAACTTCATTTCCTCCAAATATTATTTCATCAACATACACAACTACAATAAAAGATTGATCTTTTTCAACTTTAAAATAAATATTATTATCTATGATACCTTTATTGAAACCTTGTTGCAATAAGTACCTATCCAATCTTGCATACCAAGCTCTAGGAGCTTGCTTTAGTCCATATAATGCCTTCTTCAATTTGTAGACCATATTAGGACTATTTGATATCAGAAAGCCTTCTGGTTGTTAAATATAAACCTCTTCTTCCAACTCACCATTCAAGAATGTAGATGTCACATCCATCTAGTTGTGATATAAGAGGGATTCGCCGCTCACGGGTCTCTTTATTCTCAACAGATCACTAGGGAACAAACTACCCTTATACACGTCAACTTGAACGAATTGATGAAACTGTGAAAGAAAGTGTGAAAGTAATTTCAAACTTTGAGAGAGCAAGACCTCTAGGTCTCCACCTCTGGCTGAGGAGTTCTCATCCAAAATATGTTAGCGTGGTTTCTGGATGCTAGCGTGGCATGCTGTCATTTGCAAGATGTGCTGGCATCCTAAGCCATGAAGAACTCAGGAGCTTAGGTGGGTGAAGCTGAGTCTCACATCTAGACTCGGGTTAACAGTTTAAAAGAGCAGATAATTGACAGAAAGTTAGAAACTAAAGGGAAATACAAAGGAACTCGGAACAAGATTACCTCCATGCATCTGAACCTTTATTCCAAGCTCCACTTCACAACTTACATACAAAATCAGGGGGATAAGGTTGGGGTTGTATAGGGGTTTGCCTTAGTCAGACCCCCACTTTGGTGTTCCCACCTCCACAAACAACCAAGTTTGGAAAGGAGTGTAAAAGAAGTAAACAAAGTCTATGGTGAAAACGAAACCCCCTTGAAGTAGATCCTGCACCACAAAGTAATAAATGAGCTAGCAAAAAGGAGTGATAGGGAGAGAGAGAGTTACCCATGAGTCAAGACCCTCTTCCAGAGAACACAGACGCACCACTATGTGCTTTCTTGAGAGATGATAGCTACTTGGGAGATTGTAGTTGCTAGAGGGACCTTAGTTCGGTATGGCTTCACTTGCAAGAACTACTACTATTCAAGGATAGAGCTTACCCAAGATTAGAGCAAGTAGTAACAATGCTTCAATTGATGAATTCCAACCCCAAAATGGGAGCCAAAAAGGGGTTTTCATACATGCAAGGGCGGAACAAAGCCATTTCACTCGAGACCTAACCGCTAGGATAGGTCTCGCAAGGGTTAGGATTCTAGATTCATCATTTCAAACTCGGAAAACCGCCAAGACGCTAGCGTGTTGTGCAGACGTCCGCACACTGCGTAGGCATCCAAACCCTGGATTTTTGGGAAGTTCCTTGTCAGGATTTTGTCGCTTCGCCATGTGTCCTCATGGAGTTAGAATCACGAAATTCTAACTCATGAGATTTTACCATTAATATTTCTAAGGGGTCATAAATTCTAGGCAAGGTGCGAAAATGTGGAATTTCCCTTAGGTGCAATACTGCAACATTACATTTTCCCCCCATTTTAGTGGGCTCGATTTTGAAAAAAAATCAGCCTCACTAGAGTAGAAAAGAAAAAATTCACGCAAATTTTGGATTTTACGGAAGTGCATGCTAGAGAGAGGGACCACAGAGGTCACCAAGGTCGAGCTAACCAGTATTGAGGATGCCCCTAGCTTCTGAGCTCAACAAACAACAACACAATGGTTTCAAAAATTTGTCCAAAACTATAGCTTGCAAAACTAAAATTTTGAGTCAATTTCAAAAAATCGGAAGAAACTACCATTGAGAGAAGAATGATCAAGAAAAAAATTGTCAATTCAGAGGAAAAATATGGTCAAGAGATGACCATATGCCCCCTCCTAATTTTTCCACCAACATGGTGTGGTAAAGTTAGGAGAAACCATGGGGCCACAAGCTCTAGGAAAAATGGGCCCCGGGGGGCCTATATATACCTAAGTTGGCCCCTAGAAGGGTCATTTTCACTATTCACTATGAGAAAATTGTTGACTTTTGTGAGATAAATGTCAAAAAAATGTTGAGCAGGAGAGAGTATGAGGTGCCGAGGCTAGAACAACTACGCGAGGACATCATCAAGGGTTGAGAGGTTGACCAGGTAGGCCCTTTTGCCTCAATTTTCATGCATTTTAGGCAATTTTTGAATTTTTCCACTTGTCGAGGTGCACAGGTGTCTTAAATCTACACTTGCATCCTTGACATGCATTGTCATCCAAGACGTGCACTACAGTCCTAGAATCATGTTGTCATCCTAAGGACGTGTTGGTGTCCTCCGGGAGACCATGGCGATCTGGGATGTATGTGTAGCGCGCAGACATCTATGCAATGCACATGTGTCCCCTTGACATGCTTGTTTTATCATGATGATGTTTCTGACTTAGATTTTTTTTGACTTTTTGCAGGAGTATCAGAGATTTGGGAGCATCCCGGAGGGTGAGCATTCCAACTCATCCGCGAGCAGAAGGATCACCTTTCACAGGATGAGATCACACACTTAGAGCGGGTCGGTCTCTAACATGTGTTTACTATGCTAGAGATGCAATATCATGAGGGGATGCTCACCGCTTTGATGGAGCAATGGGATGCCACTACATCTCCTTTCCAGCTACCATGCAGAGAGATGACTATCACTCTCGAGGACGTCTATCGGATCCTCGAACTACCCATTTGCGGATGACGAGTAGTGCTAGATGATACCTGGTCAACTCGGGAAAGCAGTGAGGGCATCCTCTATTGCACAGGGAGGATAAACGACGATGATGAAACTGGTCACATCTACACTCACTCATATGACTTGGCGAGGACCACAGTGTCATTGTTATGTCAGGTGATGGTGGTCATAGTTGCTTTTCGTATCACCATAGATGGGTGAGGCTCACACCTGCACAGGCACCTCATCCCATTTTTTGGGCTTTGGTTGCTTGGCATGTCACCTCGGCCTTCTTCTATTTGAATGGGGCCCACACCGCAGTTACCTTTACCAAGACCTTTCCACGTGGTGATTGTTCAAGTGTCTATTATTTTTGTTCACCTTTTTCTTTTGATACCACTCGCAACGTTTTGGCAACCACCACATGGCATCCTATCGAAGCTTCCCTTCAAGATGCTTCATTTTCCTTTTGTTGGGCTCTGATTACTTTAAACGTCACCTCAGCCTATTTTTTGTTTGGATGAGGCCCACACCACAATTTCCTTTTCTGAGAGCTTTCAACATGGTGATTGATCGGGCATTCATTATTTTTGTTCAATGGTTGTTGCAACTGTTTCCATTTTTCTACTACAAGTCCTTTCTGTTTTGTTGCCTTGTGGCCCATCTCTCCTCAAAATGTCCCTATTGGCATGTTTAGAGGGGAATAGAATGCGTCAAGCCCTTGGAAATTCTCCCTCCACCCACAACACCTCACGAATAGACACCTCCATGCGACCTCCATCACTTATGAAGATGGTCTTCAAGTCATCTTGTGTCAAATAGCTCTCAAATGGACACTCCCATTTTTTTTACATTTGAAACATGATGCATAATACTTAAGTGAGCAACTTAACATTCACAAAACCAATTTGAACCTTTCCCAACTATTGGATTAGGCCAAGGATGATCGATCATCCAACCCTATGTTGAGGATGTGAGGAAATCTAATCCATTCATCTTCATTATTAATGCAAATTCGATCATGTTGGTCACAAGCCAAATTTGCCAATCCATCTGCTAACCTGTTTCCTTCTTGATATGTGTGAGAGGCCTATGTCTTCAAAAGTTTCTAGAATATCCCATACCTTTTGAAGAATATATCTTATTTTCCAATTAGAGACACTCTTAGTTTTGTATGCATTAATAATGAGAAGAGAATCACCCTCAACATGTAACTTGTTAATTTTGACCTCCTTTTCCAATGAAACACCTGCTAACAAAGCTTGAACTTCTGCCATGTTATTTGTACATGGACTTCAAGGTAAGGCTTTGGTTGCTAACAAAGAACCCCTACAACCTTGAATACAACACCCCATACTAGAGACACCAGGATTACCATGTGAAGCTCCATCAAAGTTAAGCTTACAAAAGGGAGAGCTTGGTGGAACCCATTTTACTTTAATTCTATCCATTTTAAGTGTGCTTGACTGAAAAACCCCTTGAAATGGTAAAACAATATATTTCCAATGATTCAAAATGAAATTATCCTAGTTGGAGTATAATGTTGAAACTAATTTATAATTGCTAACATAAGAATTGCAAACTTCAGAAATGGATCTTTCTATTTTCTCTTTCACTCTTTGAACTGAAGCATCTTGGCTTTCAAAGATGCACCTATTCCTTTCCAGCCAGATTGACCAGATTACCAATGTAGGAGTCACTAACCAAATACATGCAAACAACTCAAATTTATGAAGAATTGGCCAACTAGTAAACATATCCCACAAGGAGCTAGGAAAAGGAAAACAAACATTTAATTTATCCATAGTGAAGGTCCATATCTCATGATCCTTGGACAAGGGACAAATAAATGATCAACTATTTCATCTTCCCCTTGACATAGGATGCACTTGAAAGTTCTTGCTATTCCAAATTTCTCCAACTGATCACTCATGAGAATCCTATTTTTCAAATCCAACCATGCAAAGCTACCCACCTTTGGTAACTATGTTGAATTCCAAAAAAAAGCAAAGGCTCTATGAGATTGCATCTGAGCCACCTGCACAATGACTAAATTATACCCTTGCTTAACTGTGTATAGGCCAAACTTAGATGGAACCCATACTAATTCGTCCAAAGACTAAGAAAAGTATACCTTCTTATTCTTCAATATTTCAAACAACACTTGCTTCTAAGTTTCTATAAAAGTCATGTTTGAGACATCCCTCCATTTAATCAAGCCTATCAACAGATCAACGGACTCAACATAATCCTTTAGAAATTCACCCCAAGTTGAAGACAAAACATTTCTAGCAACCTACAAATCTTGATTCTGACCTAGTGGAGGTTGACCATTCGAAGAGTCTTTCCAAAATAGAACTCGATCTCCACTATGTACTTCCCATGAAAGAAAAGGCCTAATAACATCTCGACAGGCGATGATAAAATTCCACATAGTGGAGCCCAATGTAGGATTTGAGATTGTGAATATCCTAGATGGGTTATCAATATATAGATATTTACTTTGCATTAACTTACACCATTTAAGATCTGGCTTGGAATACATTTTCCAAACCAATTTAGCACCTAAGGCCATGTTCCTTGCAGATAAGTTATGTAGTCCTATTCCACCACTTGCTTTCCCAAGACACATGCTTTCCGAAGAAACTAGAGGGATTTTATTTTTCTCATCAAGATTTCCTTTCCATAGAAACTCATGTATAATCTTTTCAATTTGATGAATTATAGTTTTTGGAGCTTGCAAAACTGATAGGAAATAATTTGGGATAGAAGCTAGGACAAATTTAACAAGCAGAATTCTACCAAATAGAGTGAGCCACCTTTCTTTCCATGCAAGTATTCTCATTCTTATTATGTCTAAAATCGTATTCCAAAACAAAGATTTGTTGGTACCCATAAAGAAATGTACACCCAGATATAAACAATGAAGCTCTGCTCTTTGAAAACCTAACATTGATGTCAACTTAGTAACTAACCCTGAATAGTGTTGAAAACATATACTTTTGATTTGGCAGCATTGATTTTCTGGCCTGATGTTGTGCAATATTTTTCCAACACCCGATTGACTTGTGTGGCTTCTGCCAAGGTTTCCCTCCCAGCTAGTAATGTGTCATCAGCAAACAGTGAATGTATAACTGCTATATTTGTATTAGGAATTTCAATCCCTTTCCATAGACCTTGAAGATGGATTTTTTGAATTGATCTGATAAGAGCCTCCACCATCAAAATGAAGAGCATGGGGGACAAAGGGTCTCCTTGTCGGACTCCTTGAGAAGACCCAAAAAAACCCACTGGACACCCATTAACAAGCACTGAGAACTTAGCACTAAAAATACATGATAGGATCCACTTGCACCATTTATTACTAAACCCAAAACTTTTAAGCACTTGAATGAGAAATTATCAACACACCCTATCGTATGCCTTCATCATATCTAGCTTTATGATGAATGAAGGAATGATATATTTTTTAATAGAATGTAGAGCTTCATGATCCACAATGGCTCCTTTTGCCATTTCCCTTCCTAGAAAAAAGTCACCTTGTTTTGGTGATACCAGTTTGGATATGAGAGGGTGAAGTCATAGATAAATTGCTTTAGTAAAGATTTTGTATGCTATGTTACAAAGGGAAATTGACCTAAACTCAACAAAAGACTTTGGGTTTTTTACTTTTGGAATTAATGCAATATGAGTTGTATTAAACTGTTTTAAGATTGTCCCCATCCTTCTTGACTCCTCCAACGCTTGAAGTACATCACACCCAACAAAATCCCAACATTTTTGAAAGAACAAGGCTATAAAACCATCCGGACTAGGGACCTTATCAGGCTACATAGAAAATACTACAATATGAGCGTCCTCCAATGTGAAAGGTTTCAAAAGACTCTCATTATCCTCCCTAGTTACCAAAGATGGTATTGCATCCAATAGGTCATTTGTATCACTAGAGGCTAAGGAGGGATTATTGGTTGGAGCTGATAGAAGAGAAGAGAAGAACCTTATGGCTTCTTTCTGAATTTCTTCCTCTTTCACTAGCTCTTGACCTAATACTGCATCTTGAATTTTGAAAACTGAATTGTGTAACTTTTTTATTTGCGCAGAGGCATGAAAGAACTTAGTGTTTCTATCACCCTCTTTCAACAATAACTCCTTGGACTTCTGCTTCCAATATACTTCCTCCCTAGCAACTAATTCTGCCCATTCTTCTTGTAAAGCCTTTTGCCTATCATACAAAGTAGCATCTAAAACTTGACTAATAATCTGATCATTTATATCTAAGAGCTCCCTAAATACCCTATCCTTTTGTTCAAAAACATTCTTGAAAACATTTTTATTCCTGATTTTGATCTACTTTTTAACATACCCCAGCTTATGAGCTAATTGAAAACACCTTGATCCTACCACAAAAGGAGCAGTGTTCCACCATTGATTCAATAATGGCATGAACTATGGGTGTCAGAACCACATTCTTTCAAACTTAAAAGATGACCTATGAATCTTAGCTTGAGATCTAGTATCTATGACTAGTGAAATGGCATAATGGTCAGAATGAGAAACTAGCATAATTTCTAACACCAATGAATTCTCACAAGCAAACCAATTGGTTGATGCGAGAAAATGATCTAGCCTTTCAGCTATTTGAAGAAAACCCTTTCTCCTATTTGTCCAAGTAAACTGACCCTTGACAGGAACAATATTAGTGAGAGCATTGTCCATAACAAAGGTGACAAAATCATCAATAACCTTTTGGGGAGGAATAATGCCACCTTTCTTCTCATGCATGTTTTCTATATCATTAAAATACCCTACCACAATTACCTTGTCCATTTTTAATCCATCCAATAATGTCGTTAGCACCCCCCAAAGGTGGTGTTTGTTTGTCATAGCTATTGGTGCATACACATTTAACAACCAGAAGTTAAAGTCAAAACGTGAAACTTTAAACAACTGCCAGTTCTTTTCACTGTTTATAGCCTCAACTTGCACCTATTTAGATTCCCATAGCACAATCATGCCCCAAAATGTACCTTCAACAAGTGTGTGCATAGACTGCCATTTTCTCCATTTCAGCATTGAAAGTTGATAAACTTGGTCTGAATTTTTAGTTTCTTGAAGCGTAATTATTTCAGCTTCACAAGCATATAATTGTTTCTTGATCAGAGCTCTCTTGTCAAGAGCATTGATGCCCCTGACATTCCATGACAAGATCTTCATTGATATAGAGGAGAGAAACATGCTCTCCTTAGTTGTTTAGATGTAGAATTTGTCACTATGTTGTCCAGAGTTGATTGAACTCCTGCTACTATTTCTTCTTGTAATTTTACCAAATGAGGTTTTCTTCCCCTTTTACCTAGAGTCTTGACTAAAGGAAAATGAGCACTTGGAGTTTGGGAAATTCCCAGAGTTTGAGAGTAATCAAAACTTCCTTCTCTTTTGTCTTGAGGCTCCTCTTGATCATCATTGTCTAGGAACTGGTGGAAATATTGAATCTCCCTGCTTATCTTAGTCTCGAGACTTTGAAACAGCTGCTTATTTACTACTTTTTGAGGAAGGGCCCTATTAAAGGAATCCAATGAGAAACCCATTTCCCCTTCATCAACTTCTTCTAGATCAAGGAATCTATCCAACTCTTTAATAGGGACTATATTCTTAACACCTGGATATTCTTTAAGAATTTCATTTGCAATCCATTTAATCATCCTAATGCCCTCAGACACCACAATCTTATTAGCAAGCTCCTCCAACCAGCCTTCATAAAATAAATCTTCAAATGGGTTGGAAATTGCTCCATCTTCCTCATTTGAATTACGAAACTCCAATCCTATGAAACTCACCTTTTGAGGGTTCCAACTAAGAGAATGATCTGATTATTTAAAGAGATAGTGGGATTTTATTAAACATGAGGGATTTAACAATGGAATACATTTGTTGTTCAGAGGCATAGGAAAATGCAAGGGCAAAGCCAACAATTGATGGACATCACCTTAAAAAATCAGGCAAGATTAAGGTAATTTTTATTTGCCGATTTAATCTCATTTTAACAAGCTACATAGTATCCTTTTTCTTTACTAACTGTAATGAACTAGAAACCAACCCATGTGGTATTGAAGAAGAGAATATCTGCTTGGAATTAACATTCTTATTTAAGTTGGAAGTCTGACCCTTTATAAGCATATCCGAGGGAGAAAAGATCTGCTTGAAATTATCATCCTTATTTAAGTTGGAAGCCTGAACAGGTCGATCCTTGTTAATCAAAGGCTCTTCCAATATATCAATTTATTTTATACAAGACTTCCCTAAAACCCCCCTTATATGACAGTTGTAACATACGATATCTAGGTTTTCCAGAAGAATCTCTTGAGTCCACACCCCATATTTGGATTTGACAAGAATTTGCTCTGAAAGTTTCTTTGAGGCATCTAGTAAAGCAAAAAATCTAACAGGTTTAGATGGATCTTTAAAGGAAATTGTATCATGTTTTAAGAATATTCCCATTTGATTTGCAAAGATTTCAATTAAACGAAGCTCCCTATATTCCAAAGGTAGACAGGGCAATTGAATCCAGAAGGAAGTGAATTTAACTACAAAATCTTGAGACCTAAAATTTGGGTACCAAGGCTACATAAACAAACTCGAACCCTCAAAAATATTTCACCTTAAAGACATCATCTCTATGCCCTTTAGATTCAAAAAGCACTATAAATATTCCCTATTGTTGGTCTAAGTAGAAAACCTTAATAGCTCCTTTCCATTCCTCATAGATTAGGTCTTTAAGAAGATCAATATCAAGCTTAAGACACCAAAACTTACATATTAATGCTCGATGACCAAGATATACCACGTATGGGTCCAGTTGATCTCGCAAGAGTACAATTGAAATAGTGAATTTGAAGTCAGCAGCAGTCACTTTGTCCTTTGTAGATCGAGCCACCGGGGGAGTTTTCAAGACAGGTCTCCATTGCCATATGAAACCATTCTTTGCTTGCCTCAGATTCCCTTTGGAATATGACCTATTTTGCTACTTCTTCATATTATACTTTGCATAACATTTCCTCATTAGCCCAACTATTTTATAGTGTGCTTTCTTCCTCTCCAGGCTCTCAGATTGGTGTGTTTGCTGAGCATGAGAAGTCAACTTCTGGTTGAAATTAACATGCTTGCTGAAATCCTTTGCCCTTCTATGTTGAAAATCATTCTAGTTGCCCAACTTTCCTAACTTATCTGGCCCCTTTATAGAGGGTTTTTTTAGGTTTATCCTCTTTTGAGAACCCGACACCTCTCCTGCTGCATTCAGACTAACCCCAGAATTCTTTTCTTGATCTATTTCCTGTAATACAGCATATCGATTTTGACTTATTGGATTGAAGGGATTACTAGACTTTTCTTGATTATTTTGAATAGATTAATGAAACCCTAACGGTTGACCTTGATGTTGTTTTTCAGCATTAGGATACCCCTTATTATGCAACTAATCTCCTTGGTCATCTTCCCATAGATCAAAGGATTCTTGAATGTCCTATAGCAGACGTCTATGTGGTCTTTTGGAGACCCATATTTCGCTGCTATTATGAGGTACATTTTGTTGTGGCCTTTGAGAAGACAATTATTTATTCCCTTGAGACTCAACACTAGACCCGTTTCCCTTGGCACAACAATCTTTATTACATCTGCCATGACTACTCTGGATTTTTCCCCCATTAGAATGCTATGATTTCTCAGAAAGATTCACCAAGATCGATTTGGGATTATATTCATCCCTCTTTGGATACTCATTTGTCCCCTTCTTTCGAAGGGAAACATCCACCCACTACTCGTCATGATAAACCCACTAAGGAATGTGCTCTAAGGATCTTTTATTTGGTTCTATTAACTTTGCATCAACCCATATGTCACCATGAAACACCCCAATATTTGGGAGATGCGTGAAATGTGGATTTTATGTGAAATGTGTACTATTGGGGCATTACGTTTAGTATTAGAGCCTATGTTACAACACTAGGACCTTTGGTTCATGTTCTTTCCCATGTGGTTTTTGGTGCTTGGTGCATGATCATGCAAGTACTTTTTTTGGTGAGTTGGTGATTGGCTTCTTACATGGGTGCCTTGGGTGGCATTTTTTAGGGTTCAATGTGAACCAACCTATGCAATGTGTTTGAGGATGAATAGTGCCTCCTAGACCCTAACACATTTGACAGGGATGGGAAGATATCCTTTTTTGGGAGTCTCTTGAGTGGGGAATGATCACTCTCTAGTGTGTTGCTCGTTGTGTGAGAGCTTTGGTTTGATATTTGTGTGTGTGTTGTTGGCAGCAAGTGTTGTTGAAATTTTTACTTAATGTGATATGTTTGATAAATGTTTTTTTTTTAGGGTTATTTAGACCCTTGTGTATTGGATAAGTTCTTTCATGTGTGATTTCCATCTCAATGTCTTGATTCTTTCTTAGTGTAAACACATAGCGACCCTTGAGCATGGTATTGTTTATGCTTGTGTGTTCTCTTTGGATGTGTGTATATACTTTGGTTATTGGTTTAGAATTGGGTGTTAATGCCTTGGCTCATGATTGAGCAATGTGAAATGTCTTATGTGATTTATACATTTGAAGTGAATGTGGTGTATTTTATATGCCTAAATTGTTAAAAATGTGTACTTAAGGTAATGTTTCCTATGGTGCATTGTGCCTTATATTCATATTGGTGTATCATCATATGTGTAAAGTGGTTATATTGGTGCATGAATGGAAGGTTACATTATCATAATAGAATATTTGGGCCAATGGCTTATGTTCCCAAATCATGTTGTCCCTAGGATTATTATGAGAACCAACATGGGTAATAAAAAAAAATTCCCTCTTGCATGGGGTACATGTTAAATTACATTAAACAAAATTATTCTTATTAGGAGCATTATGTTTATTGTATTATAGCCTCAATTGTAATGTATCTTTGAATGATGTGGATATCATTTTATTTTAGCATGTGGTAGTGATGCATGATATTAATGTGTCTCATTGCATTGTAATTATAGATTCCCTATGAAAGTGGTGCTTGGGTGAAGCCTTTCCCTTCTGTGGATAGAATGTGTGGATGCCTTAGTGAATCCTACATATGCCTTCTTGCATCATAATGTAATCATGTCTTGATAAAGTGTATTTTCTTAGTGTGGTTTTCATTGGCATAGTTGATTGAATTTAGTGAATTGTGTTTGAGCATACTCTCTCTAACACACTTTGGATGTTGTACTCCCAAGGCTTCATGTATATTTTTACTCCCTAAAATATGGCTAACATTAGTCACTCAATTCATGTAATCATGTTTTCCAAGTTTGATGCTTTATTTCAGTATTTGATGAACTCTCTAATCGTTGATTATGGATTGACATTGAATTTTTTAATTTTCTTACTAGTGGTCTAGTCTTGTCTCCTATCCATTTTGTGACCCTTGGTCATCTTTGATTTAGTGTTTCAATTGAGCTCATTTTACTCTTATTGTTGGAATTGATAATTCTCCCTCTTGGCTTGTATTTGATCTTTGTGGTGGCTATTCTAAATGTTTGAAATTATTGGTCCTATTTTATGTTATGTTTTATTCCCTATCATGTTTGTTACAAACCCTGATAGAATGTACAAAGGAGTAGATGGCAGAGAATATGTTAAATCTTGGTGTTTGTTTTAATTAGAATCATATTGCATCAAAATCATTGTTCTTGATGAGATGGAAGTGGATGTTGGGTGGTGTTTGAAAATTTTGTGAAATGCTTGCATGCCTATGGTTATTTTATCTTTCAGTGGCTTCAATGTATGTGAATTTCCTTGTGCTTGGGAGTGAGTGAAATGTATTTAAATCTCTGTATGAGAGTGTTTATGGAATTATATTTTCTCTAATTGAGATTGGTTGTGTGGATAATTATTTTTATATTTGTTTGAGTTTGTTTTCTAGTACATGGTTGGGTGTGATTTAGTCCACCAACTATGTGTGTTCTTGTTTGTAGTGTGATCATATTTCTT